>OZ005740.1:180328456-180928456 GCA_963930735.1 Dioctria linearis
CCAAGATGGCGGATTGTTGCGAGATTTTGCACTGTTAATTTTAAAGGGGGAAAGTGGGCTAGAACGCCCATAGCCTATGTACTGATATCAGCGGGCAAGTCAATGTTTTGTTGTCGAAGACTACTGATGGAGCGGATCTTCCTCCCTGTTCAAGGCTTGAAGTGGGGTGGTCGAAGCTGTGGCCGCTTGGACAGTTGAGACTGGTCGAGAAAAAGTATTGGAATTCCCGACCCGTCTCTCGTTTTTCTGTGCACAGGGTCTGCTGTTTGGTTTAAAGACATTCTTGCGCCCGCATCCGTAGCAGAACACTTGCTGTCTCTCTTGCAGACAATCCTGGTAAAAGTGACCTGGCTGATCACATTTCCAGCACACTGTTGCATGTCTGGTCGAAATGGCTGACTCGTTGCCTAAACTGATGTCTCGGCCTGTTACTAGTGACAAGTCCGGGTTTAAAGACTGGCAGTCGTCAATTTCGTTTACTCTCTGGCTGCGGTAAGAGCTCCAGCTACAAGCTGTGGCAACTCGCAGCTCTTTGGCTTGTATTTGAGTGACGAGTGATCACAACTGGCCAATAGTATTGGTAGGGTGCAAGCAGATCTTGTTTTGAATCTCCGGCAATAGGTTAGATAAAAGAGCGGTCTTTATGTACTCCCATGTTGGCGTGAAGTTTTGTCGGAGCAGTGACCAGTACCATTCCATGGCTGGGCCTGCGAGTAACGTGCTCATATTCCTCACCATGAGGTCAAAATCTCCTTCGAGAGCTGAGTAGGTGAGTACCTCAACTCGAAAGACAAACTGGTCCACTGAAAGTTTGGAACTATCTCCACTATACGAGATGTTCTATTTACGTATCGGACTACCATATCGTCTTGACCCTGCGTTTCGTTGAGGTCTGGCCTCCTGATGTACTGGTGCCAGACGGTTATTGACAGTCCTCGGCATCTGTGAAGCATCTAGTCTATATGGATTGTCTGCGACCGCTCTTGGTTGAGCTATTGGTGCTGGTGGTCGAGAAGTATCTACTTGATTAGGCGCAACAGGAGCTGCCTGGTTGAGATGGCTAAGGATCTCGTCCAGCAGCGCACCTATACTTTGGGTGATACCTTCTCGTATCAGGTCTTGCATCTGAATTCGAGGACCAGCCATTAACGCTTCTGACGCTACTAGGCCTGGGTCCTGTGCAGTAGGTAACGGACTGTTCATCCTCGAATTCGGATGTGAAAATGTAACTGAGTGCATGTTCGTTAGACCGGGCGACAAAGATCCATGGCTGACTGGTTGCATAGTTAATGGGGGCAGATTGAGTACTGTCACGGACTGTCGAGGCTCTTAATTTCCGGGCTTCGTAAGACTCCTTTTAGGAATAGCACCTATATAGCTAGTAAAATCGTATTGTGTGAGACATCTGCAATTCGGGCAGTTGGATTGTTCCACTATCCATGTGCGCAGACACGCCTTGTGGAACACATGTCCACATATGGTGTCAACAGCTGAGCAGTCTCCCTCTTGACAAATGCTACACTGTTCAGGCAACTTTATCGAACTGTCTGTAGCGGGAGGTGGTGTTCTCATGGTGGCCATTATGGAACAATTTCAGTTTTCAGAAGACGATGCAAGTGTGATTGGACCCACGAATATTTAAAAAGGGCAAAAGGTATTTACTTTCGAGGGCTGAACCAAGACAACACACCAAGGGCAAAAAGTTTTGCATCAACTAAAGGTTACTATAAAAATTATCAGGCAACTCCAGGGTTGCTACACAACTAATCGAAATAATTATAACAGCTAGCGCATATATACGCTAAGCTATAGCGTACGAAAAGAAAGTCGACCGTAATCCAAAAATTCAAGAGACAAAAAAAAAATTTCAAAGTCACTAAAGATATCGTAAAGTGGTGTGCTTTAACTAAAGGCCCAGTCGGCTCGTGAACTAGCTCGGATGTTCAGAATCAACAAAAAATTTCATGAAAGTTTCCTCCTTCACTCTCCAAAAGCTAACTCTTAACACAAAGATGTCTCAAGCCCACTCTCTCCCCAACCAGGCAAAAGTCATATGATACACGTAAGTGATGTGAATGTGTGCATGAAAAGAATTTGGGCTCTCACCGAGATCTGGGAAAAGTAGGGTCGAATATGTCAAAGACTGAAAATGTTGCTAGAGATTCTTCAGCCAGGCAGTTAGCAATATGCCAGTTCCTGATTACTGAAGGTCTCCAGCATCACTTCCATCCTCTAACAACTCTTGCCTTCCTCTTCACCTGATTGTGATATCTAGCTAACCATCCAGTTGGGCAGAGTCATGAATCTGGTCAGCTAGTTAGCTAAAAGCCAAAAAGTCGTCTCACAGACTCAAGACTCTGTCCAGCCAGTTGGCCGACAATGACATTCCTCCGTGAGAACACAACAACAAAATATTGTGAGGCCATCTACTATTTCAATAGCAGAAGGCCAGCGAGAAAGATCAACAATTCAAAAAAATTCAAAGTCAAACCTAAAGTCGAATTTCAGGTAGAACTTTCAAAAAAAAAAATTCAAAAACAAACTTTACTTTACTCTTTACTACAAAATCTCAAACTTCCAAATTTCTCAAAACTTTAAAAACTTTACCGTTACTCTACAAAAATGTTCAACTAACAAACCAATTAGACTCAGGTCCGCATATAAGTTCCACTGGATATGAGACTTGAGGTCAATCAACTAGCGAATAACAGATGATCGTATCAATCAAAGACCCAGTACCCAGTAAAATTTACATTTAGACTACCGAAGTTTAACTGAGGTGGCTCCGCGTTGGGCGCCATTTTTGTTATGATAAGTATGTTAGAGAGTGACTTAACTTGGACGTGAAGTCCAGACTGCCAGCATGAGCTGACAGATCACTCGGTGAACAGCGTTTACTGCAGGGCGGCACGCTAGGTTGCCTCGGCTGTTGGCGGAGAGTGTGGGGAGGTTCCACGAAAACCTTCCGCTGCCACCAGCCATATACAAAAGAAAAATCGTGCCTGACAAACCAAAGGCCGTCACACACATTCGGTCCTGAAGGGACCCTTACATCACTTACCTACATCCATTGGGAAGGCGCAGATGTTTGGCCTTCTCTGCTTGCCCAACCAGCCAACTGACTCTGAGGGCAGATAATTTTCAGAGTCCCTGTATTGCGTGAATCTTCCAACAATTAGTAGGGTAAATTATTTAAATATTAGTAAATTCGAAACGTACGTATATATTTATAATTCCGACGTTGATGCCACAAGAAAATTTCAGATTTTTTTCATCTGATTTTGTACTCGTGTGATTCACTTGAACAACAAGACAGATGTCTACATTCTTCTTCTTGCTTTTCTCTCGTCGCATCTCGTCCGTCTTTTCTTCACCACTCATGAAGCCGGCTTATACGTGTCCTCAGCTCAGTGTCGCATATTGCTGCATGCAGTAAGCTACGACCATAACACCATCTTGTGTTTCGTAAGTCTAACTGGTACTGTGGTGAAGGAACGCTCTTTCTCTAGGTTGAATACCTTTACTGATATCTCATTCTAGTCTTCACATGGTTTAATCTGCTGAAGTGTCATGGGAAATGTTATTCTAGTTAAATTTAATACAGTAGAGTAATGCGGATATGATGATATCCTTTCAGAATGAGCTTTTGTAGGGTATAGTATTATTTTACACATTGATGCAAGCTTTCTTTGTTGCAATCTCCCTTGGTAGAGGTGTGTATGAAGATCCTCGAAGCTGTTCAAATTTGTTGAAATGCACTGCCAAATATATTATTTAGTGCAGTGCCCAGCCATTAGCGTTTTCGTGGAACTCCTCTAGCTGCGTGTGTATTGGATCCAAGATGTTGCCTTTATACCATTCCTCTAAACTATCATCCACATTGATAGGAGCAGTTCTCGTTTGAAAATATTTAATGTCTTTTATGATTTCATTATCTGCAGCTTGTTTTATAAATTCACCACACAGCGTTGTAGCAACTTTAATATTAAGATAACGGTTTAGATTGTTCTTAATACGGCGGGTAAATAATTTAGCTGCATGTTACATAAATAGCTCCGGATCGATATGTTTCACATTTACAATAACACCTTGTCAAATTCTGTCTGCGAGCGCTGTTTTTATTTCCTCCCACTTTACAAAATCACTTCTTCTTACACGAGTAATTTCTCCACCTCGACGGGGAGCTCTCAATCGCGCTGTCAATGACTGATGGCTCCTAACAGTTTGCTTGGGCTTTTATAGGAACGTCTCGTGGTTTACTTCATGCGAATCTGATTCAGCTGTGCGGATTTGTTTACACAGGTGTGCATGACTCATTCAGCTTAAATGCGAATTTGTAAACAGGAAGTGGGTGATATCAAACTATATGATGATGACTGATTGTTTACTTTATTCAGCTGCGAAGGTTTGTTTATACATGTGTGCATGACTCATTCAGTTGGGATGTGAATTTGTAAACAGGAAGTGTGGTGATACCAAATTACATCATAAACAGGAGAAGCAAGCCTAATGTTTAGTAAACATTTAATATTTGATACCCAGACCCCACTGCTCCAGAACCCCCATAGAAAGTGATCCAGAACTTCTTATATCTACAAATTCCTCGCTAAGAAATCTTCATACTCTACAACCTCCCCGGGTAACATGAAGTATTAGCAATGTTGATTACTCCTCAAAGGTAAGTTCGGTAATATCTCGAAAACCATAGCCCGTAGAGGATTTCTAATGAAAACTGTGTCCCCCCCAACAATACCAATACCCTATCCACTGGCACTTTCCAGAATCTATTGGTATGAAAAAAAATAGCATAGGGTTATTATTAATATTGATTACAGCTGAAAGGGTATGATCGGTAATATCTCGAAAACCATAGCCCGTAGAGGAGTTCTGATGAAAATTTTGTCCCCCAAAAGTACCACTGGCACCTTCCAGAATCTACTGAGATTGAAAAAATAGCCTAGCGTTAACTGGAATTATTACACCTTAAAAGGCAAAATCTGTAATATCTCGAAAACCATAAAACCGTAAACCCGTAAAGGATTTCTGATGAAAAGTTTGCCCACTAACAATACCAATACCCTATCCACTGGCAACTTCTAGAATCTTTTGACAAGAAAAAAAAATAGCCTAAGGTTAACTTGAATTATTACTAATATTGATTACACCTGAAAAGGTAAGAAGAAAATCTCAGGCTTACTCAGGCGCTGCGGCTAATTTCGGTTTTGCGGTAAAGCAGCTTTTAGGTAACAAGAGCTCCTTGTTACGGTCTTCGTTCTTCCCCTGGTTAGTCAATACACCATCAATGAAAACTCTTTTGTAGTTTTTGGCTTTTACCAAGTTTAAGCGTAATTTGGCGCTGACAAAAAAACCAATCAAAAGAAAAGAATCCAACTTGTTCTTGTATGCTTTAACTTTATTTCTTTTTGTTTAAAATCGTTGTTCTTTTTTTTACATCTTTTTAGCACGAGCGTCTCCTACTTACAAAAGTATCTTGCCTACTTGACTTGCCTCGCTATAGCTGACATCAAGCAGAGCTATCTTCTCTGTGAGTAATGAATCCCGCTATACTGTCAGCCCAGTGGTGGGTGAAGTGAAGATGTTGCCGTTGGATCGGGTACTTCCACGTAGTGCGAGTTGGTAACAGCTGTCCGGTGGGCTTGACACTGATTAGGGGGCTAAAACCTGATCCAAACCCTAGCCAAGGTGGAACAGCATACGCCGAGGGCTGCGTAGCTAAGGGGGAGCTTAGTCGCTAGTATGCGAACTCTGGATACCTGGCGACCTCCAGTTTTAATTGTAGCCTTCCCGTGGTAATGCGAGTCTCTGCCACGGGTGACATAGTTTCTTCGCTACTCGTGGGATCTTATGGAAAAGTTTATTTTGAAAAAAGGGCGATGTTCCCCTAAAGACACCGAAAAAGAGATAGTGGAAGCCTCGGTGGAGACTAGCGCTATCGAGAAAGTGCTCTCAGAGCTGGAACTGAAGTCTCAGGAGTACGAGTCGATGTCGACGGATACTGAGGAGCGCTTGCTTGCCGAGCCTGAGATCAGTGCCAAGCCAGAAGAAAAGGCTAAGAGAAGGAGGGAAAGGAAGGTGACGGACGGTTTGCGGCGGAAGCGTACTTACCAAAGCGCTAAATGCATCCTTCAGGTTCTCTCTGCCAAAGTACCCGATTCTCTAACCGAGTAAAAGAGGAATAGTCTGAGCTGGGCCAAGCAGGTCATAGCAGAGGACGATATTACAAGGCCGAAGAAGAAGGAAACTCCCAGGGGACACGACTCCGCTAAGGAGGCTCCCAGGCGCAATGGACCTTCAACCAAGGCAAAACAGAAACCCAGTCCAAAACCGACAACTGCTGGCCCCACTAAAGGGGGTGGCGGTATTCAGGGTACTGGGAAAGGTAAGCTGATGAAAAGGGTGAGATCTGCAGAGGAGGAGGAAAATGATGCCAAGAGGCTGAAACCAGGCTCCAGCAGGCCATCCCCCGGGGTCAGTAAGGCATCGAGACCAGGTCCGAGTAAGGGTCTGGAAAAGGAGAAGAGGCCGCTTAGTGAGGTGGTATCAGATAGCTTAAAGCTGGCACTGATTGACAGAGCAATTGGTACGGGCGCTATACTGAGGAGCAATGGAAGACAGTGGAGAGATCCTTATCGAACGCTGTCATCCGGTATGTGCTCAGTAGCCCCTCGCTAAGTGCGCCGACTTTCAATAAGTCTTGGTGGAAGCACGGGATCAGGGTCTTGGAGTGCAGAGACAAGACCACACATGACTTTGCTGTTAAAGCGATCTCGAAATTGGAGGTGCCGTGGGAAGGAGCCCAGCTGGCGCTCGTCCCACTGCACGAAATTCCTGAGAGACCGAGAGATCGTGTGGTGATCCCAAACGTGGACATCGACAGGAGGAATCTCCTAAAAGTTCTACAGGCACAAAATCCTGACGTCCCGATGAGGGAGTGGGAGGGATTGTTGCGGTAGAGGAGCCCAGATATGGGGGTAGAGGCTTCGTGATCTTGGTGGACGAGGATACGATACACATCATCAGGAAGAGGCAGGGAAAGCTCCATTTTGCTGTGGGAGAAGTATTTCGCAGGCTCTTTAGGAGAAATAAAACCTGCGGGGAGGAGGACGTAATTACTGTGGATGAAGGTGGTGAAAATCAACCTTCATCATAGTAAGGTTGCGTCAGCCAACCTAATGCTCTCCTAAATAAGGAGCCGATTCTGTGATGTAGTCAGTAGCAGGCTGGTTTCACAACCCGAAAAACTCATCACAGAGTCAGCAGTGGATGATGCGGTCGATACTGTCACCGATGCGTTAAACGTAGCATTCCTGGAAGCCTGCCCCATAAGCAGATCCAGTGGAAAATCAAGGCCACCATGGTGGAATGCGGAACTGGGAAAGCTTAGAGAAAAATCGCGTAGGTTGTTTAATGCAGCCAAGCGCAGCGGAGATCAGGTAGACTGGTCCTGCTATAAGGACGGCCTAAGATCTTTCAAGAAGGCGCTAAGGCTGGCCAAGAGATCTTCATGGACGGGCTTCTGCCAGTCAATAGAGTCTAATACAGAAGTTTCTAGACTTCGGAAGGTGCTTGCTAAGGACCATAGTACTCCGTCCTTCATAAAAGGGGAGAACGGAGTCTGGACAACCACAAACGAGGAAATGTTAAATGTACTTCTTGACGCCCACTTTCCGGGCAGCGGGGAGATAGGTCCGTCGGTGTTGAGTTCTTCAGAACGGCACCTACAGGATGGAAAAGAGGAGGTGATCAGCTCCATAGTTAGCGAAAAAGCGACGAAATGGGCGGTCCATTCTTTTAATCCCCTTAAGGCGTCTGGGGTTGATGGACTAAGACCCATTATGCTTCAGAAGGCACTTAGGTACATAATACCATGGCTATTGCCGATTTATAAGAGCTGCCTGAGGCTCTGTTTCTTGCCCAGGGCCTGGCAGGAAGTGAGGGTAATCTTCATTCCAAAGGCAGGCAGAACATGCCATACCGAGGCAAAAGACTTTAGACCTATCAGCCTCTCCTCCTTTATGCTTAAGGTTTTGGAGAGATTGATAGAGGTGCATATAAGAAATGTTTGGCAGGGCGGCAGTGGTAGTCAGCATGCTTATACAAAAGGGAAATCGGTAGAGTCGGCATTACATGCAGTGGTGTCTGTTGTTGAGAAGTCCCTACAGTATAAGGAGTACACTCTAGGTGCTTTCCTGGATATTGAGGGGGCTTTCAATAACGTGAAGACGGAGGTTATATTTCATGGACTGAGAAGGGTGGGTGTTGATAAGGGTCTATGTGACTGGATCAACTCAATGCTTCTCAGCAAAAAGATCAGCTCCTGCTCAGGTGACGCTACTGTCAGAAGAGCAGTCTATAGAGGTACACCGCAGGGGGGGGGGAGTGCTATCCTCATCAAGTTAGAGAGAGAGGGTTTTAAGGTAGTTGCCTACGCGGATGACATATGCATCCTGGTAACTGGCAAATTTCTCTCTACTATTAGCGAAAGGCTCGAGTGCGCGCTGCTTAAGCTGGATAGCTGGGCCAATAATAGTGGTTTGAGGGTGAACCCCTCGAAGACGAAGCTAATCCTTTTTACAAGAAGGAGACGGGTGCAAGATTTCAGACTTCCATTGCTGGGAAGAGAGGAGCTTACTCTCTCCAGTGAAGCGAAGTATTTGGGTGTCGTCCTCGATTCCAAACTGAGCTGGAAGGCTAAACTGCAAGAACGCGTGAAGAAGGCCAGTGTGGCCTTCTACACGTGCAAGAGAATATTTGGCGGAAACTGGGGATTAAAACCCAGGGTGGTACACTGGATGTACACAGCCATAGTTCGGCCCATCCTCTGCTACGGCTCTACGGTCTGGTGGACGGCACTGACGAGGAATTGTAACCTTGATGTGCTGTCAAAAATCCATAGAGCCACCTGTATGGGTATAACTGGGTGTCTGTGCACCACGCCCACGGCGGCATTGGAGGTCATGCCTGACCTATTCCCGCTGGACCTTTATTGTAAGGGTGTGGCGACAACTAGTGCTGTCAGGCTGACAGCGGGGGCTGTTGGACGGAGAGGGGTTTTGGGCACTCCAATATACCCCAGAAGGTAGACTGTAGTGACTGCAGGGTAGAAACAGACTATCAAGTACCCATCCTGGCTTTTGGTGGAGGTATCAATGCAACGATACCCACCAGGAGTGACTGGGAGGGGAATGAGGTGGTCGTTACATTCGATATTTCTATATTTACGGATGGTTCCAAGACGCGTGCGGGAACAGGGGCTGGAGTGTACTCTAGAGATCTCCAGTGGCACGAGTCTTATAGACTGCCTGACAAATGCAGTGTTTTTCAGGCAGAGCTCACAGCGATTTATCAGGCGGCAACATTGGTATCCATGTGCAGAGACCCCGCACGGCACATCTGCATATATACTGATATCCAGGCAGCCATCAGGGCGCTGGATGCTTGGCTGGTAAAATCAAAATTGGTGCAGTTATGCAAAACCAGGCTTGAGGAATTGACTGTAAGGCACAAGGTGACCCTAAGCTGGGTACCTGGCCATAAGGATATCTCAGGCAACGAGATGGCTGATGAGTTGGCCAAAAAGGGCTCCGAATTGGATATCTCCGCAGTTGTAGCTTACGTGAGGATCCCAATAGGAGCCTTAAAAGAGGAAATCATCAAGGACGTCTATCTAAAGGCAGGCCTCCGATGGAACAGCAGGGATACCTGTCGTATTGCGAGGCAATTGTGGCCTGCATATGACAGGAAAAGGACAAGGGAACTGCTTAATAGCAGCAGAGCAAATAACAGGAATCTAGTAGGGGTCATGGCGGGTCACTGGGCCTTAGGGGACCATGCTAGAAGACTGGGAATAGCGGCGAACGATTTCTGTAGGAGTTGTAGAGACTCGGAGGAAATTGAATCCGTCAAGCATGTGCTTTGCGAATGCCCCGCTCTGATGAATAAAAGAAGTAGGCTACTAGGTAGCTACTTCTTTTCAAGTCTGGGGGAGCTTCAAAGTATAAAGTTCAGAGACATCCACTCTTTATTCCTATTTCTTTCAACTTCAAACGTCAAAATTTTACCGTGGAAAAAAGGTATTGAGCGGATAAATCTGATGCTGAATATGTTTGTGGTAATTACTGCCATCTACTTGTCAAAACTAAACAAACTTTTAGCTGATAAAACACAATACCACTTTTTTCAGCGACTAAATTTCACCGCTAAATTTCCATACAAAATTTATCCGCGGAATGAAAACAATAGGTTTGTTCGATGAAAACACCGTGTAAATCTTCCCCTACAATTTTCCCCAAATTTACCCGGGGTTTTGTGCATTCATCGAACAAGTTTTTAAAACACCGGGTAAATCTAATGAAATGACATTTCTCTGACAGTTCTCCTGAGCATAATTTAACTTCTAATTTCCAGTGAGATGTGAAAATTTATTTATAAAATAGGTGAAATAATTAAAAATTTAAGAATAAATAAATATTAAAATGCACAAAAAATATTTCCCAGTTTTTTTCTTAATTACATATTCTTTTATTAGTTTTTTACATCGATAGTATCGCCTTTTCTGTAACTTTACTTTGAAAAAATGACAATTGGTTCATCTGTGACCAGATATAGCTCCATCATTTCTGCAAGAAACTGTTGTGTTGCACTATTTTCACTTTTATCATCAGATGTTTTGTCACTAGATATATAATTAATTTTTGGATGATCAAAATCAACAGAAATGATTTTCTCTATCCCAGTGGCTTCTTCTCGAGCCACTATTAAACCCTTTCCTGACATCTCATTTAAGAATTTACAGAATTTCTTATATGTTGTTTGCTTCAAACCTACTTGCTTGGTAGGGAGAACGTGAAGTGTATAAAAATTGCTTGTTAATAATGGCAAAGAAACATTTTTACGATCAAATTTCTTACTAGAAAGGCAGATGTTAAGATTTCATCCATGTTCTTCGACCTTAATCGCCTCCACAAATATTTCCTTATAATTTTCATTCGAATTTCCTATGTGCATATTATCGATGGGTATTGTGTCATCGAATTTCTTATCCAACTTCCTTATATAATCTGAATTTGGTATGAGCTCCACGATTTTTTCACTTTTAATTACAGTTTACAGCACTCAACCGCAATCACCGAACAAATTCCATCTGACAGTTCACAAATGACAAATGTCAAAAGTTTACCCCTAAACATTTTTAGTGCAAGTTCGGGGCACGAAATCAGAAACACCGGGCTTTCATCGAACAAGTTGCTGTAACCCCGTGTAAGCCCAGGGTTTTCAAAAAACAAGGTAGTACAGCCCGGTGTAGCCCGGGGCTTACCCGGTGTTTTCATCGAACAAACCTAATACTGGGCTTAAAAGTGCACAAAATTTGAGATGTGCGAGGAAGAAAAGATTATATATAGGAATATATTTTCATTAGGTGTTATGCCTCATTTTCTTCGTTAAGTTAATTCATTTGACTAATTTTCCTGTTAATTTTGTCGTTCTAAATACCAATTTGGCTTTCTATGAAAGAAAAGTTGGGTTATAAAATAAATATTTTTAAATATTGACTTTTAGCAAAATTATTGTAAAATTCCTTTATCCTAGTCACTTTAAGAACATGAATAAATATATATTTTCGCCGCACGTGTCGCTATGTGTTAAGTTTAAATGAAAAGTTTGGCTGTGTCAAATATTTGACTTTGTAAGTGCGGTATTCTTGTGGTTTAAGTGAACAAAATATGAGATGCGCGAGGGAGAAAAGATTATAGGACCTGTTGCAAGAATTGGAAAAAGATGGAGATATGTTTCAATTAGTCAAATGAATTAACTTTAGTTAGCTTCTTACCCCGTGACAGTTTTCGGCAGGCCGGCATGCTTGCAAGCTAGCGTTGCGGAGAAATTGTGGGGGGGGGGGGGGGGGTTAAGATGAAACCTACCTCCTGACACAGCATCACAACAAAAAAATATCATGCCTTGGTTCAAATGGGGAAAGATTAGGATTGATTGATTGGGAGATTTGGAATGGAAGGATCGTCAACATTGAGCCGACCCGGCTGTCGGGGAATCTGCTAATAATGGTCTCCAATAGCGGCCATGCCCCATCCATCCCATGGGTATTCTGGGCCATAAAATTTGAATACCCCCTTGAAGTATTCTTAGGATGTCACCGCGAGCAACTGGGAGAAATGCCTCAAGAGAGAGCGGAAGGTATGTGATTAATACATCATTACTGGTGCTATATGTTCAAACAAGCAATATTAGTCTCTATATACCTATATACTCATTATCCGAACCGTCGATCGTGAACTGCAATGGTATTGGCAATGAACACAATCCTCCACACGTTCCATACACACTATTGGTCAATTCATAAAAAAAATGATAGTGGTAGATTATTTATTACTTATTTATAGGTACAAAAAACCTTTTAAAAAAAAGACATATTTACGGTCGTCATTTCCAATCATGACACTTTTTCCTATTGCATAATATTATGAGCATTGCCCTGAATTCAGAATCTAAATCTAGATATGCATATGCACAAAAAAAATCTCCTTTCGTTTTCCTTCCGTTACCGTCTAACGTTAATCTAATGTTCGTTAGCTTGCTACATGTATATCGATGTATGTAACCTACTGATGCTGTAACTAATGTGGGAATTATTAATGCATTTTCTGTTAATTGTTAATTCTAGTCGGACAGAAAATTTGAAAAAAAAAAATCTATCAGAATGAATGGTAGAAACACATATCTACAAAAACGGTTACATTTATCTCCGTTAAATAAGGAATAGATTCTTTCTAACAATTAAATTTATGATACCCTCTCCAACACCATCGTAAAGGGCATCGTTCGCTAAACTAGAATTAGCAAGATTGCCTATGAATTTGCACGTTATTTCAATCAACCATATAATATATGCTGGAAGTGAACAGTCTAAACAACTTAATTCTAAAAATTCTGATAAGAAAAAAAATTTCACAATTAGACATACACTTATGCAAACTTATTATAAGGCCCTATATATATATAAACTCCTAGGTCCCTTAAAATGCCGGTATCGGATAATGAAGATATGCATATACATATATATATACTACGGACAGAGCCGGAAATAGATTTAATAACGGATTGAATTCGCGGCATTATAGCCAGAACTACTTAGACACCCGCGCAAAAGACACCTATAATCCGAACGTGGGCAGGACATGTACCAAGGTATGACGAATTTGCTGTATCCAAGTCTCTTCGACTTGGCTGAATAGTCCCGACAAATTACGAAACCGACGGGAATATTTCCCTCTATTTTAAGTTGGGGCACTCCAATTGTATGCTTTATTTTTAAGTATGTAAGAATCAGCGTTCGCGTTATTGTGTATTTTATTCTTCTAATTGCTATTTGTTTTTTTTTATTTTAATATATATATATTGTACGATAAAAGGAAAAGACTATAAAAACAAAAAAAAAAACGTACTCACAGTTTCATCAGCTCCAACGTAGAGGCGCCCCCAGATTGGTGACGACGAAGCTCCTGTAAGTGTTGAATTTTTTTTTTACTTTTTTGAGTAACTGATTATGAGAGAGGGCAGCCAAATGCTTCCCTCCCTGTCACAAGATGCAGTTTCATTCGCTGATCACTTTCGTTAACTCTAGGAGTCTGAATGTTACACTAGGTTTAACCGCATAGATCTACATATACATATACATTATACATACCCTCGCCTCGATAGTTTGACCCTGTGGGCCGGTCCTCGTATACACCCTAATTCGCTGCAAGTGCGATACATGTATTTGTAGACATATAAATTACGTAGATGGTCGCGTTCTAGTACGCTTGCGTGATTTTGTTGTTTCCAAAACTGGTATATATAATCTCAGCGATACCCTGAATGTGGTATTCGCTACGCTGGCTCTCTGGGAACTGAGCAAAACCTATGACTTTAATTCTGTCCCGGTTCGTTTGTGGAATTCCGGATGGGGCTGACGTGACTTCACAGCCTTATTGTTATCCTCTTTTCAAAAGATCTAGTTACCCTCCTACATGAGAGCTAAGTGCAGGCGGTCAGGTACTGCCACATTCCATAGAATCCTTGTTCAGATGTACAGAGGAGAATTCGGTGTCCCGTACATGCAATATTAATCGTGAGTAGATGTTTGCGGTTATGGTTTTAGCGCATAGAACTCGCTTCGTCTTATGATGAACTCTTTTGGTGGAAACAATCTGGCTGAGCTGTGGGAAAACACACGTATGATTGCTAACCTAAAAATTTACTTCACAAAATTGGTTACCTTATTGTTGAAATTGATGTAAAATCAATTATAATAATTGTTGGGCTGCTTTTTATTTCACTGAATCTGGCGAGAAGCACTTTTAACGCTTCCTGATGGATATTCTTTCGGTCCGTTTTTTTGGGTTTTCCACTACTAGACTTTTGCGTGTGCTTCTTTCACTTTACTCGGTTCAGAAAGTTTATTTTTATGGCGGAAATCAGAACCCTATATCTTCTTCTTCCACCAATGCATTCTGTTCCAGATGGTGTTTTACACTTATTTGGCATCGAGGCCAACTTAATTTTGATAGAAAGAACCGAGACGCCATAGATTTAAGAACCTTCCCTGCTGGTGATATATATAATCTATAGGGGATGACCTTTAAGCTGTCACAAATCAAATGTGACGCTGCTGAAGTATGATATTGTCGACGACCATAACAACTTAACGATGAAAATGAGGCATTACACTTTGAATTTTCTCAATATCGCGCAAATCGAATATTGGGCAGAATTTATGATTGCGAAAATCCTAAAAGGTGACCCTCGAGGTGTGGCATGGAGTAAGATTTGGAGTACGGTTTGAAGTAAAAGCGAAGCGGGTAGTTATAAAAGTAAGTTACGGACGGGATGTGAATTTGTGCGGAAGTTCGGTGTGTTGAATATGAAATAGTGTAAATTTTAAAAAGAGTTTGGTTCCTAGAAGTTTTGATGTGTGAAGAATAATTATATATAATTATAAGTGTATACATACATACATATATAACAGGTAGGTGGTAGTGAACGATTATAATGTATTTATAGTGCTAATCCGAGAAGTTGTTACATGCATATCATCCTCCATAAACGAGATACATATCATTCTCCATAAACGAGATGCATATCATTCTCCATAAACGAGACACATATCGTACATAGCATTGCACAGATGTACATACATACATATGTCATGCTTGCTTCATGCGGAATTACAATTCCTAGCAATAAAGAAATGTAAACAGGTAGATACATACATACCTACATTATTCCATTGCAAGCAAAATTGTAGTTCCTATCAATGCATGTACAAACATACCTACATGCTAAAAACCATTCATTACTGACCTACGTCACTTGCTTAATCAATTGAAGGTAAATCAAGCATAATACCCCTGCGCGCAAGAGTTCTCACGTTGCAAAATGATAACCTTGCACCAGCGGTAGAACATGAATGGTTCACATTAATGATGTCATAATAACAAGCGGCAACCGCTTTATCATAATTGACATTCATGTGTATATATATGTAGCAATGGCAAAGCAAAGAGCTTTGCGGAAATAAAACAATTGCAAAGCAAAAACACTTTGCGGAAGAAGATGTTAAAATACGGAAATTGATGGAAACATATGTATATACATGAAGCAGCGAGTGCCATCAGGAAATAGAAATTAAGAAATGTAAGTGAGCAATTTGTATAAATATACTTGTATTTTTTAGAATAAACTATACTTACGTACCTGTCCTTTGGATGAAAAATGCGATTTGCAATGAACACTCCAAGACTTAGCCCTTCCTCTAAGCAAATCAAATCGTCTTATTTGAGCAAGCTGTCTTGACCAAAATTCCGATCGAGTTGGAATATGAGTCAATTCATTTATCTTATGGCACTGAATATTAGTAAATTGTTCAGGGCTGCTCTCTTGGTACGAATCTTTTATTTGGTCAGCTAGCGTAATGGGGGTAGAATTTTGTTCAACATGCCCCGACTTGCAGAGATTGTGGGTTGATCTCTGAGTCTCCTTATCACAATCCAACTTTGGACTAGCCTTGGCACTTGAACTTTCTTCTGAATGCGTAGCAGTTTCATCAAACGGCACTTCAAATTCTCCTTCATTGATTTCCGTGTGAGGGAAAGTAGTCGTTTTCTAGGACCTTCCACATTGCAATTTTCTTGAAGAAAGTCATTTCCTAATAATCCATCTTCCGGAATGTTAGTACCTGAACTAACTACATTTAATTTACAGGGTAACTCCAATTTCAACACAAAAGTTCCCAAAAGTCCCTAAAGTATTTTCTTTGCCATGTACTAAATTTAGTCGAATTTGTTTTTTCTTATTTACTTCGGTTCCTGTCTTTAGTACCTTTACCTTAATAAGAATTATCTGGGAGGCAGTATCTATCAAAAATGTTGTTTCATTTTTTACTTACACCTAACGGCAGCTTAACTACAGAGTCATGAGCAGTTTGCGATTCAGAATTTCTCACTTCTTAATAAGGTCCTTGTTTATGTTTAAGAGAGTTACTTCCGATCAGGGAGGGATCCGATCGGCGCCATCAACTTAAACGTAAATCGCAACTGACAATTATCTGTCTTACTTCCGATGGTCGATTACTAATTCGCTTATAGCTTCTTGCATTGTGACCCGAAGTCTTACCCTTTTGACAATAGATCGAGTTACCGGAGGCTCTGCAGTCTCTACTCAAATGATTTGGTTCCACACTTAACTAAAGCAGATAATAGAGACTGGGAGGAAGGGACGGAGGAGGGGCACTGTGTGGGGTACGTCCAGGATATTAGGAGCCTTCATATCTGGTTCGGGGTGGTTGATATTGTTACTGGTGTTGATAATTATTTAAATATACGGGTAATCTTGGGCATTCTGTAAAGTGTGAAAGAGCTGAACAGCTGACTGAATAAAGTCCAAGTTCGGTTTATTGTTTTTCCGGATTTAACTTAAAGTTCTGCGCGTTAAGTTTCTGCGAATCTCTATCGGAAGGGTCCTGAATATGAGATTTAACAAACAGGAATTGATGACATTAACAAATTCGCGAAAGGAAGTGTATTGCCTTCGCCAGGTGTATTGCTTTTAACAGAGAAACCAGAAGGTTTGTTCAGATGATCAGAAGGTCGTTATGGCTCATCAGATGGACGTGCATTAAGACCACCGAAGCATACGAGACGGAAGACGCCAAATTGTGTAGGGGACATATTCAAAGTGAATTTTACACGCTTGTGCAAGCTTCGCGGTAATTTACTGTTTTATTTAAAAGATGAAGATCAATTCTCTGCGCCTTTGGGGGTTTTAGAGAGTTATCGACCTGTGATTTGATATGAGAATCGTAACATCGATGGTTTCATATTTTTCTTAGAATCTCTGGGATGGCGAGGTAAGTAATCTTGTAACTCTACCCCACCCTCACAAGCTTGTAGTTCCGTCCAAGCTGACTTATCGCTCGCACGACGCTGTGGCCGGGTACGTCCGATTGCGATGATGTGAAGGAAGGTGGTCTGGACTAGCGGGAGGTTTATTAGATGGAGGAAATGGTTTCTATTGTTAGTGTTACTTGGTTACGTGGATAGCCAATGGTTTAACTGTGGACTATATATCACGAGTTGGCACTCGGTGCGACTATTGCATGGGAATTGTAGACGAAGAAGAGAGATTGAATAGTCAAAACCTTCTAACGAAGGCTAACCCAGAAGGGGTTAGTGTGAAATCATCTGCCCATTTCATTAAAAGATAGGCTAAACAAGGAACGTGTCCTTATCAATTTTCGTCAGCCACCACGGATTGTAGAAGGAATGAAGAGACGTCACTAAGACTTTGTCCGACTTGATCTGTGTATGGCGAGTCAGAGACACATCGCCGAAGTCACGCCAGTCCTTGCTTAGAGCTTGATATCAGTCTCGGCATCGAAAATCAGAGGTGCACTCGTAGCCCAGCAACCCAAAAAATCAGGTCAAATAGTACGCCTCCACCCCAATACCAAGACCAGTCGGAAAAGCCTCTGCAACCAGTAACGCAACCAACTGACTGCAGGACCCCTTCCGCACTGGGCATCTCCCTCCGACCGCAGGTCAACATTCGTTCGAGGCTGTGTCCCAAAGTCCAGACTTGGGCACTACCCGATTATGCGTCGTGGGAAATATAACCAAACAACTTGACCTACTTGGAAACTGGGTTCCTTCGACCGCAAGTCATAGTATATCTTCATACGCCGGCTCGCAGTGTTCAGGATGGCACGATTACTCTCATGAATCGTATTCAGTGTCGTGGTCACACTTTCAAGGTATTCCCTCAGCTGGTGTCTGTTTAGTGCTATCTTGTACACTTGCGCGATATGATAGTAGCAGGTATGGAACGTATTAGTTCTATTCTCTTTGGCGTGAATTTAAAAATTTCGCCAGATAGTCCAGGATTGTTCGGTTAAATCTTTCGACTAAACCATCTGACTGTGGATGTAAAGCTATTATGCGCATTTTCTCGACTCCGAACTTCTGCAATACCTCTTGAAGAACAGCACTCTCAAAATGTCTGCTTTGATCTGAATGGAGGTGTAGCCGGGCTCCATGTCGGCTCAATACGGCTGAGATGAGGACATCTGATACAGTCTCGGCTGTCTGATCCGGAACGGGGATTGCTTCGGGCCACTTGGTGAAGTAGACTATACAGACTACTAAATAGCGGTTACCTTTATTTATCCTTGGGTGGTCCCAAAATGTCTACAGCCACCCTTTCGAAAGGTGCGCCAATGTTATATACTTGGAGAGGAGCTCCGCGTCGTGGCCGCGGCCCTTTCCGTGCTTGAAATTGAAGACATCCATCGATGTTATCTTATTTTCGGGGCTCAAGCTTTTAATGCTGTCTTTATCTGGGCGCTGACCTGTAGTCAGCCAACTCCGAATGAAGCGTAAGATGTGGTCATCCTACTGCTGCTGAGCTACATCCTGTTGGTGGTGAGTAGGCGAATTATGATTGCGTCTTTCTCTTCGAGCCGTTGACAATATCGGCAGTGAGTTGTTGAACAAGGATTGTGAGACATGGCATCTGCGTTACTGTGACTTTTACACGGACGATGCACAATTTCAAAGTCATAGGGCTGTTATATTTCTATTGTTAGCTTGTCTCCTACCTGGTTATCCCTTTAGGTTCCGGGGGTTATTCACAAAAACACTTTGCTTTCCTTTTCTCTTTAGGCTTTTTATTAAACAACTCCTTGCTTTGTAGCCAAAGCTTTCTAATAGTTATACCACTTTTCCTTATTAATAGACACTATGTGTTCATTGAACAACTATTCCATATATGGAAACTTTCTTCTAATTATAACATTTTTCCTTAGTTATCATACCCTTCCTTTTGTTACACAATCTTTTTTAGTTTTTACTCTAATTTGTTTTTATAAACGGGACCGAGACCGATCCACCCGAATCTAATTTTCAAAATCCAACAACTACTTTATTTTTAATTTTCTGCCTCGCCGCTTTTGTTTTAAAAAATTCGACTGCCGAACCGCCGCATGTAATATTTAAATCACAACTCGGCTCTTGATCACTTTCGTCGCAATCAAGAGCCCTCGTTCCGGGTAGAATATACATAGTTGCATTTCTACCCTGGGAAAAATTTTGATTTATTCTGGACTTGATTAAACAAGTCCAGATATTTTTCGTTGGACGGTGGCTTGAACATTTGGTGTTTTTATAAACATCAGCCACCATCTCGTCGATTGAAATTGCGGCGCGCGTATACATATAATGTAATTTCGCGGCGCGCATTTCTTATCGTGAAAGCTTTTTTTATGATATGTATGTACGTTCGTACATACATATTGTGATTTTCATGACAAATCGTACTGAAGGTACGATCTGCCTTTTGTTTCATTATTTTGAAAGTAATTATTTCTACTGGCAAATTTTGCTGAAGGCTGACGCAATTTTCTTCACTGATTAACCATGCTTTAGGCATGATTAGCTTATGTGAAAATTGTATGGATGAAATCTTTTGAATAATTTTATTGTTACCCTTTTTCAGGTATGTTTTTAGGTATAATTAACGTACATAACAATCGTTCCCCCTGAGAAAAAGAGAATTATTCTTTGAAGAGGAATAATTCTCAGGGGAAGTTGTTGTGGGTGTTATTTTGGCGGCTCGGGTCTTGGTCGGTTTGGTGTGGGCTTACAAAATTTTTGTTTTAGAATGTTCTCTTAAAAAGTAATGTATTTTTAACTTATTTAACAAGTACTTATTTTCCGAGCTAGCATTAGTTTATGCTAATATCTATTTATTTGTTACTCTAGATTGGTGTTGTTATTCCAATATTATATTTTTCACATACAATTGGTTTGTTAGTTTAATTTTAAGTTTGTTAAAACACTTTTTGTGGCCTGGTAAACCCCCTTCCTTTTGTTGTTTTATTTGTATTATTTCTTATTCTTGTTTCCCCTGTTTTTTTTTACCTTTTTGCTATATGCTACTTACTTTTGATTTGAATTTTATTATTTCCAAATTTATGTAATGTATTTTACGTTATCGTTGTTGTACCTTATACCTTATAGATCATTAGTGCTACTTTAATTCTATTATTTTATTCTTTCTCGAATTTCTTTTTGTTATTTAGTAACTTATTAATATTTCTTTCCTTAGTACAACGTAATATCAACTTCTATTTTTGTTGTTTGGGTCTTTGTTCTCTATTTATATTTAATTCTAATATATAGTTCATTTATACAATTTATTTTTCTAACTTCCCTTGGTATTTACTTTTAATACACCTGTTTTTTGTTTTGGAAGCTTTTCGCCTTTTCCTACATTTTTACCAGGTTTACTTTTGTTTATGGAATTTGTTTCAACTGTTTCTCTGGTCCATGTCCGCAGCATCAGTGTTTCACCTTAAACTATTTGAACCGATTTTGTTTTGGGGTGGCTTCTGGCTTGCCTTAAACTGGGTTGGGAAGCAGGACTTCGCTCTTCTAAAGGAATTCCCTCTGATGACATTTCGGGGTTACCTAGTGATTGATTTCTCAGTTGTCTCATCTTGATGACAACAGGGGGAAGATACTTTACTGCCACAACAATCATTATGGCCAAAACTAGTAGGCTCGTAAATGATAGAGACGTTGTGGACAGGATATGGGAGTTTCTACTTGATACCTTCTCTTGATATTTGCTGATTTTGTTTTGGATCTCTTCCTATGAGTGTGTGCCCTTATATATTGAATTGTGTAAAATCTCGATTTTCCCCAGACTGTGGTTTTGAGATTCTTGTAAAATTTCAGCCAGGTTTACTTTGAGTAGAGAATGGTTTAGCTCAGGAAACTAATTCGGCTGAATAATTTTTAGTGGATATTTACCTTTACCTTCATATTTGAGCACTTTGTCTCTTATTTGAATTTGACATGGTTGCGTTATTTCAAGTACCCCTGCCCCTCTAATTTGATGATCTAAGTGATGTCGTGTCCCAAACGTATGGTGATTTTTAAAATTGAATTTTTTGGGAGTTATGCTTTTCAGCTGCTCCATTTTTTTTTAATTTTGGGAGTTATGCTTTATAGCTGCTCCATTTTTGTTTCTTTTTGTTAATTGTGGGAGTTAACGCTTTTTTTTTAGCTACTCCATTAACTTTTCAGATTAAATTTAAGAAGTGTGATTAAGTGCTGAGTGATATATTAATTTTATAATAATTCTGTGCTAATTGTGAGGTTTTGTATCAAGGGTTAAACATTATAGGCGTTTGAAAGTTTTTCAGTGTGCTCTAGGTGCAATATTTAAGGTATAAGTAATTGATTCATCGGTGGCTTTCAGAATCTTGTTCTTTGTTTGGTTTGCGGCGATTTTTGATATTTTTCGTTCAATAGGGGGAAATAAAGGTTTTGTGTTCTCATCGTTGGCCTTCATGTTTTTTTTATTATAAAAGAGAAGTGTAGTATAAGTGATTTAGCTTTTGTGTTTTTGAATGAATTGCTAAACGTAAGTGAAACGGTAAATTTTTCTTTTATGTTGAATAGAGTAAAAGCAGTTGGTAAGAAGTGGTGATTTTTGTAAGCATAACATTGTTTTCTTTTATTCTCCTTAAAAGTTGAGTCTCACGCCTTTTTGGTTGCCTCGCGTTTACTGTAGCATCGGTAGAGTATATGCTACATTCGTCTGAGTCGTTAACATTTCAAACAGAGATCATGAGTTTCGGGATTGACATCTGCCGAAGTGTCGGGTTCGTGTTGCCGCAAAAAGTCAAGTCTGCTCTAACGTTAGTGTTTAAATTGTGAATCTAGTCAGTATTAATGACACAAAAGGCATAAGTTTTCGCTGAAGTTTGTTGATGTCGAAGTTTTGAGCAAAAGTTGTGAGAAGAAAGTACAGCAGAAATTGGGATTGAACGTTTACAAAAAAAAAAAAAAATGGCTCACATATATGAAAAAATCATGGACAAAGTGTCTAAATACGTGCCGACGTTTTCCGGAGAATGGTCTCCAAAACTAGCGAAGGAGGTACATCGTTTTCTGAGTTGTGGTAAAGATCTATACGACCGGCTGGAAACCGCAGAGCAAGGCATCTTTATGAACTGTGTGAAATATCGACTGACTGACGATGCTTACTACCTGATAAGCTCTGCTGAGCCAAAGGACTTGGAAGCATTACAAAAGTCAATCAAAGCCGCGTATATGCCACCGATATCGTTCAGCGAGCTACGGACAGAGTTGTTAGCATGTCGACAAAGGCCAGAAGAAGGGATCCGAGAGTTTGCGGACAAAACGAAGGAACTGTTGGATCAGATTAAAAGTGCTGTTTCTGCAAAGTACCCAGGTAAAGATGGAGGATTGCTGGCCGAGTTGGAAGCGGATGCGATAGCCACATTTAAAGCTTGGGTATGTAATCAGGCTATTCGGACTCACCTAACAAGACAAAAATTTGACTCATTGAAGGCGGTGCAAGCAGAAGCTGAATTTTACAAAAAGGACGCGATAAGACTTCAGCTCAGGGTACCAAGCAATAAAGGGTTTTCACAGGAAGGATGGAGAAGCGACGACTTTGACGGAGATATAGCTACACCTCACCAAAAACCTTTTAGAGGATTTCCGAGAAGTGCATATGGATATAGACCCAGCCATTGCAAGAGAGTGCCACAAACTACACTTCTGTATAGAATGCCAGCAATAAGGACACGAAGCACCCAATTGCAGATATCAAAGAAGCCATTAGTGGTAGATTCCATCCAGCAGGGGAGAGGCTTTACTGCTAATTTTGTCGAACATGCGACCGCTATACGACGAACTGCCTCAAAAAATATTCAGAAGAAAAGGCCAGTGAAAAATTAAATTCCCAGAACAAGTTTATCATCGCAGTTCCATCGGATATAGCAGTAGGAGGTAAGTTAAGACTTTTGATAGATAACGGATCCAGCTGTAGTATAATTTAAGTTAATAGCATAAAGAGGAATACACCCATACAGACACATCGCAAAATTAGAATTGGAGGACTGTTCGGATCCGCTAGAAGCTCCCTAGGCACTGGTCAGGCTAACTTTTAGATAGATAACAATCAGCACGCTTGTCAATTTAATGCCATTGGTGATACTGATTCAATTCCAGCCGAAGGGATACTTGGAGTGGATTTCCTGAGGGACAGCACTATAATCGACTCTATAAATATGAAGCTGTGAATACAAGACGCCAGCCAAGGCAGGGCAGCCAATGATTCTTGTGGATACTTCGCATCTTCCGCACAATTAGGACACACAGCTTGGCACGATAGTAATCAAGCAACTCCATTTCATACTAGAATAGGGAATATTAAAATGAACACAACAGAAAACAACACCGTAGGCGTTAATGACCAATACTCCAAATGGGAGAAACTGGCACATACTGTTGGCAATAATTCACGATATGGATTGAAAAGTGTACCTACATTGGGTGACCTATTTCTGAAGCCAACATGGGAGAAAACCTTGTCTACTGCTCACGAAAAAGTGGGGCTTGTTAGAAACGAAAGATTTAAAGACAAGAGGAGGAGGCATCATAAATATCATGCACACAGCGGAAATAGTCTGAAGGATAGACTTGCATTTGTAAGAATCACTAATACAAGAGCCTGTCCGGTAAAAGCTCCAAATTCTGCCAATGAACAAGAACCGCATAAGTTTTCCGAGAGACCTGCATGAAGCTAGGAAAAATTTCTCTTCACATTGAAAGAAAAAATGATAAGAAAAACAAGAAAAAGTTAAAAGGACATTAAATGTACCATGAGAGTTAAACGTTTAAAGTTATCGGAAACTAAATAGTAATACAGAAAGTAAGAATAAAACAAAAAGACAATGTAGGAAATTAATTGTTGGCATTATAATTACACTTGTCTTCTGTTTAAGGTATATCTTATTATTATTATTATTATTATTTCTGAAGAGCGCAAACGTGTCATTCAATAGCTTGGCGAATAATAAAGAAAACAGCGGAAGAAATCGAGAAAAAAAACCGCTAAAATAGAAAAAAGTGGCACTGAGTTTGAGTGTTTTATAGTGTATTGTAGTTGGTGTGAGAATCATTATAAAAACTATTTAAAACTACAAAAGATAAATTGTTAAAAAAGTGCAAATTTAGAGACAGGTTTGGATTTTTAATTAATTTCGGTCGTTGCCATGACAACATGGCAACCGTAAAAAATTTTTAGTTTTGGACTTAGCAAAAATAATATAATTGTAAAATAATAAATTAAATTGGAAGAAAAAATAATAAAAATCAAATTTATTAAAATAAAATAAAAAGTATAAAAAGTAAAAAAACTTCTCTGCCTCACTCTAAATGGGTGAGAGCAGCAGCGATTCTGGGGGGAATGAAGATCCCCTCAAATCAAGTGGAAGGAGGAAGAAGAACTTAAGCGCTTCTTCTTCTTCACAAAAAAGCTTAAAAGGGCCCAATGAAAAGGCTTTTAAGGGCCCTAGTCAAGAGGCCAAGAAAATGCAGCCAACTCCGTCGGAGAATATAGCTGGAAGGACAGCTGGCGCTGTCCCACAAGAGTCTGGAGCACCAACTCCAAGCAGTGCTGCACAAGCAGCAGTACCCGCAGCCTCAACAACGACAGCATCAACCCAAGGGAAAAACCCAAGCTTGGTGGAAGTCGTTAAAACAGCTTCAGCTTCAGCGCCAAAGCCGAGCGGTGTTATCATGAGGCCACCGCTTTCTGTGGTGAAGACAAATGCCTCAAAACAGAAGCCAGCGGCACCAGTAGCAAAACCAGTAGCTGCACTACGATCCCCGGCATTAGTATCAGGGATGTCATATGCGCAGGTAAGTGGTAGTTCCAGGCAGGCTTCCACTATAGAAATTTTAGGAACGGGCATCACTCCTCGTCCACCCCCATTGGACGCGGGTAAGCCTCGGCCCAAGACCAGTGCGGGTCTCCAGGGCTTCTTTGATGGGAGGTGGCAAGACGAGAGCTACGGGATGCAGCTTGAGCACATCAGAGGATGTCCTCAGTCTGCATACCTGAAGGCAATCTTCCGCGTCGTCTCTTGTGAGCAGCTGTTCTCGATGGGAATTATAGCTGGAGGAATGGTCGAGGTGTACACCACGACCCTCGAAAGCGCTACCAAGCTCATGCTTGAGGGCATCGAGGTGGAGGGTAGACACCTCGTTCCATTCCCGCTAAAAGAGAAGCCCACGAAGGTCGTGTTTTCACGGGTCCCTATGCGAGCCCAACATGAAGACCTCGCGAATTTCCTTGGGAGATTCGGGAAGGTTCATGGAAGGGTTCGCGCCATTCCAATTAAAATTGGGGACGAGGGTCTCGGGCGGGGTATTTTCGGTACCAGCCGGGAAGCGTCCATTACCTTGAATAAGGGATGTACGCTTCCGTCAGGCTTCTACCTGGGCATATCCGGTTCGAGATACTGGATAGACGTTGGCACCGAAGCGAAATGCCATGCTTGCCATTTGGTAGGGCATTTTATTGCTGACTGCCCCAGGAGAACCGGGAAGAAGGCTGAACCGAGGGTTCCCTTGAAGGAAGCCACTACTACAGTAGTGGATCTGGAGAAGGAGCCTTCGGCCGGCACTCAACCTGCTATTTTGGAGCAGCCAGTGGTTAAGGTGCCTGAAGTTGTCCTAGAGGCAAAAATAGTTATGGCTGTAAACGGCGCCACGTCGGCACGTGAAAACACGGCTACTTCCGACGAGGAGTCGAATAGCCAAGTAGTAAAAAAAAAGAGGACGAGGAGGAAGAAAGTTGACCGGGTGATGCTGCCTCCTCCAGAGCCAGCAAAGCCAGTCGCATCCAAGCGGCCCCACTCGGAGGAGGACGATAGTGGAGCTCGCGGTTCGAAGGTTGTAGTAAGGGACGCGGTGGTGTCTCACGAGCAGCTTTCGGACTGCGACATCACCGGCTTGGATGACACTGGTCTTTCGAGCTTCGGTGGCTACGAGTCGTGTGATAGCATCATTTCGACTGGTAGCCAATTTGAAGTCTCGAAAGGGATGGAGACCCTTCCTAGGAAGAAGATCTCCGAAATTCTTACCCAGCTCCAGTGCAAGAAGAATTCAGATAAAATCTGGAGTATTCTTGTAAGGGAGCTGGAGAGGCCAGAGTTGTTACTTCCTCAGCTTCAACTCCTACAACAGGAGTCCAGGAAGAGGAGGAAGTACAACGATGTTGCTCGGTTAGAACGACTTCATAGGAAGGTGGAGGAGTTGCTTCAGGAGCATCGCTTGGCCGATTCTCCTCGTCAATAGACGTCGCACATTCATCGTTTGAGCTTTTCATCTCTTTGAATGTGCAAGATAGCTTCGATCAACACCGGGGGTTTAAGTGCACATACAAGGTTACACAGCACTATCGAACATGTCAAAATGTTCGATATAGACATCGCGCTTCTACAGGAGACGAATTTTACACAAGACACATACACACAACTTGAGCACTATGCTTATTTACACACTGGCTATGCAATGTTTGCCACACCTGCGCCTCGCCGAGGCTCAGGGGTGGCAATCATTGTATCCAACAAATTTACACTATCGTCTCCTGTCTATACAGATATCTTCCCAGGCTTCGCTTCTTCCTTGGACTTTGTTATTCAAGACAAAAATATCAAGGTAGTAAACGTGTACCTTCCTCATGACCAGGACATTACAAGACAAGTTCTTGATAGTGTTCAGTCGTGTCTGGTGAATTTTAGCGGCGAAACTGTCCTCGGAGGTGATTTCAACTGCACTCTGAATCCCTCAATGGATCGGCACTCTGGAGTTGAGTTCAACTCTGTTAATGCTACTCGATTGAGGAATTTTGTCGGTGTTTTCAGACTCGTGGATATCTATCGTTGGATGCATCCTACGACTAGATCATACACGAGGGTCTCGCGAAATATCCATGGAAGTCTCGCAGGCTCCAGAATTGATAGACTTTACGTCTCACCTGGAATACTAGAACATTTCGTTGGTGTCACTCATGAAGTGTGTTCCGTTAGCGATCATCTTCTTGTAGTGGCGACCAGCACTCTAGTTGAAAGACGAACTGCATACTGGATATTCAACAACTATTTGTTGAATTCCGAGCAGTTCATCAATGAGTTCATTGATTTCTGGCACGATTGGCAAGAGAGGAAAGCTGACTTTCCTTTTCTTAGTCAATGGTGGGATGTTGGAAAGCTCCAGATTCGGTCTTTTGTCGAGACGAGTTTCAATCGAAGTGGCTATCAAGCTTCTAGCTTGTCGGCCGAGGTCTCTCGGGTGGCAGCTCTTCTCCCAACTCAGCCGGGGTTGATTCTTTATTTCAATGGAATAAAGGAACGCTTGGCGACACAGACTTACAAGCACAGCTTGGAGTTTGTGCTGCGCGGCCAATCGCGCTGGCTGAGAGAAGGCGATTCTCCAACTGAGTACTTCTTTCAGGCGACTAGACGTCGTACTGCTTCTTGTGAGGTCGAATCGATAATTGATGAATCTGGACAAGTCCTCAACGGACAACAGCTATCAGAATATATTCGAGACTACTACAGTAGTCTCTACTCTGAATCGACGTCGACAACATCCTCGACCACTCATGAATTTCTTGAGAATATTCCCACTTTCTCTGAAGACAGTAAGGAGCTCCTGGATACAGTAATCACATTGGAGGATATGATTGCTGCGACAAAGGATCTAAGGCGACACACTTCACCTGGTTATGACGGCTTGACTCCAGAATTCTTCATACGTTTCAGGGATTTATTAATTCCTGACCTTTTGGAAGTCTTCAATTCGGCGGTTGAGACACATTCAGACTTTCCTTCTAGTTGGAGGAGATCTGTTATGCGCTTGATTCCAAAGAAGGGAGATTTGCAGAGGATAGGGAACTGGAGGCCAGTAACCCTATGCAATGTAGACTACAAAATCGTCTGCAAAGCATTAGGGGCGATACTCCGCTCAGTGATTGCTTCGGTAATACACCCGGAACAGTCCTATTGTGTACCTGGTCGTAGTATCTACGACAATATCGCGGTAGCCAAGCATTTGTTTGCCTACCATGAACAGACAGGTACACAAATGGCCATGATTTCACTTGACCAACAAAAGGCTTTTGATAGTGTCTCGCACGAGTATCTCTTGACTGCTCTCGAGGCATTTGGGTTTCCACCCAGGTGGCTCGATATCGTCGGGAAACTGTATAGAGATTCAGCGATTTTGATTAAGCATCAAGGACAAGTTCTGGCTCCTATCTCGTTTCATCGAGGTATCAGACAGGGATGTCCATTGTCAGGTATGCTTTATGATCTTTCGTTGGAGCCGCTACTGGTGAATCTTCGTCGAATGCTCGGACGGTATGCGGTTCATCTGCCATATACCAATGTGAGGCCTCTTATGTTGGCGTATGCGGATGATCTGTCTATTTTCGTGACAAGAGATGAAGCTTTTCCGGTCGCTCGTGCTGTTTTCGAACAGTTCGAACGTATAGCGGGCGCTAAAATCAACCTTAGTAAGAGTCAAGGCTTGTGGTGTGGAAGGTGGAGAGATCGTACAGATACTCCACTGAACATCCAATGGACTAATACTTGCCTGAAGTATTTAGGTGTGTATATCGGACGCGAGAGTAAATCAAATAATAGCCGCATCGCTCTTGAGAAACTCTCTAGAGCTGTAAACTCATGGCGTAGTCGACTGTTTCCACTATCCTTAATGGGTAGGTCAGTCGTGATAAACTATTTGATTACCTCGTCCATCGTTCATCTGCTAAAGTCTGAGACGTTTGATGAAGGCTTCGTAGGTCTTCTTCAAGCAAAAGCGATAGACGCCTTTTGGTGCGGAAGACGATGGGTTGCTGAAAGCACGCTCTGTCTGCCAGTCAAGATAGGTGGATTAGGTCTCACCAACTTGGTTGTGAAATCAAGGTGTCTCCAAGTGCGTGCATTCCAAAGAGTGTTTTGCCAGAGAGACAGCTTGATTTCTCAACTGTGGGTGAATGTACTGGGAGGGATCGGCATAGGGGAGTATTACTACCTACTCTCTGTTCGACCACCTTATCCGCGTGACTGGCCACAGGATCTAATCTCAACGATTCAGACCTGGGGCAGAATCAGGCCAGCATTTCACCTTCAGTGGAATGCTCTAAGGTACACGCAATTCGCATCGATTCCAATCAGGTTTAATCCTGAATTAATAGATTCAGTGTTCAGTAATGCTCGGGGTTTTGAAGCTGACACGCATACACTGACAGTTCTCGGAGATATAATTGATATCTCTGGAAACTGTCGAATAAACACTAACACTTCACAACTACACGACCTGGCTGCTTCTGCGCGGGAGAGATTTCGCCAACTTGGGACCAGTGACCCTGGCACTAAGTTGGAAGATGCTTTCGTTCTGAACAGGCCACCACACACACCTTTCAGCACACTTACAACACGTGTGCTCCGTGACGTGCTTATGTCAATAAGACCTCCGGAGTATACAGGATACAACAGTTGGCGAACACACCTCGGGGTGAATATGGGCGTGATGGGAGGGATAACTTGCAGAGTAGTCTACAGTTATCCTTCTAGTTACAAAGATGCTGATGTAGCATTCAAATTGCTGCATCACAGTCTTATGCATCCTAATCAGTTGTCACATATCGACCGCCGAGTTCAGAGGATTTGCACAGTTTGTGGTGGTGAAGGCACCCTGTTTCACAGGTTCTTCACTTGTCCGGCTTTGCAGGGTCTAATGGATCTCGTGGGCGGTATGTGTCAGTTGATCCACCCGAATTTCGGCATTACTAGGACATCGTTTCTATGGGGACCAAAGGTATGTAGTCGAGTGAATTGTTTGATTAGCTTTGTGTTGACACTGGCCAAATCTACAATTCACCTGTACTACATGAGAGTCGAAGCTGGGAATCAGAACACTGACCCACAACACCACGCACACGCACTTAAGCGCCACTTCGTTGACAGGTTGAAGAGACGTTTACGTCTTGAATATCTGGCAACGAACGCAGACACATTTAACTGCACATGGCAACCACTATCGTCGGTGCAGGACGGAGCTCTTGTCTTTCACTGGTGATAGCAGGCCACAGCATTTGCAGCACTAGTCCACGGGGCTTCTCCCCGCTTAGGAATCGTTGCAAGTGCTGTGGGAAGGACAAGCACTCTGTTAGAGATGCTAAGCTGGAGGGATGATGAGGGCAGTTTGTAGAGGTCTACGATACTACAGGCCGCCCTCGCGGGACTCTATAACGGTATCGGCTAAATTTTTTCGTTCGTTCGGTCATTTATCTTTGATTCGGTTTCGGTCTCGGTGCTAAATTACAAAATTTTTTGTTGAAAATTCGTTCGTTTAGGTAAATATTTTTATTAGATTATTTTGGAAATTGAAGCTTCTTGGAACTGCCACTTACCCAATTGTCAAAATTGGGACTTTTAAATTTTTTGTCTATCTTTTAGATCCTTTTCAAAATTCTTGTAGCCGTTTTTTAGTCTCTTTTGAGAATTTTGTCTTGTTTGTTTTCCTTTTGTTTGTGTCTTTTTTCTTGTTCATTAGTTTTTCTAATTGTTTGAATTGTTTAATTGTACCTATTGACCTTTTATAACTTTTAGATTAGCTAGCGACCTTTTGTTTACACTTTGTAGAGCCTTTTGCCACCTATTTTTAAGGAATTTTGAAAAGAGCCAAAAAATAAAGAGCATATATACATAAAAAAAAAAAAAAAAATTATTATTATTATTATTTCTGAAGAGCGCAAACGTGTCATTCAATAGCTTGGCGAATAATAAAGAAAACAGCGGAAGAAATCGAGAAAAAAAACCGCTAAAATAGAAAAAAGTGGCACTGAGTTTGAGTGTTTTATAGTGTATTGTAGTTGGTGTGAGAATCATTATAAAAACTATTTAAAACTACAAAAGATAAATTGTTAAAAAAGTGCAAATTTAGTGACAGGTTTGGATTTTTAATTAATTTCGGTCGTTGCCATGACAACATGGCAACCGTAAAAAATTTTTAGTTTTGGACTTAGCAAAAATAATATAATTGTAAAATAATAAATTAAATTGGAAGAAAAAATAATAAAAATCAAATTTATTAAAATAAAATAAAAAGTATAAAAAGTAAAAAAACTTCTCTGCCTCACTCTAAATGGGTGAGAGCAGCAGCGATTCTGGGGGGAATGAAGATCCCCTCAAATCAAGTGGAAGGAGGAAGAAGAACTTAAGCGCTTCTTCTTCTTCACAAAAAAGCTTAAAAGGGCCCAATGAAAAGGCTTTTAAGGGCCCTAGTCAAGAGGCCAAGAAAGTGCAGCCAACTCCGTCGGAGAATATAGCTGGAAGGACAGCTGGCGCTGTCCCACAAGAGTCTGGAGCACCAACTCCAAGCAGTGCTGCACAAGCAGCAGTACCCGCAGCCTCAACAACGACAGCATCAACCCAAGGGAAAAACCCAAGCTTGGTGGAAGTCGTTAAAACAGCTTCAGCTTCAGCGCCAAAGCCGAGCGGTGTTATCATGAGGCCACCGCTTTCTGTGGTGAAGACAAATGCCTCAAAACAGAAGCCAGCGGCACCAGTAGCAAAACCAGTAGCTGCACTACGATCCCCGGCATTAGTGTCAGGGATGTCATATGCGCAGGTAAGTGGTAGTTCCAGGCAGGCTTCCACTATAGAAATTTTAGGAACGGGCATCACTCCTCGTCCACCCCCATTGGACGCGGGTAAGCCTCGGCCCAAGACCAGTGCGGGTCTCCAGGGCTTCTTTGATGGGAGGTGGCAAGACGAGAGCTACGGGATGCAGCTTGAGCACATCAGAGGATGTCCTCAGTCTGCATACCTGAAGGCAATCTTCCGCGTCGTCTCTTGTGAGCAGCTGTTCTCGATGGGAATTATAGCTGGAGGAATGGTCGAGGTGTACACCACGACCCTCGAAAGCGCTACCAAGCTCATGCTTGAGGGCATCGAGGTGGAGGGTAGACACCTCGTTCCATTCCCGCTAAAAGAGAAGCCCACGAAGGTCGTGTTTTCACGGGTCCCTATGCGAGCCCAACATGAAGACCTCGCGAATTTCCTTGGGAGATTCGGGAAGGTTCATGGAAGGGTTCGCGCCATTCCAATTAAAATTGGGGACGAGGGTCTCGGGCGGGGTATTTTCGGTACCAGCCGGGAAGCGTCCATTACCTTGAATAAGGGATGTACGCTTCCGTCAGGCTTCTACCTGGGCATATCCGGTTCGAGATACTGGATAGACGTTGGCACCGAAGCGAAATGCCATGCTTGCCATTTGGTAGGGCATTTTATTGCTGACTGCCCCAGGAGAACCGGGAAGAAGGCTGAACCGAGGGTTCCCTTGAAGGAAGCCACTACTACAGTAGTGGATCTGGAGAAGGAGCCTTCGGCCGGCACTCAACCTGCTATTTTGGAGCAGCCAGTGACTAAGGTGCCTGAAGCTGTCCCAGAGGCAAAAACGATTAAGGCTATAAACGGTGCCACGTCGGCACGTGAAGGCACGGCTACTTCCGACGAGGAGTCGACTAGCCATGTAATTAAAAAAAAGAGGACGAGGAGGAAGAAGAAGGTGGACCGGGTGATGCTGCCTCCTCCAGAGCCAGCAAAGCCAGTCGCTCCAAAACGGCCCCACTCGGAGGAGGACGATAGTGGTGCCCGCGGTTCGAAGGTTGTTGTGAGGGAGGCGGAAGCATCTCTCGAACAGCTTTCGGACTGCGATATGACCGGTTTGGAAGAGACTGGTCTCTCGAGCTTCAGTGGCTACGAGTCGTGTGGTAGCACCATTTCGACTGGTAGCCAATTTGAGGTCTCGAAGGGGATGGAAAACATTCCTAGGGAGAAGATCTCCGAAATTCTTGCCCAGCTCCAGTACAAGAAGAACTCAGATAAAATCTGGTGCATTCTTGTAAAGGAGCTGGAGAGGCCAGAGTTGTTACTTCCTCAGCTTCGAATCCTACAACAGGAGTCCAAGAAGAGGAGGAGGTACAACCATGTAGCTCGGTTAGATCGTCTCCATAGGAAGGTGGAGGAGTTGCTTCAGGAGCATCGCTTGGCCGATTCTCCTCGTCAATAGAAGTCGCACATTCATCGTTTGAGCTTTTCATCTCTTTGAATGTGCAAGATAGGCTCTCTTAACACCGGGGGTTTAAGTGCTCATACAAGGTTACACAGCACTATCGAACATGTCAAAATGTTCGATATAGACATCGCGCTTCTACAGGAGACGAATTTTACACAAGACACATACACACAAATTGAGCGCTATGCTTATTTACACACTGGCTATGCAATGTTTGCCACACCTGCGCCTCGCCGAGGCTCAGGGGTGGCAATCATTGTATCCAACAAATTTACACTATCGTCTCCTGTCTATACAGATATCTTCCCAGGCTTCGCTTCTTCCTTGGACTTTGTTATTCAAGACAAAAATATCAAGGTAGTAAACGTGTACCTTCCTCATGACCAGGACATTACAAGACAAGTTCTTGATAGTGTTCAGTCGTGTCTGGTGAATTTTAGCGGCGAAACTGTCCTCGGAGGTGATTTCAACTGCACTCTGAATCCCTCAATGGATCGGCACTCTGGAGTTGAGTTCAACTCTGTTAATGCTACTCGATTGAGGAATTTTGTCGGTGTTTTCAGACTCGTGGATATCTATCGTTGGATGCATCCTACGACTAGATCATACACGAGGGTCTCGCGAAATATCCATGGAAGTCTCGCAGGCTCCAGAATTGATAGACTTTACGTCTCACCTGGAATACTAGAACATTTCGTTGGTGTCACTCATGAAGTGTGTTCCGTTAGCGATCATTTTCTTGTAGTGGCGACCAGCACTCTAGTTGAAAGACGAACTGCATACTGGATATTCAACAACTATTTGTTGAATTCCGAGCAGTTCATCAATGAGTTCATTGATTTCTGGCACGATTGGCAAGAGAGGAAAGCTGACTTTCCTTTTCTTAGTCAATGGTGGGATGTTGGAAAGCTCCAGATTCGGTCTTTTGTCGAGACGAGTTTCAATCGAAGTGGCTATCAAGCTTCTAGCTTGTCGGCCGAGGTCTCTCGGGTGGCAGCTCTTCTCCCAACTCAGCCGGGGTTGATTCTTTATTTCAATGGAATAAAGGAACGCTTGGCGACACAGACTTACAAGCACAGCTTGGAGTTTGTGCTGCGCGGCCAATCGCGCTGGCTGAGAGAAGGCGATTCTCCAACTGAGTACTTCTTTCAGGCGACTAGACGTCGTACTGCTTCTTGTGAGGTCGAATCGATAATTGATGAATCTGGACAAGTCCTCAACGGACAACAGCTATCAGAATATATTCGAGACTACTACAGTAGTCTCTACTCTGAATCGACGTCGACAACATCCTCGACCACTCATGAATTTCTTGAGAATATTCCCACTTTCTCTGAAGACAGTAAGGAGCTTCTGGATACAGTAATCACATTGGAGGATATGATTGCTGCGACAAAGGATCTAAGGCGACACACTTCACCTGGTTATGACGGCTTGACTCCAGAATTCTTCATACGTTTCAGGGATTTATTAATTCCTGACCTTTTGGAAGTCTTCAATTCGGCGGTTGAGACACATTCAGACTTTCCTTCTAGTTGGAGGAGATCTGTTATGCGCTTGATTTCAAAGAAGGGAGATTTGCAGAGGATGGGGAACTGGAGGCCAGTAACCCTATGCAATGTAGACTACAAAATCGTCTGCAAAGCATTAGGGGCGATACTCCGCTCAGTGATTGCTTCGGTAATACACCCGGAACAGTCCTATTGTGTACCTGGTCGTAGTATCTACGACAATATCGCGGTAGCCAAGCATTTGTTTGCCTACCATGAGCAGACAGGTACACAAATGGCCATGATTTCACTTGACCAACAAAAGGCTTTTGATAGTGTCTCGCACGAGTATCTCTTGACTGCTCTCGAGGCATTTGGGTTTCCGCCCAGGTGGCTCGATATCGTCGGGAAACTGTATAGAGATTCAGCGATTTTGATTAAGCATCAAGGACAAGTTCTGGCTCCTATCTCGTTTCATCGAGGTATCAGACAGGGCTGTCCATTGTCAGGTATGCTTTATGATCTTTCGTTGGAGCCGCTACTGGTGAATCTTCGTCGAATGCTCGGACGGTATGCGGTTCATCTGCCATATACCAATGTGAGGCCTCTTATGTTGGCGTATGCGGATGATCTGTCTATTTTCGTGACAAGAGATGAAGCTTTTCCGGTCGCTCGTGCTGTTTTCGAACAGTTCGAACGTATAGCGGGCGCTAAAATCAACCTTAGTAAGAGTCAAGGCTTGTGGTGTGGAAGATGGAGAGATCGTACAGATACTCCACTGAACATCCAATGGACTAATACTTGCCTGAAGTATTTAGGTGTGTATATCGGACGCGAGAGTAAATCAAATAATAGCCGCATCGCTCTTGAGAAACTCTCTAGAGCTGTAAACTCATGGCGTAGTCGACTGTTTCCACTATCCTTAATGGGTAGGTCAGTCGTGATAAACTATTTGATTACCTCGTCCATCGTTCATCTGCTAAAGTCTGAGACGTTTGATGAAGGCTTCGTAGGTCTTCTTCAAGCAAAAGCGATAGACGCCTTTTGGTGCGGAAGACGATGGGTTGCTGAAAGCACGCTCTGTCTGCCAGTCAAGATAGGTGGATTAGGTCTCACTAACTTGGTTGTGAAATCAAGGTGTCTCCAAGTGCGTGCATTCCAAAGAGTGTTTTGCCAGAGAGACAGCTTGATTTCTCAACTGTGGGTGAATGTACTGGGAGGGATCGGCATAGGGGAGTATTACTACCTACTCTCTGTTCGACCACCTTATCCTCGTGACTGGCCACAGGATCTAATCTCAACGATTCAGACCTGGGGCAGAATCAGGCCAGCATTTCACCTTCAGTGGAATGCTCTAAGGTACACGCAATTCGCGTCGATTCCAATCAGGTTCAATCCTGAATTAATAGATTCAGTGTTCAGTAATGCTCGGGGTTTTGAAGCTGACACGCATACACTGACAGTTCTCGGAGATATTATTGATATCTCTGGAAACTGCCGAATAAACACTAACACTGCACAACTACACGACCTGGCTGCTTCTGCGCGGGAGAGATTTCGCCAACTTGGGACCAGTGACCCTGGCACTAAGTTGGAAGATGCTTTCGTTCTGAACAGACCACCACACACACCTTTCAGCACACTTACAACACGTGTGCTCCGTGACGTGCTTATGTCAATAAGACCTCCGGAGTATACAGGATACAACAGATGGCGAACACACCTCGGGGTGAATATGGGCGTGATGGGAGGGATAACTTGCAGAGTAGTCTACAGTTATCCTTCTAGTTACAAAGATGCTGATGTAGCATTCAAATTGCTGCATCACAGTCTTATGCATCCTAATCAGTTGTCACATATCGACCGCCGAGTTCAGAGGATTTGCACAGTTTGTGCTGGTGAGGGCACCCTGTTTCACAGGTTCTTCACTTGTCCGGCTTTGCAGGGTCTAATGGATCTCGTGCGCGGTATGTGTCAGTTGATCCACCCGAATTTCGGCATTACTAGGACATCGTTTCTATGGGGACCAAAGGTATGTAGTCGAGTGAATTGTTTGATTAGCTTTGTGTTGACACTGGCCAAATCTACAATTCACCTGTACTACATGAGAGTCGAAGATGGGAATCAGAACACTGACCCACAACACCACGCACACGCACTTAAGCGCCACTTCGTTGACAGGTTGAAGAGACGTTTACGTCTCGAATATCTGGCAACGAACGCAGACACATTCAACTGCACATGGCAACCACTATCGTCGGTGCAGGATGGAGCTCTTGTCTTTCGCTGGTGATAGCAGGCCACAGCATTTGCAACACTAGTCCACGGGGCTTCTCCCCGCTTAGGAATCGTTGCACGTGCGGTGGGAAGGACAAGCACTCTGTTAGAGATGCTAAGCTGGAGGGATGATGAGGGCAGTTTGTAGAGGTCTACGATACTACAGGCCGCCCTCGCGGGACTCTATAACGGTATCGGCTAAATTTTTTCGTTCGTTCGGTCATTTATCTTTGATTCGGTTTCGGTCTCGGTGCTAAATTACAAAATTTTTTGTTGAAAATTCGTTCGTTTAGGTAAATATTTTTATTAGATTATTTTGGAAATTGAAGCTTCTTGGAACTGCCACTTACCCAATTGTCAAAATTGGGACTTTTAAATTTTTTGTCTATCTTTTAGATCCTTTTCAAAATTCTTGTAGCCGTTTTTTAGTCTCTTTTGAGAATTTTGTCTTGTTTGTTTTCCTTTTGTTTGTGTCTTTTTTCTTGTTCATTAGTTTTTCTAATTGTTTTAATTGTTTAATTGTACCTATTGACCTTTTATAACTTTTAGATTAGCTAGCGACCTTTTGTTTACACTTTGTAGAGCCTTTTGCCACCTATTTTTAAGGAATTTTGAAAAGAGCCAAAAAATAAAGAGCATATATACATAAAAAAAAAAATTATTATTATTATTATTTCTGAAGAGCGCAAACGTGTCATTCAATAGCTTGGCGAATAATAAAGAAAACAGCGGAAGAAATCGAGAAAAAAAACCGCTAAAATAGAAAAAAGTGGCACTGAGTTTGAGTGTTTTATAGTGTATTGTAGTTGGTGTGAGAATCATTATAAAAACTATTTAAAACTACAAAAGATAAATTGTTAAAAAAGTGCAAATTTAGTGACAGGTTTGGATTTTTAATTAATTTCGGTCGTTGCCATGACAACATGGCAACCGTAAAAAAATTTTAGTTTTGGACTTAGCAAAAATAATATAATTGTAAAATAATAAATTAAATTGGAAGAAAAAATAATAAAAATCAAATTTATTAAAATAAAATAAAAAGTATAAAAAGTAAAAAAACTTCTCTGCCTCACTCTAAATGGGTGAGAGCAGCAGCGATTCTGGGGGGAATGAAGATCCCCTCAAATCAAGTGGAAGGAGGAAGAAGAACTTAAGCGCTTCTTCTTCTTCACAAAAAAGCTTAAAAGGGCCCAATGAAAAGGCTTTTAAGGGCCCTAGTCAAGAGGCCAAGAAAGTGCAGCCAACTCCGTCGGAGAATATAGCTGGAAGGACAGCTGGCGCTGTCCCACAAGAGTCTGGAGCACCAACTCCAAGCAGTGCTGCACAAGCAGCAGTACCCGCAGCCTCAACAACGACAGCATCAACCCAAGGGAAAAACCCAAGCTTGGTGGAAGTCGTTAAAACAGCTTCAGCTTCAGCGCCAAAGCCGAGCGGTGTTATCATGAGGCCACCGCTTTCTGTGGTGAAGACAAATGCCTCAAAACAGAAGCCAGCGGCACCAGTAGCAAAACCAGTAGCTGCACTACGATCCCCGGCATTAGTGTCAGGGATGTCATATGCGCAGGTAAGTGGTAGTTCCAGGCAGGCTTCCACTATAGAAATTTTAGGAACGGGCATCACTCCTCGTCCACCCCCATTGGACGCGGGTAAGCCTCGGCCCAAGACCAGTGCGGGTCTCCAGGGCTTCTTTGATGGGAGGTGGCAAGACGAGAGCTACGGGATGCAGCTTGAGCACATCAGAGGATGTCCTCAGTCTGCATACCTGAAGGCAATCTTCCGCGTCGTCTCTTGTGAGCAGCTGTTCTCGATGGGAATTATAGCTGGAGGAATGGTCGAGGTGTACACCACGACCCTCGAAAGCGCTACCAAGCTCATGCTTGAGGGCATCGAGGTGGAGGGTAGACACCTCGTTCCATTCCCGCTAAAAGAGAAGCCCACGAAGGTCGTGTTTTCACGGGTCCCTATGCGAGCCCAACATGAAGACCTCGCGAATTTCCTTGGGCGATTCGGGAAGGTTCATGGAAGGGTTCGCGCCATTCCAATTAAAATTGGGGACGAGGGTCTCGGGCGGGGTATTTTCGGTACCAGCCGGGAAGCGTCCATTACCTTGAATAAGGGATGTACGCTTCCGTCAGGCTTCTACCTGGGCATATCCGGTTCGAGATACTGGATAGACGTTGGCACCGAAGCGAAATGCCATGCTTGCCATTTGGTAGGGCATTTTATTGCTGACTGCCCCAGGAGAACCGGGAAGAAGGCTGAACCGGGGGTTCCCTTGAAGGAAGCCACTACTACAGTAGTGGATCTGGAGAAGGAGCCTTCGGCCGGCACTCAACCTGCTATTTTGGAGCAGCCAGTGACTAAGGTGCCTGAAGCTGTCCCAGAGGCAAAAACGATTAAGGCTATAAACGGTGCCACGTCGGCACGTGAAGGCACGGCTACTTCCGACGAGGAGTCGACTAGCCATGTAATTAAAAAAAAGAGGACGAGGAGGAAGAAGAAGGTGGACCGGGTGATGCTGCCTCCTCCAGAGCCAGCAAAGCCAGTCGCTCCAAAACGGCCCCACTCGGAGGAGGACGATAGTGGTGCCCGCGGTTCGAAGGTTGTTGTGAGGGAGGCGGAAGCATCTCTCGAACAGCTTTCGGACTGCGATATGACCGGTTTGGAAGAGACTGGTCTCTCGAGCTTCAGTGGCTACGAGTCGTGTGGTAGCACCATTTCGACTGGTAGCCAATTTGAGGTCTCGAAGGGGATGGAAAACATTCCTAGGGAGAAGATCTCCGAAATTCTTGCCCAGCTCCAGTACAAGAAGAACTCAGATAAAATCTGGAGCATTCTTGTAAAGGAGCTGGAGAGGCCAGAGTTGTTACTTCCTCAGCTTCGAATCCTACAACAGGAGTCCAAGAAGAGGAGGAGGTACAACCATGTAGCTCGGTTAGATCGTCTCCATAGGAAGGTGGAGGAGTTGCTTCAGGAGCATCGCTTGGCCGATTCTCCTCGTCAATAGAAGTCGCACATTCATCGTTTGAGCTTTTCATCTCTTTGAATGTGCAAGATAGGCTCTCTTAACACCGGGGGTTTAAGTGCTCATACAAGGTTACACAGCACTATCGAACATGTCAAAATGTTCGATATAGACATCGCGCTTCTACAGGAGACGAATTTTACACAAGACACATACACACAAATTGAGCGCTATGCTTATTTACACACTGGCTATGCAATGTTTGCCACACCTGCGCCTCGCCGAGGCTCAGGGGTGGCAATCATTGTATCCAACAAATTTACACTATCGTCTCCTGTCTATACAGATATCTTCCCAGGCTTCGCTTCTTCCTTGGACTTTGTTATTCAAGACAAAAATATCAAGGTAGTAAACGTGTACCTTCCTCATGACCAGGACATTACAAGACAAGTTCTTGATAGTGTTCAGTCGTGTCTGGTGAATTTTAGCGGCGAAACTGTCCTCGGAGGTGATTTCAACTGCACTCTGAATCCCTCAATGGATCGGCACTCTGGAGTTGAGTTCAACTCTGTTAATGCTACTCGATTGAGGAATTTTGTCGGTGTTTTCAGACTCGTGGATATCTATCGTTGGATGCATCCTACGACTAGATCATAACGAGGGTCTCGCGAAATATCCATGGAAGTCTCGCAGGCTCCAGAATTGATAGACTTTACGTCTCACCTGGAATACTAGAACATTTCGTTGGTGTCACTCATGAAGTGTGTTCCGTTAGCGATCATCTTCTTGTAGTGGCGACCAGCACTCTAGTTGAAAGACGAACTGCATACTGGATATTCAACAACTATTTGTTGAATTCCGAGCAGTTCATCAATGAGTTCATTGATTTCTGGCACGATTGGCAAGAGAGGAAAGCTGACTTTCCTTTTCTTAGTCAATGGTGGGATGTTGGAAAGCTCCAGATTCGGTCTTTTGTCGAGACGAGTTTCAATCGAAGTGGCTATCAAGCTTCTAGCTTGTCGGCCGAGGTTTCTCGGGTGGCAGCTCTTCTCCCAACTCAGCCGGGGTTGATTCTTTATTTCAATGGAATAAAGGAACGCTTGGCGACACAGACTTACAAGCACAGCTTGGAGTTTGTGCTGCGCGGCCAATCGCGCTGGCTGAGAGAAGGCGATTCTCCAACTGAGTACTTCTTTCAGGCGACTAGACGTCGTACTGCTTCTTGTGAGGTCGAATCGATAATTGATGAATCTGGACAAGTCCTCAACGGACAACAGCTATCAGAATATATTCGAGACTACTACAGTAGTCTCTACTCTGAATCGACGTCGACAAAATCCTCGACCACTCATGAATTTCTTGAGAATATTCCCACTTTCTCTGAAGACAGTAAGGAGCTCCTGGATACAGTAATCACATTGGAGGATATGATTGCTGCGACAAAGGATCTAAGGCGACACACTTCACCTGGTTATGACGGCTTGACTCCAGAATTCTTCATACGTTTCAGGGATTTATTAATTCCTGACCTTTTGGAAGTCTTCAATTCGGCGGTTGAGATACATTCAGACTTTCCTTCTAGTTGGAGGAGATCTGTTATGCGCTTGATTCCAAAGAAGGGAGATTTGCAGAGGATGGGGAACTGGAGGCCAGTAACCCTATGCAATGTAGACTACAAAATCGTCTGCAAAGCATTAGGGGCGATACTCCGCTCAGTGATTGCTTCGGTAATACACCCGGAACAGTCCTATTGTGTACCTGGTCGTAGTATCTACGACAATATCGCGGTAGCCAAGCATTTGTTTGCCTACCATGAACAGACAGGTACACAAATGGCCATGATTTCACTTGACCAACAAAAGGCTTTTGATAGTGTCTCGCACGAGTATCTCTTGACTGCTCTCGAGGCATTTGGGTTTCCGCCCAGGTGGCTCGATATCGTCGGGAAACTGTATAGAGATTCAGCGATTTTGATTAAGCATCAAGGACAAGTTCTGGCTCCTATCTCGTTTCATCGAGGTATCAGACAGGGCTGTCCATTGTCAGGTATGCTTTATGATCTTTCGTTGGAGCCGCTACTGGTGAATCTTCGTCGAATGCTCGGACGGTATGCGGTTCATCTGCCGTATACCAATGTGAGGCCTCTTATGTTGGCGTATGCGGATGATCTGTCTATTTTCGTGACAAGAGAAGAAGCTTTTCCGGTCGCTCGTGCTGTTTTCGAACAGTTCGAACGTATAGCGGGCGCTAAAATCAACCTTAGTAAGAGTCAAGGCTTGTGGTGTGGAAGGTGGAGAGATCGTACAGATACTCCACTGAACATCCAATGGACTAATACTTGCCTGAAGTATTTAGGTGTGTATATCGGACGCGAGAGTAAATCAAATAATAGCCGCATCGCTCTTGAGAAACTCTCTAGAGCTGTAAACCCATGGCGTAGTCGACTGTTTCCACTATCCTTAATGGGTAGGTCAGTCGTGATAAACTATTTGATTACCTCGTCCATCGTTCATCTGCTAAAGTCTGAGACGTTTGATGAAGGCTTCGTAGGTCTTCTTCAAGCAAAAGCGATAGACGCCTTTTGGTGCGGAAGACGATGGGTTGCTGAAAGCACGCTCTGTCTGCCAGTCAAGATAGGTGGATTAGGTCTCACTAACTTGGTTGTGAAATCAAGGTGTCTCCAAGTGCGTGCATTCCAAAGAGTGTTTTGCCAGAGAGACAGCTTGATTTCTCAACTGTGGGTGAATGTACTGGGAGGGATCGGCATAGGGGAGTATTACTACCTACTCTCTGTTCGACCACCTTATCCTCGTGACTGGCCACAGGATCTAATCTCAACGATTCAGACCTGGGGCAGAATCAGGCCAGCATTTCACCTTCATTGGAATGCTCTAAGGTACACGCAATTCGCGTCGATTCCAATCAGGTTCAATCCTGAATTAATAGATTCAGTGTTCAGTAATGCTCGGGGTTTTGAAGCTAACACGCATACACTGACAGTTCTCGGAGATATTATTGATATCTCTGGAAACTGCCGAATAAACACTAACACTGCACAACTACACGACCTGGCTGCTTCTGCGCGGGAGAGATTTCGCCAACTTGGGACCAGTGACCCTGGCACTAAGTTGGAAGATGCTTTCGTTCTGAACAGACCACCACACACACCTTTCAGCACACTTACAACACGTGTGCTCCGTGACGTGCTTATGTCAATAAGACCTCCGGAGTATACAGGATACAACAGATGGCGAACACACCTCGGGGTGAATATGGGCGTGATGGGAGGGATAACTTGCAGAGTAGTCTACAGTTATCCTTCTAGTTACAAAGATGCTGATGTAGCATTCAAATTGCTGCATCACAGTCTTATGCATCCTAATCAGTTGTCACATATCGACCGCCGAGTTCAGAGGATTTGCACAGTTTGTGCTGGTGAGGGCACCCTGTTTCACAGGTTCTTCACTTGTCCGGCTTTGCAGGGTCTAATGGATCTCGTGCGCGGTATGTGTCAGTTGATCCACCCGAATTTCGGCATTACTAGGACATCGTTTCTATGGGGACCAAAGGTATGTAGTCGAGTGAATTGTTTGATTAGCTTTGTGTTGACACTGGCCAAATCTACAATTCACCTGTACTACATGAGAGTCGAAGATGGGAATCAGAACACTGACCCACAACACCACGCACACGCACTTAAGCGCCACTTCGTTGACAGGTTGAAGAGACGTTTACGTCTCGAATATCTGGCAATGAACGCAGACACATTCAACTGCACATGGCAACCACTATCGTCGGTGCAGGATGGAGCTCTTGTCTTTCGCTGGTGAGAACAGGCCACAGCATTTGCAACACTAGTCCACGGGGCTTCTCCCCGCTTAGGAATCGTTGCACGTGCGGTGGGAAGGACAAGCACTCTGTTAGAGATGCTAAGCTGGAGGGATGATGAGGGCAGTTTGTAGAGGTCTACGATACTACAGGCCGCCCTCGCGGGACTCTATAACGGTATCGGCTAAATTTTTTCGTTCGTTCGGTCATTTATCTTTGATTCGGTTTCGGTCTCGGTGCTAAATTACAAAATTTTTTGTTGAAAATTCGTTCGTTTAGGTAAATATTTTTATTAGATTATTTTGGAAATTGAAGCTTCTTGGAACTGCCACTTACCCAATTGTCAAAATTGGGACTTTTAAATTTTTTGTCTATCTTTTAGATCCTTTTCAAAATTCTTGTAGCCGTTTTTTAGTCTCTTTTGAGAATTTTGTCTTGTTTGTTTTCCTTTTGTTTGTGTCTTTTTTCTTGTTCATTAGTTTTTCTAATTGTTTTAATTGTTTAATTGTCCCTATTGACCTTTTATAACTTTTAGATTAGCTAGCGACCTTTTGTTTACACTTTGTAGAGCCTTTTGCCACCTATTTTTAAGGAATTTTGAAAAGAGCCAAAGAGCCAAAAAATAAAGAGCATATATACATAAAAAAAAAAATTATTATTATTATTATTATTATTATTGTCACAGCGAACGAACGTGTCAGTTTGAGCTCCAAAAAATCAAAGCGAAAAAGTGAGTAATAATAGTGAAAAAGCGCAGCAAATAGGAAACAGTGAGTGAGTGTGCTTTCAACAAGAAATTTCGTGAAAAATTAATTTAGATAATAAAAAAGAATAAAAATTTGTGAATTCAAAAATATTTCGTGACATTTGGAACATTTAATTTAATTTCGGTCGTTGCCATGTGAAAAAACAGTGAAAAAATTTTTAGTCTAAATTAAAACGTGATTACTTTGATAATCAAAAATTTTTGGACAAGTAAGAAAAAAAAAAAAAAAAATAAATTAAGTAATTGAAAAACGTAAAAATTTACACTGCCAGGCTCACAATGAGCTCGAGCAGCAGCGACTCTGGGGGGACGGATGATCCCCTCAAGTTGAATGGAAGGAAGAAGAAAATAAAAAATATTTCTTCTCCTTCATCAAAGAAAAAACCCCAAGGGCCCACCGAAAAGCCCAATAAGGGCCCAAAAGAAGAGGCCAATGGCAAAAATTTGCAGCCACCCCCATTGGAGAAGACAATGGCCAGGACGGCTGCTCCCGCCCGAGAAGAGTCTGGAGCAATAGTTGCAATATCCACACCTATAGCTGCAACACCTGCAGCTGTAGCAGGTGTGCAGTTGGCGACCTCAAGCCAAAGTGCAAACCCAAGCTTGATGGAAGTCATCAAAGCGGCTTCATCTACAGCACCAAAACCTAATGGTGTTATAATGAGGCCACCGCTTTCAGCGAAGCCAAACACCTTGAAGAGGCAACCAGCGGGACCAGCAACAAGACCACCAGTAGCAGCCCAACGATCCCCAGCAGTAGTATCAGGGTTATCATATGCTCAGCAGGTAAGTCGCAGTTCCCAGAATAGTTCCACTATTGAAATTTTAGGAAAGGGCATCACTCCTCGTCCAGCCCCATTGGACGCAGGTAAGCCTCGGCCTAAGACCGGTGCGGGTCTGCAGGCTTTTTTCGACGGGAGGTGGCAGGATGAGAGCTACGGTATGCAGCTCGAGCACATCAATAGATGTCCTCAGAGCGCATACCTGAAAGCGATCTTCCAGGTCATCTCTCGTAAGCAGCTATTTTCCATGGGGATAATAGCTGGGGGAATGGTTGAGGTGTACACCACGACCCTCGAGAGTGCTACCAAGCTTATGCTTGAGGGCATCGAGGTGGATGGTAGACACCTTGTGCCGTTCCCACTCAGGGAAAAGCCCACAAGGGTCATGTTTTCACGGGTCCCTATGAGAGCTTGCCATGAAGACCTCCTAAATTTCTTGGGAAGATTTGGGAAGGTTCATGGCAACGTTCGTGCCATTCCCTTAAAAATTGGGGACAAGGGTCTCGGGCGGGGTATCTTCGGTACTAGCCGGGAGGCGTCCATCACCTTAAATAAGGGGTGTACGCTTCCAAAGGGCTTTTACCTGAGCTTATCCGGCTCGAGGCACTGGATAGACGTTGGCACCGAAGCGAAATGCCATGCTTGCCATTTGGTAGGGCATTTTATTGCTGACTGCCCCAGGAGAACCGGGAAGAAGGCTGAACCGAGGGTTCCCTCGAAGGAAGCCACTACTATAGTAGTGGATCTGGAGAAGGAGCCTTCGGCCGGCACTCAACCTGGTATTTTGGAGCAGCCAGTGGTTAAGGTGCCTGAAGTTGTCCTAGAGGCAAAAATAGTTATGGCTGTAAACGGCGCCACGTCGGCACGTGAAAACACGGCTACTTCCGACGAGGAGTCGAATAGCCAAGTAGTAAAAAAAAAGAGGACGAGGAGGAAGAAAGTTGACCGGGTGATGCTGCCTCCTCCAGAGCCAGCAAAGCCAGTCGCATCCAAGCGGCCCCACTCGGAGGAGGACGATAGTGGAGCTCGCGGTTCGAAGGTTGTAGTAAGGGACGCGGTGGTGTCTCACGAACAGCTTTCGGACTGCGACATCACCGGCTTGGATGACACTGGTCTTTCGAGCTTCGGTGGCTACGAGTCGTGTGATAGCATCATTTCGACTGCTGGCCAATTTGAAGTCTCGAAAGGGATGGAGACCCTTCCTAGGAAGAAGATCTCCGAAATTCTTACCCAGCTCCAGTACAAGAAGAATTCAGATAAAATCTGGAGTATTCTTGTAAGGGAGCTGGAGAGGCCAGAGTTGTTACTTCCTCAGCTTCAACTCCTACAACAGGAGTCCAGGAAGAGGAGGAAGTACAACGATGTTGCTCGGTTAGAACGACTTCATAGGAAGGTGGAGGAGTTGCTTCAGGAGCATCGCTTGGCCGATTCTCCTCGTCAATAGACGTCGCACATTCATCGTTTGAGCTTTTCATCTCTTTGAATGTGCAAGATAGCTTCGATCAACACCGGGGGTTTAAGTGCACATACAAGGTTACACAGCACTATCGAACATGTCAAAATGTTCGATATAGACATCGCGCTTCTACAGGAGACGAATTTTACACAAGACACATACACACAGCTTGAGCGCTATGCTTATTTACACACTGGCTATGCAATGTTTGCCACACCTGCGCCTCGCCGAGGCTCAGGGGTGGCAATCATTGTATCCAACAAATTTACACTATCGTCTCCTGTCTATACAGATATCTTCCCAGGCTTCGCTTCTTCCTTGGACTTTGTTATTCAAGACAAAAATATCAAGGTAGTAAACGTGTACCTTCCTCATGACCAGGACATTACAAGACAAGTTCTTGATAGTGTTCAGTCGTGTCTGGTGAATTTTAGCGGCGAAACTGTCCTCGGAGGTGATTTCAACTGCACTCTGAATCCCTCAATGGATCGGCACTCTGGAGTTGAGTTCAACTCTGTTAATGCTACTCGATTGAGGAATTTTGTCGGTGTTTTCAGACTAGTGGATATCTATCGTTGGATGCATCCTACGACTAGATCATACACGAGGGTCTCGCGAAATATCCATGGAAGTCTCGCAGGCTCCAGAATTGATAGACTTTACGTCTCACCTGGAATACTAGAAGATTTCGTTGGTGTCACTCATGAAGTGTGTTCCGTTAGCGATCATCTTCTTGTAGTGGCGACCAGCACTCTAGTTGAAAGACGAACTGCATACTGGATATTCAACAACTATTTGTTGAATTCCGAGCAGTTCATCAATGAGTTCATTGATTTCTGGCACGATTGGCAAGAGAGGAAAGCTGACTTTCCTTTTCTTAGTCAATGGTGGGATGTTGGAAAGCTCCAGATTCGGTCTTTTGTCGAGACGAGTTTCAATCGAAGTGGCTATCAAGCTTCTAGCTTGTCGGCCGAGGTCTCTCGGGTGGCAGCTCTTCTCCCAACTCAGCCGGGGTTGATTCTTTATTTCAATGGAATAAAGGAACGCTTGGCGACACAGACTTACAAGCACAGCTTGGAGTTTGTGCTGCGCAGCCAATCGCGCTGGCTGAGAGAAGGCGATTCTCCAACTGAGTACTTCTTTCAGGCGACTAGACGTCGTACTGCTTCTTGTGAGGTCGAATCGATAATTGATGAATCTGGACAAGTCCTCAACGGACAACAGCTATCAGAATATATTCGAGACTACTACAGTAGTCTCTACTCTGAATCGACGTCGACAACATCCTCGAGCACTCATGAATTCCTTGAGAATATTCCCACTTTCTCTGAAGACAGTAAGGAGCTCCTGGATACAGTAATCACATTGGAGGATATGATTGCTGCGACAAAGGATCTAAGGCGACACACTTCACCTGGTTATGACGGCTTGACTCCAGAATTCTTCATATGTTTCAGGGATTTATTAATTCCTGACCTTTTGGAAGTCTTCAATTCGGCGGTTGAGACACATTCAGACTTTCCTTCTAGTTGGAGGAGATCTGTTATGCGCTTGATTCCAAAGAAGGGAGATTTGCAGAGGATGGGGAACTGGAGGCCAGTAACCCTATGCAATGTAGACTACAAAATCGTCTGCAAAGCATTAGGGGCGATACTCCGCTCAGTGATTGCTTCGGTAATACACCCGGAACAGTCCTATTGTGTACCTGGTCGTAGTATCTACGACAATATCGCGGTAGCCAAGCATTTGTTTGCCTACCATGAACAGACAGGTACACAAATGGCCATGATTTCATTTGACCAACAAAAGGCTTTTGATAGTGTCTCGCACGAGTATCTCTTGACTGCTCTCGAGGCATTTGGGTTTCCGCCCAGGTGGCTCGATATCGTCGGGAAACTGTATAGAGATTCAGCGATTTTGATTAAGCATCAAGGACAAGTTCTGGCTCCTATCTCGTTTCATCGAGGTATCAGACAGGGCTGTCCATTGTCAGGTATGCTTTATGATCTTTCGTTGGAGCCGCTACTGGTGAATCTTCGTCGAATGCTCGGACGGTATGCGGTTCATCTGCCGTATACCAATGTGAGGCCTCTTATGTTGGCGTATGCGGATGATCTGTCTATTTTCGTGACAAGAGATGAAGCTTTTCCGGTCGCTCGTGCTATTTTCGAACAGTTCGAACGTATAGCGGGCGCTAAAATCAACCTTAGTAAGAGTCAAGGCTTGTGGTGTGGAAGGTGGAGAGATCGTACAGATACTCCACTGAACATCCAATGGACTAATACTTGCCTGAAGTATTTAGGTGTGTATATCGGACGCGAAAGTAAATCAAATAATAGCCGCATCGCTCTTGAGAAACTCTCTAGAGCTGTAAACTCATGGCGTAGTCGACTGTTTCCACTATCCTTAATGGGTAGGTCAGTCGTGATAAACTATTTGATTACCTCGTCCATCGTTCATCTGCTAAAGTCTGAGACGTTTGATGAAGGCTTCGTAGGTCTTCTTCAAGCAAAAGCGATAGACGCCTTTTGGTGCGGAAGACGATGGGTTGCTGAAAGCACGCTCTGTCTGCCAGTCAAGATAGGTGGATTAGGTCTCACTAACTTGGTTGTGAAATCAAGGTGTCTCCAAATGCGTGCATTCCAAAGAGTGTTTTGCCAGAGAGACAGCTTGATTTCTCAACTGTGGGTGAATGTACTGGGAGGGATCGGCATAGGGGAGTATTACTACCTACTCTCTGTTCGACCACCTTATCCTCGTGACTGGCCACAGGATCTAATCTCAACGATTCAGACCTGGGGCAGAATCAGGCCAGCATTTCACCTTCAGTGGAATGCTCTAAGGTACACGCAATTCGCGTCGATTCCAATCAGGTTCAATCCTGAATTAATAGATTCAGTGTTCAGTAATGCTCGGGGTTTTGAAGCTGACACGCATACACTGACGGTTCTCGGAGATATTATTGATATCTCTGGAAACTGCCGAATAAACACTAACACTGCACAACTACACGACCTGGCTGCTTCTGCGCGGGAGAGATTTCGCCAACTTGGGACCAGTGACCCTGGCACTAAGTTGGAAGATGCTTTCGTTCTGAACAGACCACCACACACACCTTTCAGCACACTTACAACACGTGTGCTCCGTGACGTGCTTATGTCAATAAGACCTCCGGAGTATACAGGATACAACAGATGGCGAACACACCTCGGGGTGAATATGGGCGTGATGGGAGGGATAACTTGCAGAGTAGTCTACAGTCATCCTTCTAGTTACAAAGATGCGGATGTAGCATTCAAATTGCTGCATCACAGTCTTATGCATCCTAATCAGTTGTCACATATCGACCGCCGAGTTCAGAGGATTTGCACAGTTTGTGCTGGTGAAGGCACCCTGTTTCACAGGTTCTTCACTTGTCCGGCTTTGCAGGGCCTAATGGATCTCGTGCGCGGTATGTGTCAGTTGATCCACCCGAATTTCGGCATTACTAGGACATCGTTTCTATGGGGACCAAAGGTATGTAGTCGAGTGAATTGTTTGATTAGCTTTGTGTTGACACTGGCCAAATCTACAATTCACCTGTACTACATGAGAGTCGAAGCTGGGAATCAGAACACTGACCCACAACACCACGCACACGCACTTAAGCGCCACTTCGTTGACAGGTTGAAGAGACGTTTACGTCTTGAATATCTGGCAACGAACGCAGACACATTCAACTGCACATGGCAACCACTATCGTCGGTGCAGGACAGAGCTCTTGTCTTTCACTGGTGATAGCAGGCCACAGCATTTGCAGCACTAGTCCACGGGGCTTCTCCCCGCTTAGGAATCGTTGCAAGTGCTGTGGGAAGGACAAGCACTCTGTTAGAGATGCTAAGCTGGAGGGATGATGAGGGCAGTTTGTAGAGGTCTATGATACTACAGGCTGCCCTCGCGGGACTCTATAACGGTATCGCGTAAATTTTTCGTTCATTCGATCATTTATTTTTAATTCGGTTTCGGTCTCGGTGCTAAATTTCAAAATTTTATGTTGAAAATTCGTTCGTTTAGGCAATTATTTTTATTAGTTTATTTTGGAAATTTGGAACTTCTTGGAGCTGCCACTTACCCAATTGTCAAAATTGGGACTTTTAAATTTTTTGTCTATCTTTTAGATCCTTTTCAAAATTCTTGTAGCCGTTTTTTTAGTCTCTTTTGAGAATTTTTGTCTTGTTTGTTTTCCTTTTGTTTGTGTCTTTTTTCTTGTTGATTAGTTTTTCTAATTGTTTTAATTGTTTAATTGTCCCTATTGACCTTTTATAACTTTTAGATTAGCTAGCGACCTTTTGTTTACACTTTGTAGAGCCTTTTGCCACCTATTTTTAGGGAATTTTGAAAAGAGCCAAAGAGCCAAAAAATAAAGAGCATATATACATAAAAAAATTATTATTACATAAGAGAGAAATTATTATGTACAATATGTGAAAATTAGAATATAGAGTGGAAATTAAATATATATGTATAATAAATAAAGATTAGTGAGAGTTGGAACGAAAGAATTATTGTAAAATGAAATTTGTAAAGAAAAGAAACGGATATATGATAAGGTAATTAAATGGAATGGAAAAAGAAAAAAGAAAAAAGAAAAATTTGTTAAGGTAATGAAAAAAAAATGAGAAAAGAATATAGAAGAATAGAACAGAAATTATATATGAAATAAAAAGATGTAAAATGACGTAAATATTGTAAACCGAACCATAGTTATAAAAATTGTTTAGATGCTAGGGAATATTGTACTTTAGTTTTTGTATAAATTAGTTAAGTTAGATATTGTAACCTAACTGAGCACCCCGATCTGATTCCTCTTGGGAATCAGTATTTCTCAGGGGGGAGAAATGTCGTGACCCAATATTCAATTGGTGAAATTGTGACATCACGACTCGAGCTAGCAGCAAATGTACAAGTAATTAAACGATTTGCAATAACTAAGCATTTTACTTCGGACAGTAAAATGCCTGGTGATTGCGAATTGTTTACTTGTAAACTGGGCATTGAGTCATGGTTAAGTAATTCACTTCGCATAGTGAAATACTCAGCTGGGCTCACTGTTTGTTTACATGCAGTATTGGGGGCTCCCGCTGTCAGGAGTGATTTTCGTAATACTTTGTAATTATGATTGCAAGGTATTGCGCTGGTTACTGGGTAAAATGCGCTTCCGCCTGGTTGAATGGAAGTGAGCACGTGCGTTTCGATAGATCGGGTTGCATAGTTAGAAGTTAGTTTTGATAAAAGATAACGGTTCAATTAGTTCAGTTCAGTTGTAATTCGATTGGTTAACAAGTATCGGCGACGGAGTGATAACTCCACTTAGTAAATTTATAGTAGAATTAACTTAGTGAAATAAAGTATTATCTTAGAATTACGCGAGTGTTTTAATTGGATTTTAACTGATTTCTTTACTGAATTGCTCTGGGACACGACAGTTATCTGGACACGTGATATGTAACACCGTGGAGGTGATGAACGAAAATAGCCATGCATTGGCCTTGTTTAGTTTTATCAACATGTCCTTTCGGGGAACTTGTATTCTAGACCTGCATTTGGGTACTTCAGTTAAAGGATTAAATAGTAATTTAATGACACATTCATTGGATATTGCTGCTTTGATTATGTGCGTAGTTAGGCGACTATGTACGTGTCTCTTTCCATACTGTGAGTAATTGGTTTGAAGTTTTTCATGTTTTCGCTCTTTAGTAGGAGGAGCTAATGGGCTTGTGCGCTGTTTGCCACGTATTGATATCCAGGGTCCGGAATTACTGCATCGAATTTGTTGTACATTCATTTTTGGCAGGTTAAAAATTGGGAGAGTTATTCTCACCAACAATTTGTTTTGCATGAGGCGTGACTGGGCTCCTGCTGTGTTATATAGCACAGAGAGACAATTTTGGTCAATTGGACAATTGGAGGTTGTTTTCGGATATATTTCTAGCAAATTTTGTGGGGACAGGAGGAGTGGATGAATGTGATTTGTTCTGCTAGCCATTATGATTTCCAGAAGGGCTTGTTGTCGGTATTCGACTTCTATTATTTGTAGAAGCAAGCTTGATACGTTTTCCTGTCTCAACTGCCTTCTTTTCAAATCCTCGGCCACAATATGCAGATCGTTTATTTGATGTGCTATTTTTTGTTGTCTATCCACTAGCATAGCCAGCGGTTTTTGAATCTGTTCCAAGGTAGTTTTTCCAACACTCATTTGTTGTTTCTCTAGCTTGGCTAGGGCTTGTGCATTCGATTCAAATTCTTCTAACCTGCTGTAAATTTCTTTTTCGTTGTTATTGTCCATGGTGCCAAATAGGTAGTGCAGTGCACTGCCTATTCCGTCGAACAATGACCTAGTTTTACGTTTTCCTGGAACCAATTCTGTCTATTATAGAATGTATGTGTGGCTGTTGCATGTTACACAGATCTCCTGGGTTTGTTATATTTATGCAGAGTTTATGCACTAAGTGCTCTGCACATTCTGCTAGCTTTATCTGGATATCTATTTCATCCAAATTTATCTCGGTGAGCCATTTAGCTGGGTTATTACATAGGGTTTTTCAGCGATTTCTCCTGTTGTGTATTGGAAGAGGATGGCATCATGATGATTTGCAGCGAAATTTCTGTGGACAATTCGGAGGAAGAAAATAGTCCTTTGAGTATGGTATTACTTATTTCTTGCCGTATTAAAGTACGCAGTGGGGTGACTCCACCCCAAATGTTCCTGAGGGAGGTATTGAAATGGGGTTTATTGGAAACTAACAAGGTAGGAGTTTTAAGTTAACCTGGTTCATTTGTGTACGATATATTTTTCTTCGAAATATGGTTTCAAACGGTTATTATGTACCGTTACTGTTCGCTTACCAATTTTGATTGTGGTATTTACTTCGCTTGGTATTGCGATTACCTGGTAAGGTCCTACCCAGATTTGAGAAATCTTATGTTTTCTGCTTTCATTCTTGATGAGGACCTTGTCTCCTACATGGAAAGTTAGGGGCCGTACTGTCTTATCGTAGTACTCCTTTGTGCGCTGTTTACTTGCCAATAAGTTCTTTCGTGCCGTGGCGTAGGATTTTTGGAGCTTATACTTCAGTATATGATACTAGCTCTCATGATTATAAACGGGTTCGACAAATTTTGTTAAATTATCTTGCAAGGTCAAGATATATTTGTTACCTGATATGGTCTCTTCTAAAGGACCTACAATATCGAGGTAAACTTTGTCGAACGGTTGTTCTGCGATGTCCGTGATAACCATTGGCATTTTATATTGTGGAGATGCTTTCATCGTCTGGCACTTTAGGCATTTTTTAATGTATTTTTTAATGTCGCTAAGCATGTGTCTCCACCAATACTTGCGTCTTGTACGTTTGTAAGTTTTTATGACAACTTGATGGCCACCGAATGGAGAATCGTGATAATCTTTTAAGATTGTTTGGATCTCCGTGGGGCTCGTAATAACTTCGGGTGTCTTACCAGTACTTACTTTTTGATCAAGCGATTCTGGGATGTGAATATCTGCCTCCGTGAGTTGAATTTCGTTTTGGTCCGCTTTCGTGTGCTCTTCTGTCTCCTTGTTGGAGCTACTTGTAGTCTCTTGAGCCTTTTGCTTCTGAGCTCGAGTCACGACGAAGCAATGAGCGGATTTCTTTTTGTTTTTCCTCTTTGGGGGATTATCTTCTTCCACATCTGAGTCCATCGCGTAGTGGACTAGGGCTTTTACCGTTAAGGTATTGCTTAAACTGTCTTCCTTTAATGCGTGAGGGATGCGACTTAGTGCATCCGCATTAGTGTTGTACTTCCCGGGTTTGTATTCGATGTTGTAAACCACAGTTAAATAAACTGTGTACATTATTTAATTTTTCTTATCCTACCTGCAAACTTCTTGGGTCATACCTAAGCGGACGAATACAAAACGTGTTTTGTGGGGATACCACCTCTGATTTTCTACACGTTCTTAGTGGTGTGCCTCAAGGGTCTATCCTCGGCCCATTATTATTTTCCATTTTTATTAACGACCTTCCACTAATCTTGCGTGACTGTAATTCTCACATGTATGCAGATGACATTCAACTCGACATATCTACACCTTTAGGGATTATAGAGAATGCTGTGTATAGAATGAATGAGGATCTTGCAAGAGTCTCCAAATGGGCTATTGATAATTCGCTCCACTTAAACGCTGTCTACAAAACCTAGTTAGATACCTCCACCTTTTCTAACGTAATGCTTAACAATATTGCTGTTCCATGCAGCAAGCGTGTCAAGAATCTTGGGATAATTGTCAATAGTACTCTGAACTGTTCCGATCACATTAACAGTATCATAGGCAAGGTGTATGGAGTTTTACGCAAATTGTCCAAATCTGCTGAATTTACACCTGTTGAAACCCGTGTAATGTTAGTGAAATCATTTCTAGTTCCCTTATTGACTTACGGCTGTGAGGTGTTTTGCAAACTGGGTTCCCACTCCTTGCGTAAGATTAATGTAGCGTTCAACTCTGCCGCACGTTATGCTTTTGGGCTAGGGCGTTTCAGTCATATCACTGCGTATTCCACATTTATTCTGGGTTGTAAATTGGACTCTTACCTTAAATTCCGAACTGTAATGTTTCTTCGCAATTTAATTGTAACCAAACAGCCAGATTACCTTTTCAGTAAATTGACCTTTGCTCAATCTGCAAGAACATCATCTTTATCTTTGTCACTGTTCCGCTCGCGCACTAGTGAGAGCCAATTCCTTGTTCAGTCCACCAGGATGTGGAGCTCTCTTCCAATTCATCTTAGGAGAAGCATCAGCAGTCGCAGTTTTCGCCATGATTTATTTGTATATTTGCGATCTATCCAATAGTTTTTCGTACTTTTTTTTTTATATTCTAATATTTATAGAAACTACTACTAAGCTTTTATTTCTACAATTAAACTAAGAATATAAGTTTGTATTGAGGGATTAGGGTTTTTTGTTAGTTTAATTTAGTATATGTGCTTGTTTATATTATGATTTTCTTTTTCTTTATTTTTCTTTCTTTTTTGATATTTAGTTTAACTGTTACTCTTATTAAGTATATTATTATTAGCTATCCTACACTTACTCATAAGATCGAAATTTTACTAGTGTAGTTGTTGTTGAAATAAATTAATTTGAATATACGTGTTATTTACACCAGTTTTTAGTGCATTTTTTGCGAAATCTTCCAGCTGCGTTTTAACAGCTGGTGCTGCTGTGGCTTCGTATTTGGACTCTGCTGCTTCATTACAGAGTGCCAGCATTTGTTTTACTCGTGCAGTGAAGGCTGTGAGATTTTCCAAAGAATACTGCCGGGTGGTTATCAATTTGTTTACCAGCTCTTGGTATGTTTCTCTAGGCAGGTATATGCGATTGAGCCGTTCTTCTACCTCTTTAAAAGTAGTTGGCATATTTGAGGCAAAAAGCTGGTAAGCTTCCCCTTGAAGTGTGGTGGGAAAGATTTGTAAAAATCCTGATAGTTCATCCACCGAAATGCACTGAATCAGTTGCTTGCAGCATTCTAGGAATGTTTGGAGCTTGAGTCTCAATTTTGGGTGCTGTTCTCCCGAGAATAGGGGAACGAGCTGGGCAGTGAGCTTAGCTATTTTAGCGTAATCTGCCATATTTGGATTGGGGCTTTTTGACTTTGGCACTTTTTGCGAGCTAGTTTCTTCTAAGGTAGTTTCCAGAAGGGAGTCGCCCAGCCAATTTAAAAGGATTTCACTCGCAGTGGAATCACTGACACTGTCTTCGTTGGCACTTTCTCTTAAATTAGCACTGTTATTTTGGATAATGTCTACCCCGAGAGAGTGCGAAAATTCTCCAAACTCTTTTAAGCTCTTTTTGAACTTCTCTGTGTTAATTTTAAATTTTTCGATTGTTTCCAATCTTTCTTTTCTAGACTTTTCGATTTGCTTTTCTACTTAGTCGCACTGATTCACAGAGAGTTCGGAGGAGCTTCGCACTTTCTCTTCCAAATATTTTAAATATAATTCTAAATTTAATGTATTTCTTACTTGGTGGGGAGCTGTAAGGATTGTCCCGCTCCTGAGGGTGACTCCTTCTGTGGTCGAATTTGTTGGGGTCTTTGATTATCACCCTGTGATGTGGATGTTGCTCCCGCGTTGCCTCCTTCGTACCGGGGCGGAACTTCCTGTGCGTCGCCCGGCGAGGAAGATTGTTGAGGAGTTGTTGGAGTTTGGATTTCCGGCGGTGTTTCTTGACGGGAGCTCTTCGCTCGTGGATCACCGTGTATAAAATTTGCAGCTAGTGGCTCCTGCCGTCTTATTTCCCTTGATTGTATTTGAGAGGGGGCTTTTGCCTTCTTCGAGGTCCCGCTCAAATCAAGATCGTTGAATCTGTTGCTGTTGGAGATTTTCAGTGTTGCCGGGGGGGCCGTGGCTTTCTTAACTTCCCCTGGATAAAAGCTGAAAGGGGGGCGCGTTGCCTACTTCTAAGTCCCTTTCAGCACTGGTTCGCAGATAAATGAGTGTAGCTGATCTTCCTTCCATCACGTGTAGGGTTGGAACTTCCCTCTCAACGTGGGCGTGCTAATATCTTCGTTTGGGCTGGAATGAAGCCCGCTATTTTCCACCGTAGGCACTTTTGTGCTTTGATGAGGGAGTATCTGCTTTCTAGTAGGAAGAGGCAGCTATAGCTGAACTACCCTGAGCGTTAAGGGCGATTAGATCAAATAGGTCTAATCTAATTAACCCCTTGGTGTTCGCAGGATAGCGGATTTTCAAGCTCTTATGTTTTTCCTTGACTTTAAAAAATTGGCTTCCACTATCCTACCGTCCTGCTTGTCTCCTACCTGGTTATCCCTTTAGGTTCTGGGGGCTATTCACATAAACACTTTGCTTTGCTTTTATCTTTAGGCTCTTTATTAAACAACTCTTTGTTTTGTAGCCAAAGCTTTCTAATAGTTATTCACCTTTTCCTTATTAATAGAAACTTTCGGTTAATTGAATAACTTTTCCTTATATGGAAACTTTCTTCTAATTATAACACGTTTCCTTAGTAATCATACCCTTCCTTTTGTTGCATAATTTTTTTTTGGTTTTTACTCTAATTTGTTTTTATAAACGCGGCCGAGACCGATCCACCCGAATCTAATTTTCAAAATCCAACAACTACTTTATTTTTAATTTCCTGCCTGGCCACTTTTGTTTAAAAAATTCGACTGCCGAACCGCCGCGCATAATATTTAAATCACAACTCGGCTCTTGATCATTTTCGTCGCGATCAAGAGCCCTCGTTCAGGGTAGAAAATGCATAGTTGCATTTCTACCCTAGGAAAAATTTTCATTTATTCTGGACTTGATTAAACAAGTCCAGAATATTTTTCGTTGGACGGTGGCTTGAAAAATGATTGAAATTGCGGCGCGCGTATACATATAATGTAATTTCGCGGCGCGCATTTCTTATCGCGAAAGCTTTTTTTGTGATATGTATGTACGTTCGTACATACATATTGTCATTTTCACGACAAATCGTACTGAAGGTACGATTTGCCTTTTGTTTCATTATTTTTTAAAGAAGTTATTTCTATTGGCCATGGGAATAATTTTGTTTTAATTCATGGAATGTGAAGAAAATTGCGTCAGCAATTGATTGAATAGATAAGCTAACCATGCTTTAGGAATGATTAGCTTAAGTGAAAATTTTATGGATGAAGTCTTTTGAATAATTTTATTTGTACCCTTTTTCAGGTAAGTTTTTAGGTATAATGTACGTACATAACAGGGCTGCATGCATTTTATTCATCTTGCTACTTGTCCCTCGGGATACCTAAAGTTCATCAACCAACTCAAAAATGCATGATCTGTTCGAATTGTGAACTTTTTTGCCCAGGCTTTGACTATCGCAACCAATTCTTTCCTGGTGACACAGTAGTTTCGCTCAGGGCGACTGAATGTTTTACTGTGATATTCCACCACGTTCCATCACGTCTTCAACTTGTGAGAGTATAGCTCCCCAAGCGTCTTCGCTGGCGTCTGTGTCCAGGATAGAAGGCAGCTTTTCATCAGGCTGTGTAAGTATTGGTGCAGTAGTTAAGCGGTCTTTCAATTCTTCGAATGTTTCCTGACAGACATCAGACCAGAGGAACTTTCGACCTTTTTCCGTGAGATCTGTTAGTAGCATCGCAATAGCTGAGAAATTTTTAACGAATCGCCGGTAATAAGCACACAGCCCGAGAAATCACTGTATATCTCTTCGTGTTTGTGGTCGAGGCCAATGCTAGACGGCCTTAGTTTTGTCGGGATCTGTCGACAAGGCAGCGTCACTGATGACGTGTGCTAGGAACTTCAGCTCCCTCTGACACAACTGATACTTCCTCGGTGAAACTTTTAGATTTGCTACTCTTAATCGGGCTAAGACAAGGCGGAGATTTTTTACCATTTGTTCGAACGTGGGGCCATGTACGATAACATCGTCCAAATATACTATGCACGCCTGAGGTGGAATTCCTTAAAAGACGATTTCCATGAGCTCTGAAAGATTGCAGGGGCATTAGTTAGTCCAAATCGCAGAGCTGAAAACTCCCACAATCCACTGCCTGTAGTGAACGCGGTCTTTTCGCGGTCTTCTTCTACCGCTTCTACTTGCCCGTAGTCTGACTGTAAATCTAATGTCGAAAACCAAGTTCAACCGGCGAGTGCATCAAGAGTTAGATAAATACGTGGCAGCGGATATGACTCTTTTTTGGTGACCTCGTTTAGCCACCTGTAGTCGATTCAAAACCTAGTCGGGCCATCCTTTCTTCACCAGCACGACTGGAGAAGTCCAAGGGCTATTCGATAGATTTATAACGCCTTGGGTTTTCATTTCGTGTACTAGATTTTCCGATTCTTGACGTTTGGCTAGTGGAAGCGCCTTGGAGGCTGTTTAATCGGTTTGTTGCTGCCTATGCTGAACTGATGTCGCATTATCGCGGTTCGGCTGAGGTCATGTTTTGTTCGCGCAAAGACATTTCGATATTCCACCAGTAACATTTTCTGTTGCTCATCCAGGTGTACAGTTTTGGCTTCCAGCAATAGGCATAATTCGGGTGGTAGATTATTTAAGTTCAATGTTACTTCTTCCGAAGAACTGACAATGTCTGCAGCAGCTTCCACGTCAGCGAGAGAAGTGTTAGCCTTGAGTTCGATCGGGTTATCTGTTAAGTTTGTCACACGAACTATCAGATTTTCATTGCTGGACTGGAAGACCGCTGGTTCCATCCAAAGAGAAGATGGGAGAAGGTAGTATTGTACAGTCCCGTATAGTTTTAACACAAATGTCAGTGCCCTCCTCTTCGATTATCGGAACGAGTTCGTGGGCTTTCTGAATAGTGTGCTTCTGCTAAGTCGATTGAGCACCCGTTGCCTGCAAGCAAGTCCATCCCGAGGATGCAGTCGTCAAAGACATCAGCTACGTAGAAGGTGTGTGGTGTATATATATAGCTACTTGTAGCTCAATGACGCCGTCCACTATGCTGGTTCCTCCAGTGACATTTCGAATCCACGTTAAAGATGAGTTGATACTATAAGGGTATTGCAAAGGGCCTCATATTCCTCTGTGGAGAATAGAATACGTCGCTCCGGTATCCACAATCATGTGGCAGACAAGTCCTCCAATTTTTCCTTTTATATTGATGGTACTACAAATCGTCCCTTGGCTCACAGTTATTATGGGTGGAGGTGAAAGCCTACAAGCTGGTGATTTCGTGGTGTCCAGCATTTCATGGTCATTGGTGTATGAGTAGAAAGTGGTCCTAGTGTTTGGTATGATGTTTGGTGTACGGTTAATTAGTATTCTATTGTTTGACGTGCTAGCGATTGGTGGTGGGTTGATTACTGCTGAAACGTTGGGAATTGGTGTAAGGTTGATTACTGGTGAAAATTTGGGGACTGGTATAGGGTAAGTTATGGTCTTGCCGAGGACGTGCTGGCTAACGGTACGCAGAGCGTTGGTGAGGTATGCTGGTCTCTGCTACCTGAGATCAGTTGACTCGTGTTTACATTTTCGTTGAGACTAGATGGAATACTATTCATGCCTCGTGATAACTGAACTGTTTCTGGAGGTCCTACTATATTCTCTCGCGGCTTAATTGGTACCAGACGGATATTAGGACGGTTAGTAGGACACCCTTCAATTAGGTTGAATTCTACACGATTTCTAGGTGCTCATTCTCCGGATTTACAATTGGTCTTTGAAAGTTGGCGAAGTGAAAGAAGACATCTATTTTATTCTCATCACGCACGATAAAATCGAACATGCGTCAAAAGTCGTATCGGCGAACGGATTGAAGTCTCGCACTCTTTCTTGAACATCTAAATTAAAAATCCCGTCTAGGAAATGTTCCAAAGCGATCTGGTTCCTCGCATCCTCTGGAAAATATGGGAATTTGGGTCGAGTCAGCCATAAGAGGTCCGTGGCATATTCAGAAAAGCTCTCCCCATTCTTCTGAACTCTGGTGCTTAGTTGGACGTGACCAACTGATTGACCATACTCCGCACCAAACTGAATGAAAAACATTCCTTGCTTTAGTATACAATCTCCTAGCCTCCTGAATTAATGTCTCATAAGAACCCAAAGCCCGGCCGCGCAAAGATGAAGCTAAATATAGGACTTTTGCTCCATCGTCCCAGCCGCTAGTTTCCGCGATTGTCTCGAAATGTATCTGATCTAGATGCGTAGAATATTGTATTTATTAACAATTTTAATATACTTAAATTAAATAGCACCCCGGAAAGGTTTTGCAATCGACCTAGATGCGTAGAATATTGTATTTGGTAGCAATTTTAATCGACTTAAATTCAATAGCACCCAGTAAAAAGATTTGCAATCGGTCTAGATGCGTAGAATATTGTATTACGTAGTAATTTTAATCACCTTAAATTCAATAGCACCCAGTAAAAGTTTCGCAATCGGTCTAGATGCGTAAAATATTGCATTAAGTAGTGATATTAATCGACTAAAATTCAACAGCACCCAGAGAAAAGTTCAGCAATCGACCTAGATGCGTAGAATATTGTATTGAGTAGCAATTTTAATCAACTTAAATACAATAGCACCCAGTAAAAAGTTTTGCAATCGGTCTAGATGCGTAGAATATTGCATCTTTTAATCAACTGAATCGCGATAGCACCTAGTAGAAAACTTTCAAGCGTTATAGATACTTAGAATAGTTGGTAGTAGTTTTAATCACTTGAAATTCGATAGCACGAAGTAAAATATTTTGCAAGCGTTGTAGGTGTTAGAATATTGTAGTTAGTAGTAATTTTAATTACTTTAAATTCGATAGCACCTAGTTGTAACGATATCGACTCGCAGGAGTCATATACATATGTTAGAATTAAAAGTAAGAAGAAGAGTTGTCAAAACTGAATGTATAGCATAGACCGCGCCAAATCGAGTTACTATTAAAGAGTATTTTTTATTATATATATTTCTTTTATTATATATTTAAATTTCTCTTTAAGCAACGTCCCTAGGCAATAAAGGAACGTTACATGGTGTCAGAAGTATATAAAAAACAAGCCAACAAACTATAAAATGAGCTTGAATGGCAAAGAGACTGAGACAGAAGAGACTCAGAAAAGGTTAGAGACGCCGCGTCGACAGTTAAGGCAACCAAAACAGCTAGTTTTTACAAAAAACATGGCACAAGACTGGAAGTCCTGGAAAGTGTCCTACGACTGGTATGCGAAAGCAACACAGTTAAATCAAGAACCGCCAGAAGTCCAGGTAGCCACATTCATGTCCACAATTGGATACGAAGCTGAAGAAATATACGAGTCATTTAACTTGACAGAGGCGCAACAATCTGATATTAAAATAATAATTCAGAAATTCACAGACTATTTCATACCAAAGAGTAATGAAACATATGAAGCATATATGCTCAATAAAATGTCACAAGAAATAGACGAAAATTTTGAACAGTATCTGACTAGAATCACGTCGCAAACAAAAAAATGCAATTTTGGTCGATTGGAAGAAAGAATGCTGAAAGACAAAATAGTGTGTGGAATAATAAATGACAAAGTCCGCGAAAAATTACTAGCAACTTCCAACTTAAATTACGACAAAGCAGTAGATCTGTGCAGAGCAAGTGAAATAGCTCAAAAACAAGCAACGGATATGAGCAATAATAACAATAGTCAGATAATCTCAGAAGTGAAGAGAAATTTCAGGAAGTATAAAAATGAAAAGATGATTCATAACAAAGAATCAGAAGTGTTCCAGTGTAATAGATGCGGGACTAAGCATGGTAAACAATGTTGCCCAGCATATAAAAAAGAATGCAAAGCATGTGGCAAGCAGGGACATTTCATAAAAATGTGCAAAGCAAGGAAAAAAGTACACCTTTTGCGCAAGAGCACACAGTCATCACAGTCAGAATCATCGACATCAAGTAGGGAAACACTATATATAAACTGTGTTACGAACAATACAACAGATGACGTGTGGACAGAAACCATTAAAATAGATAAAAAAGCATTCCATGCGAAACTCGACACCGGAGCACAGTGTAATGTCCTACCAATGCACATAGTTGAAAAACTAGGAATGAAACAAATATTGAAACAGTCAAAGATATCAACGCTGATTTCATTTAGTGACCACAAACTAAGAGTCATAGGGGAATTACGAATGGATTGCCAGGTAAGAAAAAAGAAAACGAAAATAAACTTCTTAGTCGTCGAGGAAGAAGTATCACCGATACTGGGAAAAGCAACGTGCGAGAAAGAAAAGCTGATTCTGAGGATTCAACAGGTCAAATTAAAAAGAAATGACTTCTCGTTATCTGCAACTGAAGAACCGCACTTGTTCGAAGGATTAGGGTGTCTTCAAGACTATGAATATGACATCGATCTAATTGAAAATCCAAAATTCGAAATTTATCCAGCGAGATCGATACCACTAACGATGCGCTCTGATGTAAAGAAAGAGCTTGACAAGATGGTAAAGATGGACGTCATCAAATCTACTACGAAGCCAACTCCAGCTGTCTCTCCAATGGTGATAGTTAAACAAAAAGGTAAAATACGTATTTGCATCGATCCTACCGATGTGAATACAAATATCAAACGACGGCAATTTCCATTAAATACCATTGAGGCAATTACAGCAAAAATTTCATACACGCTGAGACCGCGAATGAATTAAAAAATAGAACAAACAAAGTGCTCAGGCAACTACATGAGAAAGGATTAAAACTGAACAAGGAGAAATGTATTTTTAATGTACAACGAGTAAAATTCTTGGGTCACGTACTTACTGAAAAAGGCTTAGAAATCGACGAGAGTAAAGTGGAAGCAATTAAAAATTTAAAGGTACCTAAAACAAAGAAGGAGCTCTTAAGGATTCTAGGTATGATTACTTATTTGGGAAAGTTTATAAAAAACTTGTCAGCACTCATAGAGCCACTGAGAATTCTATTAAAGAAGGAAATGGAATGGAAATGGGAAGCTGAGCAGCAAGAGGCGTTCGAGAAGATTAAAAGAACTCTATCGCAAGCACCAGTACTGCGTTACTACGATGTCAACGAAAAAGTTGTATTGTCGGTTGATGCTTCTTCAAAAGCATTAGGAGCTGTTCTAATGCAGAAAGGACAACCAGTGGCCTATGCTACGAAATCGTTAACTCAAACTGAACAAAACTATCCACAAATTCTAAAGGAAGCGTTCGCTATTAGATATGGATGTAGGAAGTTTCACGATTATATCTGGGGGAAAGAGATAAAGGTAGAGACGGACCATAAACCATTGGAAACAATTTGGACCAAACCACTCACATCAGCACCGCCCAGATTAAGAAGAATTCTATTGGATTTAAAAGAGTACAATCCGAGAATAGAGTACAGAAAGGGAAGTGAACTGAAAATTGCGGATACACTCAGTAGGAATTGTGAAGATACACAAGAAATCGATGAGGAAGAAATAGAGGTACACCTGATTCTACCAATGTCAAATAGTGCAGCTGAAGAATTCAAGAAATCAACGAGTAAAAATACGTCGTGTCAAGCACTAATCAAAATAATTAAAACCGGTTGGCCGAAAGGAATAGAGCAGGTTCCGAAAGAGCTGAGACCATATTTTTCCTATCGAGACGAGCTATCATTCTGCGAAGGATCTTCAGAGGAGACAGAGTTATGGTTCCAGAGGAAGAACGATCCCGAGTCCTAGAGTTGGTACATAAGGGACATCCCGGAATACAGTCATCGTTACGTCGAGCGCGACAGTTTATATTCTGGAAAGGAATGAATAACGACATAACAGAAATGGTAGAAAAATGTAAAATATGTCAGCATACACAAAGAAAACAAGTAAAGGAAACAGTAAAGATGAAAGGGATCCCGAGGCTCCCATTTGAGATAGTATCATCGGATGTATTCGACTACAAGGGTGAACAATACTTGGTATTGGTGGACAGCTACAGTGGGTATTTTGAAGTCAAGAGGATGCACAGAATAACAGCAAGCACAATGATAAACCAATTCAAGATTTGGTTTGCCACGCATGGAATACCAAGAGAATTTCATTCCGACAACGCCGTGTATTCGTCGAGGGAGTTTCAGAAATTTGCAAACGACTGGAAGTTCGAGATCTACACATCAAGTCCACGATTCGCGAGGTCGAACGGTTTGGCAGAAAAATATGTGGACATAGCAAAACGTCTGGTCAAAAAGTGTGATCTGAGCGGTGAGGACCTACAACTAGCTCTGTTGATGTCCAGAAATACTCCAAGAGACAGTGAATTGGGTACACCAGCTTCGAGACTATTCGGAAGAAACACGAGAACACCCCTAACACTGTCTGACATAATTTTAAAGCCAAAAATATTAAAACGAGTAACTGAAAATCTGGATAATAAACGACAGAAACAGAAGTCATATGCAGATAGAGGAGCCAAAGAAGCTAGAACATACAAAGATGGTTCTAGAATTCTGGTTCGAGGAAACGACAGCAGATGGTATACGGGAAATATATTACATCCAGTAACCGATCGATCTTACATGATTGAGAGGGACGATGGATCAGTTATGAGGAGAAATACAAGCTTCATTCGTCCAACATCTGTCGAGGGTGACATAATGAAGACAAGAACCAGCATCGTCGCAGAACCACAACATACTTCATTCAAGGAGTCATTCAGCACAAATGGATCTTTAACTCCAATTGCACAGGAGAGAACGAGCCAGCAGGCTGAATCAAAGACGGAACCTGCAGCATCGGGAATAGCACCCAGGGAAACGAATTCTCAGCAGCCGGTGATGCAGAGCGATGTCAAGCACTCGAGATCGGGAAGACCTATCAGACCGGTCATAAGGCTTGACCTGTAATTTTCACTTCAACAACAAGAAGGATGTAACGATATCGAGACTCGTCGATATCTCGAGATGACTCGCAGGAGTCATATACATATGTTAGAATTAAGAGCAAGAAGAAGAGTTGTCAAAACTGAATGTATAGCATAGACCGCGCCAAATCGAGTTACTATTAAAGAGTATTTTTTATTATATATATTTCTTTTATTATATATTTAAATTTCTCTTTAAGCAACGTCCCTAGGCAATAAAGGAACGTTACACTAGTAGACAATTTTGCAACCGTTTATAGGTGCTTAGAACACTGTACTTAGTGATAATTGCAATTAATTTAGATTAGATAGCCTGTAAGAGAAAATTCTGTAATTGATCTAGATATGCGAACTACTGTATTTATTAATAATTTTAAACAACTAATGGAAGTATGTTGCACGTAGAAGAAAACTTTGTATCTCATATTAATGTGTGATAGAAATATATTTAACACGAATATATTTGATAAATAATAAAAACATATTTAAGAGAGCCAAAAATAAAAAATAAAATAATAGTTAGCCTCGAACTAATACAACTTAATTACGGCCAATCTGTTTTCGGTGCGTTGTTGTCGATGAAATCCAGTGGTTGTTAGACTGCCGTTGTACCGTTAGTACGGTACCGGAACTTCGTGTAAGTTCGACTTCCAAATCTCGTTATGAGGTCGACGGGCTGAGTATTCGTGGGGACTCCTTTACGGGACTGAAGTAGTACCCCACACTTGGCACCAAATGTTATCAAAATCTTCTTCTACCGTCGTACCTGACCACCTGGCCGAGCGGTCTCCAATTTAGTCAGGTTAGGTGTGGGCGTCGGCGTGTAACGGGCCGACAGGCGCTCAACGGATTAAATAAAAGAATTTTACTTTGCTCCTTGATGGAAGAAAATCTCAGGCTTACTCAGGCGCTGCGGCTAATTTCGGTTTTGCGGTAAAGCAACTTTTAGGTAACAAGAGCTCCTTGTTACTGTCTTCCATCTTCACCATCAATGAAATCTCTTTTTCCAGTTTTTGGCTTTACCAGGTTTAAGCGTAACTTAGCGCTGACAAAAAAAACAATCAAAAGAAAAGAATCCAACTTGTTCTTGTATGCTTTAACTTTATTTCTTTTTGTTTAAAATTTTTGTTCTTTTTTTTTACGTCTTTTTAGCACCAGCGTCTCCTACTTACAAAACTTTCTTGCCTACTTGACTTACTCTATTCTTCCAATCTCTTCTAATCTTTTACAAAATTTGCTTGGCTTGCCCTCTATTTTTCACATTTAAGTTTTACAAGCTATTTCTTTTTTAATTCTAATACATCTCCAGCTTTGATTTTATTTGCTTAAGTTTTTACTCAATGTCTAATTTCTTTCACATTGCAAGTCCAAGTTTTCATCTACTTAAAATTTATGAACAAGTCAAATTTCTCTTACATTTAAGCTCTTACAACATTTCAAAGCTTCTAACTATGCCTCATTTTCATCGTTAAGTTAATTCATTTTACTAATTTTCCTGTTAATTTTGTCGTTCTAAATCCAAATTTGGAATTCTATGGAAAAAAGGTGGGTTATCAAATAAATAGTCTTAAATATTTACTTTTAGCAAGATTATTGTAAAATTCCTTTATCCTAGTCACTTTAAAAACATGAATAAATATATATTTTCGTCGCACGTGTCGTTATGTGTTAATTTTAAATGAAAAGTTTGGCTGTGTCAAATATTTGGCTTTGTAAGTGCGGTATTCTTGTGGTTTAAGTGAACAAAATTTGAGATGTGCGAGGGAAAAAAGATTATAGGAACTGTTGCAAGAATTGGAAAAGGATGGAGATATTTTTCAATTAGTCAAATGAATTAACTTAATAACACTTTTAAGTGAGCAATATTAATTTTCTCATTGAGAGGTGATAGAATATTTTCTTGCAACTTTCGGCGATTCTATGTCTACGCACAATTCCAGGAAAATACTTCTGCTCCGTGCGACCACGTCTGGGTTCGCCTTCTATACAATCGGCTGGCGTGGTCTATTTGTGACGAACAGAGGTGTGGCGCAAACTTTTAGGAATTGATTTGAGAAAACACTACGGTTCAGTGTCTATTGCTCACCCGCTGAACAGCTAACTCCACTGACATATAATAAGAATGGACTGAGCGTTCTTGCTTCAAAAATGGCACAAATATTGAACAGGCTGTGAAAACCCTTTATTTCGTAAAATTGTACACCGATTTATAATTAGTTATTATTTGACGATTGGAAACACTAAACATGTTGTAAAATAGCATTGCATTAAATGAAAATTGTTTAGGAAGTTAAACTAGTTTTAATTAACACTAAAATTAATTTTTAATATTACTGAAAAATGTGTTCCTCTGCAGATTTATTGTCAATTATGCTTGATCTTGTAAGAGATAAACGTGTATGAATAATATATTTATTTTTTATTTTTGTGTTAATTAAAACAATTTTAACTTCCTAAATAATTTGTATGTAATGTAATACTATTTTTTAACATCTTTAGTGTTTCTAATCGACAAATAATAATAAACTATGAATTGGTGTGCAATTGTACGCCATTTTTGAAGCAAGAGCACTCAGTACAATCTTATTATATGTCAGTGACGCTCATGCACACGAATTTTACAGGTATCAACACTTCCTGTTGTCTCTATATTCTAAGCTCAGTCCATTCTTATTATATGTCAGTGAACTGACTGAAAAAATGTCAGTTCGGTTTATTGGGTTTAACTTAAAGTTCTGCGTCTGCGCATTTAGTTTCTGCGAATCTCTATCGGAGGGGCCCTGAATATGATATTCAACAAACAGGAATTGATGACATTAACTCGTTCTCCTCGTAACAAATTCGCGAAAGAAGGTGTCTTGCCTTCCCCAGGTGTATTGCTCTTAACAGAGAAACCAGGTTTCTTCAGACGATCAGAAGGTCGTTTGGTTCATCAGATCCCTGGGGTCTGTTCTCGTCGGCGACTGCGGTCGACTTTAGTCAAAATGACTGCAGTCAAATTAACTCGGCCTGGACAATGTGTGAGTAAACGTCAAAAAGGTAGATATGGAAATGGACGATAGACGAGAAATTTGCGCTTCAATTTTTAATTATGCGTTTAAGCTTAGGGAAAATGTAAATCATATTTTGGAAAATTTTATTTAACTTCTTTATATTCACATATTGAATGTTATTATTAATGCTGTGCAGATACATACATCTTGATGAAAGTGATGAAGAAGAAATATTTGGATACATAGCAATTCATCGGGAAACTCCGCAACGGATTGAAAATTACGTAGAGCGAGTAATTAATGGATATACCTATGCTGAATTCTAGCAAAATTTTAGAGTGCCCCGCGGGCCTTTTAAAAGTTATTAAGTATAAAGAGCCCCATTAACACTAAAACTTTTGAAACGAATACTTCCGCATGTTTTAAAAAACATCTTCTTGCTGTAATTTGGCTTTAAAATTGCTGTATTAAGAAAAAGTGTAATATTATTATGGGAGGCTTTTGTTCGCATAATAAGTATCCTAAAAAATCTTGCCAAATAGAGGTATGATAAAATGGCCTGATTGCAATAAAATGGAAGAAATAAAAGCAGGCTTTCAGCGGATGGCAAATATAAAAAATGTAATGGGGGCCATTGACGGAACATACGTCAAAATTGATGCTCCAAACGGCCATCTGGAAGAATATATAAATCGGAAGTGCTATCATTCCATTATATTCTTAGGGCTTACGGCGATATTTACATCAGAAGCTGCATTTTATGCAGAAAGCAAGCCGCTTTACCCAGTGATACTAAGGACCAATATGAATGATTTCATGCGAAGAAATAAAAATTTCATCCACTGGAAATCAAGATGGCGGACCTTTCCAAAATGGCGGCTCCCATAATTTAAAAAAATGATATACTCAAAACGGCTGAACCGATTGTAGTGATTGGGATGTCAATGAATTCGTATTGAATCCTTTAATCAAAAGAAAAAAAACCGTTTAAGAAATCAAAGATGGCGGCCGAATATTAAGACAATTGTGGAATATTCAAATACTTTTTCGTTAAAATGAAAATAATAGCTAAATATCCTACAATATCGACACATACTTTTTCATTTAAATAAAACCTGATAATATTATCTCCAAAATAAAAAAAATGCTTGACAATCCGTCGGGTAGTTTTTGAACTATACACATTACAAAAGATGCGCGTGGTTTTGAAAGCCGTCACTGTACGTCATGTGATGCATCACACGATCAACGAATGCAATGCACCGATTTCAGTAAAATACGAAACAGACGATTTGTATTTATATCCTATTGTTATGGAACTATAGTTAGTGATTTGCTTTGGGACGTGAAGTCCCGACTGTCAGCATGAGCTGACAGATCACTCGACGGACAGCGTTCACTGCAGGGCGGCACGCTAGCTCGCCTCGGCTCATTGGCGGAGAGTGTGGGGAGGTTCCACGAAAAACCTGCCGCTGCCGTCAGCCATAATAAAAAAAAAAATCGTGCCTATCAACACAAAAGCCGGCACACATTCGGTCCTGAAGGGACCCTTACGTCACTTACCTGTATACCATCGAAGGCGCAGATGTTCTGCCTTCTTTGCCTGCCCCATCCTCCAATATGACTCTGACGGGCATAATTCTTCAGAGTCCCTAGTTAACCTGAAAGGAGAGAGAGTAGCGGACCTAAACGATCTTCAGGTGCGAGGGCTCCAGGATATGAAGGAAGAATTAAAACTTTCAAAGATTCATATCTACGTTATAATTGCCAGGTTAACACAAACTTCATCACTCCCACGTCGTTCAAACTTAGATCTAAATCACCCAAGGAACATGAGCCTAGCGATACGTATGTTTCACAACACGTTAATAATTAGTTAGTGTTACACTGTGATATGTTATCTTTAATAGCAAACAATCATTTCATGTCTCTATATATTATCTTTAAGCTCTTCAGGACTTATTATAATGCTTCAAAACAGCTCTAGGTATATTGTTTCCTGCTTTCGCTGAAAATTTGTGAGCTGTTCCTTCACTCGGGATTCCGACTAACTAACATGACTGACTTTATACGCCTAATATGGGTTCCGTATGAGAATTCCCAAATTCTATTTAAATTCTAATAGCTAATAACAAAAAAAAATCTTTGCTTAGTTAATATTAGAAATCATATAATGGATCATGATAAGGAATGGTTACAGCTCCACAGAATCCAGTAAAAGCATTTAAAAGATACTAACATCTACATATATATTCCGCGCTAACCGAATAGTCTATTGACTTTCCTTGAGGGGAATTTTCCTCCCTCCCTTTTCCGTTTCTTAAAATCTGACAGCAGTCTTGGCTGCAATCTCTTAGAACGAACGATTCCTTTTGTTTTCTTTGTTATATAGTTATTGATTGTGTATATAATTCTTTAAATCATTTTGTTTTCTGTTAATTTGTTCTTCCTTGTTTATTTTTTTTTTAATTATTGATGAAAGGAGTAACATTGTTTCAAACTATTCGTTCCGAAGCGTGCGACGAGCATATCTCTACAACAAACTAATTCACTTACATGCTCCTAATAAAATTTCCTCCTGTCGATTGTATTTAACCATTTACCTTAGGTTTGATCCTTAAATGTTCGATCTAATATCATAGTTAACTACATTTTATATATATACCTACATACTACATTGGACGAAAAAAGAGAAATGGTTTTTGATGTACTCACCATTATGGTTTCATATTTCAGTCTTTTGTTGATAGCTGTCTCGAAGAGGCCTCCTAGAGTCGCTGCACTGGATATATTGCTATTAGACAAACGTTAATTCAAATGATTTTTCTTAGTTCATCCAGAATCTATATTTAAAACTAGGCCTTTTACACTTGACAGCACACGAAAATGGTGTTGGCCTACGGCGAAAAATCTACAAATTGCAACTCCGTAGAGCTTTGTGTATCTTTGGAACGGTTTACTTCTTTATGATATTTACTATAAAACTAGCCTTATTAGACACTCATCCTTAAAAAAATCATAATTCTCACTTGTATTTTACTTAGTAAAACGCCTGTTGTTATTTCATTGTGTTGACTGCGCAAAGCATCGCAACCTTTTAGTAAACTCACAGTAAGTTCTGGTAGTAGTCCGACTGTATCGTCAGTACCATCGGTCAGAAGAGCTGATTCCAATTCATGATTGAATATCTATGCGACCAATAAAAGTAGAAACCATTTATATGTGCGCTTTTCAATCCTTTGAAAACTTCACTGAAGTTCAAATTGTAGTTTTGTAAAGCCGTCTGTTTTTAGGGTTCTAACATGTGAATTGTATTGTCGGATCCGTTTACTTGGCGAAGAACTACAGTTGCTTCTACGTATTTATGGTGAAAACTTTCCATTCTAAACGAGTCTACACTTGATTTGTATTATAAAGCTGGACATATGTGGATACCACCGAATACTTTTAGTACCGATCACGAACTGTTGAAATCTATCTTGGTGTGACCAGTCCGAGAAATATTGATTTCAAAGCCCTTGGTCGCCTGCCTCAAAACTTCCTTGCTCAACAGCGAATTTTGTTAAATTTGTGTATGTCTCAAAATTGGACGGAAGACAGAAACGCCAGAATTAAAACAATCCGGCCAACTTATCTCTGGAGCAGCAAAAAGTTCTTCCCTTTCAAAGAGCTCAGCAAAAATTTGCTGGCCCTTTGGAAATTCCTTTTTGGGCCAGATGTCGTTGAGGATTTTTGATGATCAGTTTTCCGACTTCGTTCGTGCACGCGACTTTTACTCGAGAAGTAAGACAGACTGATTCTTCTTCTTCTTTGTCATCCCCAGCCTGTCATCTGCAGCTTGAGGAAATGCATTTCTTTCGGTCGGGGTGCGTTCATTTTTTTTATGCTTGACGCAGCCGGCCTACACACGCCTCCGTAATTATGGTAGCATATTTCTATATGCGATACGCTACGACCATAACAGGGCAGAGTGGTCTGCGCCACCTCGGATTCAGACAACGCTGAAAAATGGTCGACTGAGCTAGCCGGTCGTAAACATAGGCCTCATCACTGCGGGCGCTCAATGTGTGTCTCGACCCACGACCCAATGCGTATTCCTCATCACTGGTGCTATATTCATTTTGCTCTACTTGACCGATGTCGCATCGGGGACACATCCCTGAAGTCTCGTCAGTCTTTGACCAGACCTCGACATCCTTCTCAGCGTGGGACGGCAAAGTTACATTGACAAGCTGGTAACCCAAAAAATCCAGCCGGTCGATGCCTCTCTGCCCTCCCTCACCGAGATGCTGAGGAATCCCGGCGATCAGTAACCTAGAGAACTGATCACTAAGCTTTCCCGGCGCAACATCTCACCCTGACCTCCGACTGGCGATTGTTCAAGGGTGTGTCTCCAAGGCGTCGTCGAAGTAGTGACATGCTGACACTCATCCTAGAATTTGCGGAGACTTGTAGACAATTGGGATTCCTACGACAGGCTATCTGCCGCAGGGTTACCATGTAGGAGGGGATGAACGTAGTGTAGCATTACTATGCTAGGGAATAGGGAAAAAGAAAAAATGTCACTATTGTCCAAAAGGAATGCCGCCCGCTAGGCTGGGGATGTCCTAAGCGGCACATTGACATCCTGTAGTTTGCCAGTGAAGTTGACTGGGTGCCTTATTAGGGCTACCAGGAATAGCGGCAATAGGTAGATGACGTTCCAGAGTGGTTATCACTGCCTGATGTCTTTGGCGTGATAGACTCCTAACAGTTTCCCCTCCAGATCTTCAAGCACGTATAGGGAGTTTCCTTTCTGGGCTTTAACCCGACATTTGACAAATTTTCGTCCCAGTTTAGCACTAGTCTGCTGTTGAAAGTAGCTTTGGGCAAAATTCCGTCTAAATACCTCTTGAACCACCTTGAAATCAACAGGCTTCGCCCTGAGATTATAGGCTCGTGAACCCTGTTCGAACGCATGGTGTAAATTTTCCTGCACTCTCGCACGGAACAATCTCAGTTTGTCCTCAGCATCTACTCTCACCGGCTCATTAAGAGTTCCAAGGCTCCTCAAGATGGAATAGGAGCTGCCATGTTCAATCATTTGTTGACCGAAAAGCGTTCGATTAGGAGAGAAACCAGTTGCTTGGTGGAAGGAGCTCCTGAGGGAAATAGCTATCTGGCTCAGCTTCTCATCCCATTTTGTGTGTTCCTTCCTGTTTACTCGCTCTGAGGCGTTTGCTTGCGGCGAGTAAACTGCCGTTCGCAAGTGCTTCACCCCATACTTGTCCAGCAATCTGGTAAACTGAGTCGAGCAAAACTGGACTCCATTGTCAGAGACGATCGTTTCCGGGACTCCGAACACGTGGAACACTTCCGTCTCGATGAATTTGCACACATTGAGTGTAGATGCTTTTCTCATAGGTTTGAGAATTGGAAATTTTGAATAGTGGTCAAGAACTATTAGAATGCAGACGTTTCCTTTCACTGACCGAGGATATGGACCCAGAAAATCGATATACAGCTTTTGCCATGGTCGTTCTGTCACAGACTGGATTCTCATAGGTGGTCTAAGAATAGTATTGGGAGCCTTCATTTCCTTACACACGTCACAGGAGTTGAAATATGGTGAACTAAGGTCAACTTCCGGGCCAGGATCTTCGTTGATGGACAGGCTGTCACAATGGATGCGTGACAGCGCATCAGGGCCGACGTTCAGGCTTCCTTTTCGGTGCTCAATAGTGAAGTCGGAACCCTGAAGCTTCAAACTCCACCGAGCAAGTCTACCGCTGAGGTCCTTTTGAGACATCAGCCATTTCAAGCTCGCATGATCAGTCACTATCTTAAACGGCATGAGTTCTATGAAGGGCCGGAACTTCTGTACGCTCAAGATTGCAGCTAAGCATTCTTGCTCTGTGACGGTGTAATTTCTTTGTGCTGAGTTCAACTTTTTCGAGACATAGGCTATTGGCTTCTCGTGGCCATCGTCATCTAGTTGAAGCAGCACTCCTCCAATACCTTGTTGGCTCGCATCGCACTGGATAACGAACGGCTTGGTGAAGTCTGGGCTCACTAGCAATGGAGCAGCAGTAAGTTTTTGCTTTAATATATCAAGAGACGTCTGGGCTTCAGGTGTCCATTTGAACTGACTAGGGTTTTGAAGGTGTCTGTTATGGAGGCAGTTTCATCAGCATAGTTCGGGATGAACCGTCTATACCATCCCGCCATACCTAGTAGGCGTCGGGCTTGCCGAACAGTTTTAGCTGACGCATAGTCAACTATGGCTGAAATTTTGTCAGAGTCAGTTCGCATACGTCCCTTTCCGACAATGAATCCCAAGTATTTGGTCTCTTTGATGCAAAACTTGCTCTACTCGACGATGATAGTGCGGCCAGCTTTCATCAAACAATCCGCTACACGGGCTAGCAGCGTAAGATGAATGTCGAAGTCTGATGACAGAATTAATAAATCGTCTAGGTAGACGAGGACGTTCTCACGAAGATCGAAAGGAATGACTTTATCCATGAGGCGGCACATCTTTTGTGAAGCATTGCATATGCCGAATGGCATCACTGTGTACTGATAGAGATGATGCCCAGGTACTGTAAAAGCGGTCTTCTCACTGGAATCAGTGTCTAGTGGGATCTGCCAGAATGCGTATTTCAGGTCCATGCTCGTTATGTAGTTTGCCGGAGGAAGTCGACTCAGAAGTGCGTCTATCTGCGGTAGCGGATAGGCATCCTTCTTCGTAACAGAGTTGACCTTCCTGGCATCAAAACAAAGCCGGACCTTTCCAGGCTTCCTCACCAGAACAACTGGAGAGCTCCAAGGACTCTGGCCCTCCTCTATCATACCCAGCGATAGCATTCGCTCTAATTCAGCATCCATTAAACTTTGTACAGCCGGCGAAATTGGATCAAAGCGCTGTTTTATCGGAGCGGCGTCATTCGTCTCAATCTTGTGAGTGACCAATGATGTTTTCCCCAGGCCTAAAGAGGCGAAAGGAGGGAAAAGCTGTTTCGTGGCTTCCAAGCGTTGTTGTTCCAGACTGGAAAGAATATGGCAATCGGTGTCAGAGGTAGCTGCTAGACTCGGATTCACTTCTGCAACTATACCCAGGACATCTGGAGCCAACCCAAATAGACGCCAGATGTCTATTCCCAGATATAGTGCCTGTTTGAGCCCAGGAACCACGTAAAAACGCACGTTTTGGGTCTTATCACGGAAAGTGATGTGCAAGTTCACATGACCATGCACAGTCGTCATGGCACCATTAGCTACTTGGACCTGTGTCCGATACCTCTTCCATTCAACCTCTGCTTCTGCAAGCTTCTCTAGAGCTCCCTGCCCTAGAATACTGACAGTGGCACCACTATCAAGCAATCCAGTCTCAGTTCGCCCGAGCAGCTTTACTTCGGCATACGGTCGAATGTCGTCTGGCATCGACACGGAAATCTGTGCCAGTTTCTTTCTTTCCAGTCGCATCCATCGACGACAGTATTCCCGCCAACGAACGGTTGATCGTTTCTTTTTCGGTCTAATATCCAAGTCAGGAAACACGATTTCAGCTAACTCTGCCACTGAGGAGAAGATTCGGTCTCTTACTGCGTTGTATTTCTGCAGACGCGTATGATACCCCGTCAGCGGATGTAAAACTGGCTCACGCCCACTCGCCATAACAGAGCTTGGTGGCCGACCCGTCTCAGGTTATTCTGTCGACAAAGCTGCAATCGGGCTTGAAAATGTTTTTGCGTCCGCATCCACAGCAGAACACAACTTGTCTCTCCTGCCGGCAATCTTGATAGAAGTGACCGGATCGGTCAAAGTTCCAGCAGGTTACACTGTGAAGGATTGTAGTAGCTGCTAGTGCTACTGCTTCCTCACTGCGTTCATGTGTCATATTCAGTTCGGTCTCTGTCGGACGAAACTCATCCACCTCGCTGACTCTTTGCCCGCGATAAGCATTCCAGCTGCTCGCTGTCGCGATTCGCTGCTACGTCGCCTGGATTTGAGTCACGAGACTCCGTAGTTGGTGTATATTGTTAGTGGGATGTAGGCAGACCTTTTGCTGAATGTCTGGAAGCAGGTTAGACTTTACGATCTCTAAGAATTCTCCATCCGCCAAGGGACTTTGCAGTTGATCGCGCAACTGTACCAGGTGTTGATGGTACGTAGCAAATGACTCCCCTGCTTTCTGTTTGCGCAACATCATCTGAACTTTGACCTTAAGGTCATCCTTCGGCACTCCCCATTCAGCTAATAGAGCTGTCTCCACATACTCCCATGAAGGCGTGGAATTATGCCTCAGGAGAGACCAGTACCAGTCCATAGCTGGTCCAGAAAGCAGAGTCGTCATATGCCGTACCAGAAGATCGAAATCTCCTTCTAAGGCCGAATAGGTCAATGCCTCCACTCGAAACACAAATTCATCGACAGTGAGCCGTGAGCTGTCACCGCTATAAGATATATTCCACCTGCGGATAGGACTGCCAGAACGTCGCTGTCCTACTCCTGCAGGGTTACGAATAGGTGGTGGTGGTGGTGGAACAAAATCTGGTCTAGGCTGATTATTAGGCTGACCAAAAGCTGAATGCGGTCTATTTGACAACTGCCTACGCGAATCGTGAAACTCTTGGGATGGTCTTGGGTCACCCATGGACGGAGCTGGTCGTGAAAAATCCATGGGCGGCATTGCTGCGGAGATCTGTTGTCGGACACTAGTTACTAGTTCAGTCCGCAAAACATCGAGGCTCTGTTCGAGGCCTTCTCGTACTAGGTCTTGCATTTGCATGCGTAAGGCTGCCATCAAAGCATCATTGGCTGCTGAGGTATGTCCACTGCCAGAATGCAGTGCGCTATTTCCTCGCGAGTTAGGATTGGTAAAAGTCCTTGAATGTAGATCTGGCATTCCAGGAGAGAGTGATCGTCGACTAGGTGTTGGAACTGTCAAAGGTTTTAACTCTAGTGACGCCATGGGAGGTAATGGATCATGACTGACGGTCTTTACGGGCTTTGTCATCTTCCGGACAGCACCAGTATACTCAGTGAAATCATACTGAGTGAGATGAGATCTACAGAACGGGCAGTTTGAATGCTGTCCAATCCAAGTTTTCAGACATTCTTTGAGAAACACATGTCCACAGACCGTCTTCACTGGCTTCCTCTGTCCTGACCAGTCGCTCTCTAGACGGACCACGGATCTGGAAACAGCATCGGTACCCCCGTTGCTCGCGATGGTGTTCGAGCTGTAGCCATTATAGAATCAGTCGTACTTCAAGAAAAAAATCTTCAAACCAAGGGTTTGGGATAGATATCAGAAAAATTCCAAAGAATTCGAAAATTCGGAAACTAACAAGCTCTTCAAAAATGAAGAACGAAATACTGCTTTAAAAATTTTAAGGTTGGAACGATATACTAAATTTCAAACGAAAATTCCTTCCAAAACGTTCGGAGATTAGGACTAGATCTTAAGATTTCAGCAAAAATTGTTATCGACCGTTCGTTGTATCACCAGTTCGTAGAAATTACCAGTGAAATTAAAAAAATCAATTAGTGCGTTTCAAAAATTCCTATCAAAAACATATGAATTCTCCTTCACTTCCCGAAGCTACCTCTCAACATAAAAGTCCTCAGGTCGCTCTCCCCCCTCTCAGGTCAGAAAATCTGTACAAGCAAGCGACGTGAATGTGTGCATTGGAAAAAAATGTTTGAGTCCTCACGGAAATCTGGGAAGAGTCGGGTTGGAGAAGCTAGAGACTGAAAATGATAGTATAGATTCTTCAGCCAGGCAGTTAGCAGTATGCCAACTCCTGATTACTGAAGGTCTCCAGCATCACTTCCATTCTCCAACAACTCTTTCCTTCCTCTTCACCTGATTGTCGTGTCCAGCTGACCTTCCAACTGGGCAGAGCCATGAATCTGGTCAACTAATTAGCTGAAAGCCAAAAAGCCGTCTCACAGATTCACCACTCTGTCCAGCCAGTTGGCCAACAGAGACATGTCTCCGTGAGAGCACAGACAAAAATTTTTGATGAGACCATCTACCATTTCCATGGCAGAAGGCCAGCGGGAAAGATCAATTTCAAAAAATTCAAAAAAATTCAAAACTTTCAAAAACTAGACAATTGTTCAGACTCGAGGCTTGACCAAAGTCAAACCTAGAGTCGAACTTCAATTCAAAAACTTTCAAAAATCTAAAACGTTACGTTACTTTACTTTACCAAATATTTTCAACTAACAAAAACCAATTGGACTCAGGTCTGCCTATAACCTCCACTGATTGTGTGATTACCGAGTCAGACTATTTAGCTACAAGCCAAATGTCCATATCTCAAGTAATCGCAGTCCTCAGCACAAGTCATACTCAGACCACCGAAGTCCAACTGAGGTGGCCCCACGTTGGGCGCCATTTTTGTTATGCAGTAACAATGGACGCGCACAACGTGTCAAAGCCACAAGCTTTACTCTACAAAAAATTTACTTAACAACAGAACCAGTCAGCCTCAGGTCCGCATGTATTTTCCACTAGATATGAGACTACCGAGTCAGTCCATATATACAAAGCAGTCTCAGTCCCCAGTGTCAAACACATTTAGACACCGAAGTTGACTGAGGTGGCCCCCCGTTGGGCGCCATTTTTGTTATGGAACTATAGTTAGTGATTTGCTTTGGGACGTAAAGTCCCGACTGTCAGCATGAGCTGACAGATCACTCGACGGACAGCGTTCACTGCAGGGCGGCACGCTAGCTCGCCTCGGCTCATTGGCGGAGAAAGTGGGGAGGTTCCACGAAAAACCTGCCGCTGCCGTCAGCCATAATAAAAAAAATGTGTGCCTATCAACACAAAAGCCGGCACACATTCGGTCCTGAAGGGACCCTTACGTCACTTACCTGTATACCATCGAAGGCGCAGATGTTCTGCCTTCTTTGCCTGCCCCATTCTCCCATCTGACTCTGAAGGGCATAATTCTTCAGAGTCCCTAGTTGACCTGAAAGGAGAGAGAGTAGCAGACCTAAACGACCTTCACGTGCGAGGGCTCCAGGATATGAAGGAAGAATTAAAACTTTCAAAGATTCATATCTACGTTATAATTGCCAGGTTAACAAAACTTCATCACTCTCACGTCGCTCAAACTTAGATCTAAATCACCCAAGGAACATGAGCCTAGCGATACGTATGTTATACAACACGTTAATAATTAGTTAGTGTTACACTGTGATATGTTATCTTTAATAGCAAACAATCAACTCATGTCTCTATATATTATCTTTAAGCTCTTCAGGACTTATTATAATGCTTCAAAACAGCTCTAGGTATATTGTTTCCTGCTTTCGCTGACAATTTGTGAACTGTTCCTTCACTCGGGATTCCGACTAACTAACATGACTGACTTTATATGCCTAATATGGGTTCCGTATGAGAATTCCCAAATTCTATTTAAATTCTAATAACTAAAAACAAAAAAAATCTTTGCTTAGTTAATATTAGAAATCATATAATGGATCATGATAGGGAATGGTTACAGCTCCACAGAATCCAGTAAAAGCATTTAAAAGATACTAACATCTACGTATATATTCCGCGCTAACCGAACAGTCTATTGAATTTGTTGAGGGGAATTTTATTCATTTCCTCCCTCCGTTTTCCTTTTCTTATAAATAAATTTGTTTTTAATTGAATAAAAATTATTTGTTACAAAAAGTCCGTTAAGAAAATATATCTACGTACCTAGTTGTATAATTTAATGCATTTATAGATGATAATACGTTTTTTTTTAATTTCACAAAAAAATCTTACAGCAGTCTTGGCTGCAATATCTTAGAACGAACGATTCCTTTTGTTTTCTTTGTTATATAGTTATATAGTTATTGATTGTGTATATAATTCTTTAAATCATTTTGTTTTCTGTTAATTTGTTCTTCCTTGTTTTTTTTTAATTATTGATGAAAGGAGTAACATTGTTTCATACTATTCGTTCCGAAGCGTGCGACGAGCATAACTCTACAACAAACTAATTCACTTACATGCTCCTAATAAAATTTCCTCCTGTCGATTGTATTTAACCATTTACCTTAGGTTTGATCCTTAAATGTTCGATCTAATATCATAGTTAACTACATTTTATATATATACCTACATACTACATTGGACAAAAAAGAGAAATGGTTTTGATGTACTCACCATTATGGTTTCATATTTCAGTCTTTTGTTGTTAGCTGTCTCGAAGAGGCCACCTAGAGTCGCTGCACTGGATATATTGCTATTAGACAAACGTTAATTCAAATGATTTTTCTTAGTTCGTCCAGAATCTATATTTAAATCTTGGACTTTTTTTACACTTGACTGCACACGAAAATGGTGTTGGCCTACGGCGAAAAATCTACAAATTGCAACTCCGTAGAGCTTTGTGTATCTTAAGAACGGTTTACTTCTTTATGATATTTACTATAAAACTAGCCTTATTAGACACTCATCCTTAAAAAAATCATAATTCTCACTTGTATTTTACTTAGTAAAACGCCTGTTGTTATTTCATTGTGTTGACTGCGCAAAGCATCGCAACCTTTTAGTAAACTCACAGTAAGTTCTGGTAGTAGTCCGACTGTATCGTCAGTACCATCGGTCAGAAGAGCTGATTCCAATTCATGATTGAATATCTATGCGACCAATAAAAGTAGAAACCATTTATATGTGCGCTTTTCAATCCTTTGAAAACTTCACTGAAGTTCAAATTGTAGTTTTGTAAAGCCGTCTGTTTTTAGGGTTCTAACATGTGAATTATATTGTCGGATCCGTTTACTTGGCGAAGAACTACAGTTGCTTCTACGTATTTATGGTGAAAACTTTCCGTTCTAAACGAGTCTACACTTAATTTGTATTATAAAGCTGGACATATGTGGATACCACCGAATACTTTTAGTACCGATCACGAACTGTTGAAATCTATCTTGGTGTGACCAGTCCGAGAAATATTGATTTCAAAGCCCTTGGTCGCCTGCCTCAAAACTTCCTTGCTCAACAGCGAATTTTGTTAAATTTGTGTATGTCTCAAAATTGGACGGAAGACAGAAACGCCAGAATTAAAACAATCCGGCCAACTTATCTCTGGAGCAGCAAAAAGTTCTTCCCTTTCAAAGAGCTCAGCAAAAATTTGCTGGCCCTTTGGAAATTCCTTTTTGGGCCAGATGTCGTTGAGGATTTTTGATGATCAGTTTTCTGACTTCGTTCGTGCACGCGACTTTTACTCGAGAAGTAAGACAGATTGATTCTTCTTCTTCTTTGTCATCCCCAACCTGTCATCTGCAGCTTGAGGAAATGCATTTCTTTCGGTCGGGGTGCGTTCATTTTTTTTTTATGCTTGACGCAGCCGGCCTACACGCTTCAGTAATTCTGGTAGCATATTGCTATATGCAATACGCTAAGACCATAACACTATATTATATGACGTCTTGTGATAGCCGGCTAAGTGCGAGTTGGACTCGCGCATTAAGGATTTCGTACGACACACACCTACTGTACAATTGGTTGGTTTTGGTCAAGACCACTTTAATTTAATTTCATTTATCATTGTGAATCAACGTTTTCAATATTTGATGTATACATTATACGGTTTATATTATATAGAAATCTCAAATTTCTACCTAGTTCAGTTATTGAGATAGACCCAATAACAAAGAGGATGTAAATCTGACAAATTTGATGACATTTCTTTCTTTTTAAAGGTAAAAAAAGAATATGAAATAGGTATATTTACTTTATTCAATGCGATCCAAATTTAAAAAAATGTATTTCGGCTTATTATTATCCTCTTTATCATCTTCGTCCGATCTGGTTGAACTGAAAGAAAATTCATATGAAATCAGAACAAAATATACCTCATATAATTTATAAATAGTAAGTAAAAAAATTATAATATATACCTTTCGTTTTTGCAGCTGCATTTGCATGTGCTGCATTGCACTGTGCAGGACCCGCCTACATGTGCAGCGCATTGTTTCGCAGCCTTTTTTACAGCCGCAGTGGTCCAAGTATGTTAACTCACGCCATATATCCCTGGCTTCAGACCATGGCGTACACACATTAGATGATTTCCAACCCCAAGATTTCTTCAGGAAGACTTTAGGCTGAAACAGATTACACTTTAGTGCGCGGCGGGACATCGCGGCAAAATGAACGGTGAAGTTGTTCCGCCGCGCTGTGTCACAGATTGCAATAAGAGTGCAGCAGTGTAGATACAGTGCTCTTATATTGGTACTACAGATTTTCATGAGATGTTGCCTACCCCAAACATAATTTTTTTGTTGGTACCACTGAAATTGAGTAGCAAATTTAGGATTAGAAATAACTACGCGGCAAACACATGTTCTCTAACATTTTGCCGCGTTGTCGCGCCGCGTACTAAAGTGTAATCTGTTTCAGCCTTTTGTAGTGGCTGTGATATTTCTTTAAATGCTGGTGTAAATTCAGGGTGTGACAACCACGTTTTGAAGAAAGACTTCTTTCCTTTTGTACGGAAATATGAAGTGGTGTCACTCCGTCAGTACCCAAATTATTAGCTATTTTATAAACTTCAACATAACAGCGTTTATTTGCAGTCCCAGTCAATATCCATAACTCTTGCAGACCACTCTCAATTAAAGTTTGATGAAAATATGATATTAACAACACCAAACCATCTGTATCGGAAGATCTGATCAAAATACGCGTGATTCCCTGTTCTCCCATATCTTTTGCGTGAAGTACGATGCGGCCATCTGTTATGGTCGTAGCGTATTGCATATAGCAATATGCTACACGAGATACTGCAGCGTGTGTGCCGGCGGCTGTCAAATCGAATATTCGAATGCACCCAGACCGAGAGAAGTGCGTTTCCTCGAGCTCGGTGTGACATGCTGAGAGAAGAGATAAAGAAGAAGACAATCGTCTGTCTTGTTAATTGTGTCAGAAGGGAAGGTGAAGTTCAATTGTGCAAAGTCGGAAAAATCAAGCAAAATCATAAATTTTTGAATGCATCAGAGGAAGTTCAACCCAGCACGTAAGTCCGAAAGTTTCTATCTATACTAGCATTGAAATTCTAATTGAGACAGAAAAAAAATATTCCCTTCAGTACCAGGTGAAAATCCCCCACCTGCATGAGGAAGAAATCAGGCCGTACACATAATTTGTGTTAAAGGAAAAGGACTTATTGTCGTATTAGATCGTCCTTATATACCAGAAAGAGTATTGGAAAATCCTCCACGCTTTACCAGATTGTTTAGAGTAAAGAATTGGGATATTGAAAATACATATGCCACGCATAATTCTGTTGGAAGTTCGGAAACTAAATTCCAACTTAGTCCAACTACTGGAAATGTTATAGTTGCTGTTCATCTTGATCCAGAACAACAGGATGAATAATTGTTAAAGGTGGCCTCAATTCATGGCCCATGGAGATCAGAGACTCCACTAACAACCACAAAGCAAATCAGCGTCCTTCGACAGGGAGCCTTAGCAATTCCACGCCACAAATAGTGCTAGGTCAACCAGCTAGTCCTCCAGCCGGATACATCATTCTATACGGAGTAAGAGTGTTGATGGTTTTTCTCTGAGTTAATTTTCTATAATTATTAATAATACTAGTAGTATATAAGATATATATATAGGATCAGATGAACGAATGGCAGTCAAAAGGAAATAGTGCTGTCAAAGTAGATTGAGTCTGACTGCGTGAATTTGGAGATTCTCTAAAATTTCCTTACAGATTCTATATGAAATTACTATTTTGACATATTGAGCACATAGGTAATGCACTCCGGTAAAATTTTCAAGTAATGAGGACACAGTTACTAATTACTATAATCAATTATGAGACAAATAAAAAGTTTCTTTAAAATATGCAATAAGCAGCGCTTCCACGATGACATTAATGAATTTCGTGATAAATAATAATAATAATAATCCCGGGAACGGTTATTTTTGTTTCTGTTAGCGTACTAAGGTCATACATATGTTCTAAACCAGGAGAATTGTGATGGTAACCTAAATTTATGTTTATGCAGTATAGTTTAGTCAGTACGTTGCGAATAGTAGGTACATAAGTGTTTAGTCTTTCTTGGTTAATGATAACCCCTCCAGCGAATGAATTCATAAATGGATTCTATCCGTGTCTGGAAACAGTAGATAGTGTCGACCTCAGGCATATCGCAAAGAAGAGAAATGTATTATACATGGGAAATTTACAGGAAAGCCAGGCAGGGAATTAAAGGTAGAATTGTATTGCAATTGAATAACATGACGTGGTTTTTGTTCTGATCATAATAAATATACATATATATATGCATATATATAGCTCTAGTACCGTGGAACCAAAACGAGTTGAACTTAATTAGTTGACGTAGAATTTCCGTTTCGTCAACTCTTTTTCTATATTGAACTAACTACAGAGATTTATTACATATATGTAGATAAGAAATATTATTATTACTATTATGATCTCTTCCTATATTGAACTAACTAAAGAGATTTATTACATATAGATAAGAAATAATATTATTACTATTATGATCTCGTCCTATATTGAACTAATTACAGAGATTTATTACATATAGATAAGAAATATTATTATTACTAATATGATCTTTTCCTATATTGAACTAACTACAGATATTTATTACATATAGATACAAGAAATATTGTTACTATTGTTAGGATTAACTTCTCCTATAGCACACTACTTAAATTTAGTACATAGTAGACACAGTAAATATGATTACTATAATTATTATGATTGCCATTAACTCTCGCGACGAATTTAATTAATTCTGAACAGCAAACGCGAAATGTAGAAAGTCTATAGCACTTGTAAAATGCCGAGAACTGTACTGTACATCATAATTAAAATAAGAACCTTTTATAACGTAATGATGAGTTGCTGAGAGCTTTTATTTCTCCTCCCACATCCTGGAGCCCTCTCACAGGAAATGAAGGTCGTCTAGGTTCGCTCGTTTACTCTTCTCTTTACAGGTCAAGTGGGGACTCTGAAAAATCTTGCACTCACAGTCAGATGGGTGGCTGGGGCATGCAAGAAGGAATATCATCTGCGCCTTCGACGATGGATATAGGTAAGTGACGTAAGGGTCTCTTCAGGACCGAATGTGTGCCGGCTTTTTAGTTGTTTGTAGGCACGAATATTTTTTTTGATTATGGCAGACGGCAGCGGCAGCGTGCCGCCCTGCATTCAACGCTGTCCGTCGAGTGATCTGTCAGCTCATGCTGGCAGTCTGGACGTCACGTCCAAGTCAAGTCACTCTACATAGTTCGATAACACATCGGCTTGTTCCGCATGAGTTCCTATTGTTTTTACAGAATTAGCAACATTTGTCACCACATTAGCAGCATCAAAGTCATTTTTGGCCCCAGAAATTGAAAAAGCTCTGATTTGTTTTTTTCATTTCGCAGAAAATCTGACCAATAAGCTATTACTAGCAATAACTTGACGTCGAATGGCAGCTCCTCTTCCTTCTCGTTCTCGTCTCTTCAGGATATTCGGTAGATAAAGATCCCATACCAGGTCTATTCTCTTTGCATTTACTTTTTGCACGAGTTGGAAAACATGAGGCCTGAGATCTGTTACGTAATATTCTTGAAAAATGTTGGAGTTCTTTGGCCGAATACTTTGTATATGTACAGCACCATCAAAGATTGGGTTCGTTTTCTGTTCGTACTAGAGATTCCAGGTTTTCAGCTAGATCAGCCTTAATGCCCGAGCGGAGTTGTCCATTTGCCTTAACAGCTGTTGAAGGAGCCACCACTGGAATATCTAAAGCCAATAGTTCTGTGCCATGCTCCATAAAAGGGTTACCGGTCTCAATAAAGCTGGTTTTCAATGCCACACATTGGTCAAGGAACGTTTTTTAATAAGCAGGGTACTGTTCATGGTGCGTCTGAATGTTATGCACAGCATTGAAGTGCATTGACTTAAATTGCTTTATAAGCTGAGCTATGTCTGGTCCAGCCGTCGTAAGTCGACGAAGTGATGTAGAATTTTGAGTCAATCCAGGTAGAGGCGGATCAGTTCTGGAACTTTGAAGGAGTACTCATCAGTTTCACTATTTAATTTCGCGCGGATGAAACCAAATAATTCAGCAAACGCCATCCCTTCGCAAATACTTTTATATGTGTTTTCAATATGTGTATTGGTTGCTCCGTATTTTTGTATACAGATGGGACAGACAAATCTTTTGATATTTTGCCTCTTGAGCCACGAGATCACCTTCGCTCACGACCGCAAGAATTTTAGAATCTTGCATAGCATGTGCATACGATACTATACGGTGAATCGTATTAGTAGTTGCCACATGGAGGGGTTCATTATAGTGCTTTGGTTTAATGCAAAGCAAACATAACTCTTCTTTAGCGGAAGCTAAAGGTACTGATGCTCGAGTTACACGTACTGAATTTGAAGCGCATATGCTGCTGTCACTACACTTTTTTAAATTCTGCATAGCATTTTTTGTGCCACCTAGCTTGGTTAGTAATTAAAGCCTGAAGAATGCTATCACCTTGGTTTAACTTAGCAATTGTTTGACCAAAGTATAATCTAAATTGTTAAGTTCTTCAAACACAGAAGCTAAGGTTCGGTAACCGAAATTGAAGTTTTTTTAAACTGGATTGCTACTTGGACAAATAAGATTTTTAATGTCTGTATTTTGGCATATACAGCAGCGTGACCAGTCCACGCAAACAAGACCCAAAATCGAAGTTGACGCTGTTTTTACATGCTTCGAAATGCCTACAACAAAAAATATTGTTAACTACACCATAATATAAAATTGTAGCGAAGTAAACGAACTAAGAGATCACAATATGACTTATCTACCGAAGAAAAGATCAATTTATTATCGGGTATTATAACATCACTTTTGTTTTTATTGCGGTTTACCGGGTTAGGACAAATGAAACACGTGCTACCTCGTCACAAACGAATGCTAGATTGAATGAAGTTCATCACTGGCATCTGTTTGGTCGTAGCGTATTGCATATAGCAATATGCTACACTGAGAAATACTGTATGTATGCCGGCCTGACCGACAGCTTAACACACCCCAAACTCGACGAACGAGCTCGGTGTGGCATGCTGGTTGTGACAAGGAAGAAGAAGACAATCTTCTCTGTCGTGTCAAAATCTTCTCAAGTGGAATCATCAAGGAGTTGATAAAAGACGAATTCCGTAGTCATCGGCGAGGAAATAAATCTTGCAAGTAAGTTTATTATATTTTTCAACCCAAATGCTAACATATTTTCGGTTAGGAAGAAAATTTTCCGCATTACCCTAAAGATATATTCGAAAGTACTTCAGGTTGAATCTGTGAAGCATAAGCAACTGCTTGGAGACGACATAGTTCCTAAATTAAATGCAATATTACATTAAGAACCGATGGATAAGTTGCGGAATGTCACATAACTTAATTGGGTGCCTTAAATATCGCATCGATGAATTGGCCGCTGATCGACCGGATACTGTGCTACTATCGTCCGTAGAGGTTGCTCTAAACGTGATAAACCTGGAAGCCCGGGTGTCCTGACAGACAATTCTCCTAATACTTATACAACAGAATATGGTCAGAAGGTCAATTATCAACAATTAAGTACCGTGAATCCTTCCGGAAATATTATTACAGATTTGTCCAATTTCCGGTCATATTGTACGTGCATACTGAAAGCAAGGGACTCTGAAAATATCTGCCCTTAGAGTCAGTTGGGTGATTGGGGCGTGCAATGAAGGCATACTATGTGCGCCTTCAATTTGGATGCAGGTAAGTGACGTAAAGGTCCCTTCAGGACTGAATGAGGCGTGAGGTTTTTCGTGGAACCTCCCCACACTCTCCGCCAATAGTCGAGGCGAGCTAGCATGCCGCACTGCAGTCAACGCTGTCCGTCGAGTGATCTGTCATCTCATGCTGGCAGTCTGGACTTCACGTCCAAGCCAATCACTCTACATACTACCATAACACATCACTGGTCAATCTATCTGGCATTCATTCATTCGCTTTGGTCAATCATTTGGTTCCTGGCAGGCGCGGACGCGGGCAGACGTTTACCTCTCGCGCGTATCGCTTCACGTAGCCTAGGCCAGAAGAGGTGCGGTTTTTGAAATGCGTATACTTCAAAACCTATCCGACGGATTGTCAAGCATTTTTTTTTTATTTTGTAGATAATATTATCAGGTTTTATTTAAATTAAAAAGTATGTGTCCATATTGTAGGATATTTAGCTATTATTTTCATTAGAACGAAAAAATTTATTTGAATATTTCACAATTTTCTTAATATTCGGCCGCCATCTTTAATTTCTTAAACAGTATTTTTTCTTTTGATTAAAGAATTCAATACCAATTGATTGACATCCCAATCATTACAATCGGTTCAGCCATTTTGAGTCAATAATTTTTTTAAATTCTGGCAGCCGCCATTTTGGAAAAGGTCCGCCATCTTGATTTCCAGTGGACTAAATTTTCATTTCCTCGGATGAAATCATTCATATTGGTCCCTAGTATCACTGGGTAAAGCGGCTTGCTTTCTGCATAAAATGCAGTTTCATTTTGCTAAACCCTATAACTATTACATTACAAGCAATTTGTGATCTTACTCTGAGGTTCACTGATTGCTTCGTAGGATATCCCAGCTCTGTTCACGATTGCAGAATAATTCGTAATTTGGATATATACCAACGAGTCGCAGTGAATAGCCGAAGACATTTTCGAAATGGAGAATACATCCATGCCGATAAAGCATATCCATCATCCCTTTTCTGGTCTTTAGTGCCATACAAAGATAATGGCAGATTAACAGATCGACAAAAAACTTTAAACCAACGGCATTCGAAAACAAGGCAAACTATTGAACGGGCCTTTGCTCTCTTATTTGGGCGATTTCGAAGGTTGAAACATCTACAAATGAAGCGTCAGGAGTTCGTACCGAGTACAGTATTGGCAAGTTGCGTTCTACATAACATTTGCTTGGGTTTCAGCAATGATCTAAGTTTTATGGATGCAATCACTTCTGTACACGGTGATAACAGAGAAGTTGAAGTGATGTATACTATGCACGAAAACTCTGCAGCGGCCCTTGGCTCACGAGACAGAATTTGTGAAGAATTGTAAATAATATTAATTGTCAATAAACTGAATCGATTTATACTGTTCTACTGGGAAGTATATAAAAAAACATAGGCAAAAGTGAAAAGTAGATTCAAAAACTTAAATTGTAATTAAAAAGGAAATAAAACTGTTACCTTTTATGCATGTAACAATAAATGAATTAATAATGCTGATGTTTAAGAATACGATATTTATTAAATTCAACTTATAATATTTTAGGTTAACTTTTGTGTGTGTACTATATGGAGACGTCGTGATGAACTGCTGATTTGTTAGCCATCTTGTTTTTCTTCAGTCCCTTTTTACAGTGTTACCAACGCAGGCGCTTAATTGGAACTTATTGTGGTAACACTCCTCCCCTTTTTTTTCAGTTACAACATGTAGTCACGTAACCAAGTTGGTCGCGATCTAATTCTTGACGATGTTCTAACTAACTCATCATCAGCTCTGGTTCCATGATTTTCCATTACATCGTCTTCCCCAGCAGAATGATACCACAACTCAGAACTTGCATCATCATCTGTGGTTCCCGACTTCTCCGGTCGCATACCGACTTCACCAAAAAGAATGTCAAGTGGAAAGCATCTTACACCAGTGTGTTCTGTCCATTCCTGGCTGCTCGTTCGTAAGCGCAGTTGGTTTATGTGTGAATGGATTAGTGTTTGTGATTCCAACCATATATTATAATTTACTGCACCCACTCGTTCAACCACTTTTCCAGGTGACCATATCATTTTTCCTCTAGGATGAATCATAGCAAAAACGTCATCATCTGCCTCGAATTCACGCCTTTCAACGCCATGTTTTTTAATAAATTAGGTTTCATTCTTCTGCTTCGTTCAAAAACTCTGATACTACCAGGTAGCAGTAGAGATAATTCTGTTCTGATTTTTCTTCCCAAAAAAATCTCATCTGGTGTTTTACCATTGCATGGTGTGGAGCGATATGCGAGTAAGAACGTCTGCAAAACTTTGGGTATTTCTCCCTCTCCCTCCATTTTAAATAATGCTCGTTTTAAAGAATCGACAAACCTTTCCGCATGACAATTGGATTGTGGATGGTATGGTGCTGTACGCATATGTTTAATACCGTTTTCCTCACAAAATGTTCTGAATTGCTCGCAGGAAAATTGTGTACCATTGTCTGTAACCAAAATTTGTGGATTTCCATAACGTGAAAATATCTTACCCAGCTCTCTAACAGTAGCAGATGCCGTGATTGTATTCATTTGAATTCTTTCTGGCCATTTGGAGCATGAATCAACCAAAATCAGAAAATACTTTTCCTTCAAGGGTCCCGCAAAGTCTATGTGAACACGTTCCCACGGTTGTGTTGGTATTGGCCATAATTGCAATGGAGCTTTTACTGGGGGTTTTGCAGCATGTGCACATTCCGCGCAACTCCTGACATACTCTTCAATATCTTGATCAAGTTTCGGGCAGTAGACAAAACTCCGCACCAAAGCCTTCATCCTTTCCATTCCGGGATGTGCCTTGTGAAGCTTTTGTATTATTCTATTCCTAAATTGTTTAGGAATGATGATTCGGTTCACGAACATTAAGCAGTCCTTTACCACAGAAAGGCTAGATTTACGTGCATAATATTGTTGACAGTCACGATTTCTTTGCTCTTGTTTTGGCCAATCATCATTATTAACGTAACCGTAATATTTTTCATGGTCGAATCTTGTTTTGTAGCTGCCAAAATCATGTTGTACGTGATAGGAAGATTTCGTATGGATCTGCAACTACATCATTTTCTGTGTCAACCAATGCAATAATTAACTCGTCTTTGTCAACAGTCTGACTTTCCATTAGTCTCGATAGCATATCAGCATAACCAAAATTTTCTGTTTTTAGGTAATGAATTTCAAAATCATAAGATAGTAGTAACAAAGCCCATCTTTGCAGTCGATTAGCTGAATGTGCTGGAATGCCTTTCTTTGACCCAAATATTTGCAATAATGGTTTATGGTCGGTATGCAATTCAAATGGTCTACCAAAAACCATTTTATGAAATCTTTTTACTGCAAATACAAGCGCTAATGCCTCTTTTTCGATCTGACTATACCCACGTTCAGTGCGTGTCAATGACCTTGCTGCATGACTTATTACCTTCACTGTTCCGTCCGGCATGCGATGCATAATGCATGCACCCAATCCATAGTTGCAAGCGTCCGCGGCTACAATTATTTCCAACTCCGGATTAAAATGCGTTAATAGAAGATCTGACGATAATATGTTTTTTAATTCATCAAAACATTTTTGGTGTCTGTCATTCCAATTCCATTCTGTATTTTTGTGCAATAACTCATCAAATGGACCACGTAAGTTTCTCATCTTGTTGATGTATTTACTATAAAATGTGATACCACCCAAGAATGATCTTAATTGTGCAACATCGGATGGTGGTGGCATGTTTTGAACTACCCGAACCCGTTCCGGGTCAGGTTTAATACCATCTGCATTTACTATTTGCCCCAAATATTTTATTTGGTTTGAAAAAAATTTACATTTTTCATATTGTATATTAAATCCGTATTCTTGAAGTCTCTGGAAAACAGCACGAAGACTTGTATAGTGTTGCTCTTCATTTGGTGAGAAGACAATTATGTCATCAATGTACGCTGCCACATCCATTAACCCTGCCAACATGGTGTCCATTATCTGATGAAAAGCATTAGGTGCAGGTTTTACACCAGGAGCTAATCTGTTGAACTTGAACAGTCCCATGTGTGTGTTTATTGTGAGTAACTTCTGTGACTCATGCTCCACGTCCACCTGGAGAAAAGCATCACTTAAATCAATGTGACTAAAAACTTTACCTGTTGATAGTTTTGAGAAAATATCGCTTGGTGTTGGTAACGGATATCTGTGAGCTTCTAATGCTGCATTCAATCCCGTAGAATAGTCACCGCAAATACGTATTTTGGTTTACGAACTACTATCATTGGAGCAACCCATTCTGAATAGTTAACGGCTGAAATGACACCTTCCCTCTGAAGTCTGTGCAGTTCTTCTTCCAGCAATGCTGTTACTGCATATGCGACTGGTCGCTTTTGACGGAATACAGGTTTTGTGTTGTCCTTTGTATATAATTTAATTTTTGTTTTGGTGCAATGACCCAATTTATCTGTAAATACAAGTGGAAATTTATTTCTTAATGTTTAAGCTTTTCGTCGATCGTTATTTGATTTGTCGACTGGTTACAGATAGTGTTTAATGGTGTGTTCCATAGATTGAATTTCTCCATTAAATCTATGCCAAATAAATTAACATTTAATGCTTTCGAAACATAAAGTTCACATTGAATTAATTTTCTTTTGTAAGTTACGTTACAGTGAAATTTGAAAAGTGAATGCACGTGTTCACCTGAAGCATTCTTTACAACTTGGTCTGATGGTGACATTGTAGGCCTCCCAAGAGTACACCACATTGGTTCTGATATGATAGTGATGTCTGATGCAGTGTCAATTTGTAAAGTTGCCTTTTTTTCATTGATGACAATTTCAATATATTTTCGTTTTTCTACCATTGACGTGTGGTTTACGAAAATTCCTCTCAATTTACTTACGGTTGATGAATGTGTCTTCTCTGTATTTGTTTGTAACGTGGATTTTTATATGACCAATATTATTACACAATTTACATTTAGTCTTCTTGTATGGACAATAGACTGCAAAATGCATTTGACAACAACCCCAACAGGGTCTTTTTGGAACTGAATTTACACTTCTGACCTTTACTTGAGAAACATTGCATTGTTCGAATTTGGTTTTGAATTTCGACCTTCCTCGAGCAATTTTGAATCCTGTTTTAAATGCTTGATGTGTATACATTCATCTGTTAAATTCTGCAACGTGTGCTCTGAGCTTTTCGATTCGTCCGCAAGTCTTGATAAAAGTCTTGTACGTACTTCATAATCACACGTTGACGTTAACCCCAAAACGAATAAACGAATATTAAACTTTTAAACTGATCGATCATCTTGTTGAATTCGAAATCCTCACACAGTCGATTTACTCTCGCTGCGTATGTGATGTAATCTTCTGCAGATTTCTTTACGTTTGTTAGACAATGATAACGTGTATTTAAAAGAGACACTGTACAACCAAATAATTTTTTTTAATATCACAATTGTTTCCTCAAATTTCAAATCCTTTGGCTGGTTTGGTAATATATAATTTATATATTTGCTGTGTACCAGTGGATCTAATTTTCTTAGTAACATTCGCACCAAAGCAGCGTCATCCAATCCCTTTGCATCTTCTCGGAAAAGGTCTTGAAATTTTGAGTACCACTTCTCAAAAGTTGCGCCATTTTCTGGATCATACTGGAATTCATTTACTGCCCTTGAAAGAGATTCGATACTTAAAGATGAATTTTCTTTTTTTTCAGATTGTTGTACAAGTGCTTTTTGTAGATCCTGTTGTGCTGTTGCAAGTTATTTCAATATCTCTTGCTGCTGTAACAAGATATCAGCAATTTTTTCTGCCTCCTCTGTTTAATTTTATTAATTAGATTAATTTCCAATATCCTCGTCGCCAATTATGTTACCTTTTATGCATGTTATAATAATTGAATTAATAATGCTGATGTTTAAGAATACATTATTTATTAAATTCAACTTATACTATTTTAAGTTAACTTTTGTGTGTGTACTATATGGAGACGTCGTGATGAACTGCTAATTTGTTAGCCATCTTGTTTTTCTTCAGTCCCTTTTTACAGTGTTGCCAACGCAGTCGCTTAATTGGAACTTGTTGTGGTAACAAAAACAATTAATTTTACATTTATCTATTAATTTATTCATCATAATCGTAAAATCTTTTTGTCCCTCTCTAGGAACTTGAATTAGATCTTCGTGTCTTGCCACCTTCTCTTCCCTCATTGTTTGTAGTAAATCGATGATTTTTTCCGATGGCCTTTTTCTTCTTGAAGATGACGGTCCAGGTGTTGGTTCCGGCAGGTTTTCGAGGATTCCTCAATATTTACCTGTCCCGATGACTCTGGTATTGCTTCATTCCAGCCTTCTTGCGTTGTTATTCTAGCTTCGAAACCGTGTCCAGAATTCGGTAGAACTACCTCTATGGGATTATCACGACTGGAACTTGCGACTGCCACTGCCCGCTATCGATATTCAACGTGGTGCGGATTTTTGATGGACATTCATCAAACACATCCAAGCGACATCGATTCTCAAAAATGAAAAAAAAGTTTCTTTTTAATTTATTTATTTTTTATTTAGGAGTTCTATTTGGTCTATTTTACTATAATTTATTTTTCTATTTATTTACAATTATATGTAGAACGCTACACCCGCCATTTTCAGCAGCATTGCTCGCCTTCAAAATCGAAGCCACTTTGTTTCATTTCTTGGGAGATCTTTGCCCAATAAAATTGCCGCCGTTGTTTGTTTGATTGCATTCCACTTTTATATTTAGTAAACAATTCGATTAAAGCCCAAATGGAACTTCTCATCCATCTGGCTTTTACCATACGGCGTGGTCTCATGCTAGGTTCACCAATTTCTGAAATGGTTGAAAATTGGAATTAGAAATAAATATAGGCCATCAATTTTATGTATATACATCATCGTTCATATTCTATTCTTTAAACCGTAGTTATGAGGCACGGTGCAGAGAATACAAGGTATTTTCATTCAATTTTGACAGATGTCCAGAGAACTAATTTCGTGAACTAATTAATGTATATACATGTATATAGAAAATACAGAGAGAGAAGAGAGAGTATTGTGTTCTCTTTACTGTACTTTTCTATACATTTCACGATATTTCGTCACTAATGGCGGAACGTGGCTCCTGATAAGAATACAATAGCTGTGTTCTTTTGTGTCAGAGGAAACAGAGCAGAAAAGAACATACAAAAGAACGCCTCATACATTTTCATAGAAGATTTTTAAATGAAGCGAACAGTACAAATAGTTCGCTTCAATCGACAGAACAATTTGTTCTCTCCAGTATATGGGAGTTCTAGAACAAGGTACACAAAAGAACACAGCTAATATAAACTATTAAAAACAACTTACGGCTACTCCCACGCGCGTCCATTACTTACAAACTTCCTCAATTATATATTCCTCGTAATCTAGAAATAAAAAAACACCAAAATTAAAATCTTTTATATATGAAATTTTTACTTCTTACCTCTTTCATCAAGCACCATAAAATTGTTATCGCCCATTTCCATTTTTAAAACAATTACTCTTTCCCGTCCGAGTTAATTTCTAGTGAATTCTTTTCTGCTACTCGGTGTAAGCCCTGCCACCGAATCTGTTTCTACCTCTGTTATTTTTGATGCTGCCCCTGGTTGCAAATTTCTACACCCAAATTTTTTCCGGTGTCGGGTGTTGACTTGGGTTTGAGGTTATTTTTTATTGTTTTGATGAGCAGGATTTTTGTATTATTTGTTGTAGAAAAATTAATTACATCGTTTTTGTGTGTTAGTTTGTTATAATTTATGTTTGGAAAAAATAGTCTTACAGCGTTTGTTTTGATTTTTATTATTTTTGTGTGTGGAAAAAAGCATTAGAGCGTTTGTTTTGAATTTATTATAATTTGTGTCTAATTGTTATGGTCGTAGCTATTGCATATAGCAATATGCTACAGGTAAAATGCTGATGCATGTAAGCTAGCCTTAAAGTAAACCACATACCGATCGCACCCGACCGAGAGTAATGCTTCGTCAAGCTCGTGTGACATGTGAGTGAAGAAAAAGAAAAAGAAGAAGAAGACGTCTCTGTCTTGTCGAAATTTCTGTAGTGAGTGCACGGATGAGAACAAAAACTTATTTTCCAAAAGCATCGGAGAGGACGTAAAACCTGTAAGTAAGTGCAATAATTTTGCATCTTTGCCGTTGAAATATTAGCAATCGGTAAAATCATTTTTCATTTAGATCCGGCATAAAAAGAAAAAAACAAAACCCGCACCGGCGAAAAATTTCCCGAAAGCAGCGAAATTCCAGAGGGACAGTCGCGGAACAAAAGAAATTTAAAGTTACGGCTGCCGTGACCTGCCTTTACACCTAGGTTTGGCAAAGTGGATTATCTATTGCTTTTGGTGCTCAGAGCCTTTAAGTGCGACCCCATTAAAGAGGAATTGTGCTTTGGCAAAGTGTGTGCCCTGCAAACATCATATCGTTCGACATCACCGCTTTACACAATTTCGCGACAAGGAACAGTAAATATCCGGCGTCAGAAGTCTCAAATCTCTACGTCAGGGTGTATACCAGTTCACATTATGTTCCTATACTCAACAGGATCAAAATCTTCAGGCCTTAGTTAAGAGCGTGTGCCCTGCAAACATCATATCGTTCATCATCCCTAATTACGCGCCAGGAAACTCAAATTTTAGACATCGCAAATCACTACATTAGAGAAGTGAGCATGCGAGCACCTCGGATATCGCCCTCCAGTATAGAAGTTATGCTATCAAAAATGGCACAGTTTCGCACGGCGAAGTGAGCGTGTTCAGAAGCTCCAGCGTCAGTCATAGAATATAGGCCTACAGATAGTTCATTATACTCATAAGTTTTTTTCAAGTGAATAGTTTATAGCATGCGGATCTTCCTTGGAGGCGCCTCTACGGTGGAAGCCCAGCAGATAACCGTAAGTTGCTGTCAAGAGTTTTTCATTCATATTATCTAAATTATATTGATTTTTTATATATGTATGTGGGGTCCAACAGATGGTAGCACGTACTGCGATGAAATAGATCGGAATTGGCAGCACCAAGGAACGAATCAGGGAACATGTGGAAACATCGGAAAAAGAGAGTCGAACATTGGCCGCCATCAGCTTCGCCACGAATTATCCCAAAATGGAATTATTACAGTAACTTTGAAAAGAGTAATAAATTGAATTATAACGTACTAATCAGTTCTTTTTATTTCAAAATTGCAATTATCCTACATTTGGGGGCTCAACCGGGATCGATTCGTGGCGAAGTGGTGAGAAAATAAAGTTTCGTTAAAATGTCCGCAAATAAGAAGGCTGGGCAGTTCATATAAAGAAAACCAAAGCACACTAATCACGGAAACTAGAGACGAGAAGAAACGCGACGTGGGATCATAAAAGACTCAAGCTGTAAAAGGGGAGATCTGGTGATTCATAGCGGTACCTTATTTACAACCAAGTGAAAAAAGGAGAAACAAAGAGATTTACGCGGCAGAGCGGAAGAGAAAACTCAGCTACACATAGCGTGGAAGTATTGTGATATTTCTGACAATTGGAAGTAAGGTTTGTGTGCTAGCTAAACTACGGTGAGTGTCTTAAATTAAATAGAAGGAATTAATTGAAAATCCCAGTGCTAGTCAAAGTGTAGAAATACTTTGACATCTGGGAATGGCACTTGGAATGTTTTGAATTTATGTAAGAAAAACGTAAAAACTCATGATTAATTAAATATATTTTCAATAACAAGAATTCGATTATACAATTAATAAACACCTGCTCAAAACATAGAAGGATTAGAGTAAAAAGCATAACGTGTTACTCGTTGCATTTATAGACTAACAATTTTGCAAATTTTTAGAGATTTGGGAAAACAAATAAAGTGGGCCTTTAGAGAGTGCTATTTAAATTTTCAAGATGGGAATGCGGAACAAAAGGAACGGGCAGAGTCAAGATGAAGAAGAGGTTGTCGATTTATCGAGATATGGTGCGAGACTTAGGAGGCAAGTTAGAAAATCGCGATAGTACAATCAGGGAGTATGAAAGAAAATTAGAGGAACAAAATGCTTCAGTGCCAGTCACGGCTATACCGAGTAATTTAAATAATCCAGAACTGGGCACAAGCTCTAGGGTATCGGAAAATTTAGCAATAAGGGAAAGTTAGCTTTTTATTTCGTGATGTGGAGGACTCTTTTAATACGTTCAGTGGGCAGGATAATTATATTGTTAGTAAATTCTTGTCTGATTTCGAAAATGCTGCAGAGGTTTTACATTGGAACGCACAACAAAAACTTGTTTACGGTAAACGTCTGTTAAAAGGTGCAGCAAAATTGCCAGTACGCTCTGCATACAATGTAACTACATGGGCTGACTTAAAACAATTTCTTTTAGAAGAATTTAGTGTGGCTGAATGTAGTGCAACACTGCATCAAAAATTAAGACAATGCAAAAAACTTTCAAATGAAACCCTCTACAAATACTTTTTGGCTATTAGAGAGCTCGGTAGTCGGGCTAATTTAGACGTCGAATCAATTATCAAATACACGATAGATGGTATATATGATGATGAAGGCAGTAAGATTCTTTTATACGGGGCAAAGAGTTTGTCAGAGTTTAGAGAGAAATTGAAAGTATATGAAGAGGTGATTCGTGATAAAACAAGAGTAAAGAAAAAGGAATTTGGTATTAAATTTAAAACTGGTAATGATAATAAAGGATCTAGAGCTTCATGCTTTTCATGTGGTGATAGAGGTCATGTATCGAGAACTTGCCCGCGAAGAGAAGTGGACCAAAATGTTTCGCATGTGGTGAATTTGGTCATATTAGTACGGAATGCAGCAAGAAGAAATCTCAAGGTGAAAGTAAAGTTGCATTGATGAATCAGGCAGCCGATAGCCATGGTGACATGACAAAAGACGTACTAATCAATGGTACTCAGGTGAGAGTATTTATTGATACTGGCAGTGATTTGAGTTTCGCGCGCAAAGATGGTTACAATTTGCTACGTCGGCCACCGCTTGGAACATCAACCACTTTTCGAGGCATAGGATCTGACGCGCTCACAACCTTTGGGTTTTTTAAAGCAAGTCTAGAGATAGATGATAATAATTACAGCGAAGAATTTCATGTGGTCGGCAACAATATTTTGCCCTGGCAGTTCATATTGGGAAAAACTTTTTTGAAATCTGTAAAACAGGGAAATATTGAGGTACAGCCAGTGAAGTTAGAAGCGGAATTAAGGTGCATGCACATTACGTAAGACGAAGAATTTAACCTTGATTATATTCCGAATGAGGAGCATAAAAGAAAAATAGAGGAAATGATCATAGATTATCATCCTACAAGTGATACACCGACAAGTTATGTTATGAAAATTTTATTAAAGGAGGAGACACCAATATACCAATCAACCAGAAGGTTATCGCCAGGCGAGAAAGAGACCGTTGACAATCAAGTAGAGGAATGGATTAAAGAAGGCAGCGTCATTCCTAGTTGCTCAGAATTTGATAGCCCGGTAGTCGTGGTCAATAAGAAGGATGGCACCAAACGAATATGCATTGACTATCGTAAACTAAATAGAGTTATCATTAAAGACCATCAGCCATTACCTTTAATAGAAGATCAAGTTGATAGATTATCGTCGGTAAAACTATTCTCCACACTAGATCTGCGTAATGGATTTTTTCATGTGCCGTTAGACAAAGAGAGCCAAAAATACACTTCATTCGTAATGCATTTTGGTCAATTTGAGTTCACTAGGGCTCCTTTTGGATTATGTACCTCACCTACAAACTTTCAGAGATATGTGAATGGAATCTTTTTGAACCTAATAAGGGAAAATAAAGTTTTGGTGTATGTCGATGACATAATTGTCTTAGCGCAAGATTACGATGAAGCCTTAGCAAGATTATGTGAAGTTCTTAGTGTAGCCTCAAAGCAAGGCTTGGAAATAAAATGGAAGAAATGTAGATTTCTGCAAGAGGAAATCGAATATCTTGGGTACAAAATCAGTAATGGAACAGTAGCGCCTTCAGCAGAAAAAATAAAAGCTGTCACAAGTTTTCCAGAACCAAAAAATATAAGAGGAATTCAGTCATTCCTCGGATTAACCGGCTACTTTCGCAAATTTCTTAGAGATTATGCCATTATAGCTAGGCCACTGAGTGATTTATTACGAACAGACAACAAATTCGAATTCGGCCAGGAGCAAAGGCAAGCATTTCTTCAGCTAAGAGATGCTCTGTGTACAAAACCAGTACTTGCACTTATAATCCAAGAGCAATTACCGAATTGCACACTGATGCTAGTGCTAGAGGATACGGTGCAATCTTGCTTCAGAAAAATAGCGAAGATGGGTGTGTTCATCCAGTGTACTATATTAGTAGAAAAGCAACCCCTGCCGAAGAAAAATATAGCAGCTACATGCTTGAGGTGCTAGCGGTCATAACAGCTCTTAAGAAATTCCGGGTCTATCTTCTAGGCATCAAGTTTAAATTAGTTACAGACTGCTCTGCATTTGCCTGCACACTTCAGAAGAAAGAAATGATACCTAAAGTAGCGAGGTGGGCCATGCTTCTTGAAGAATTTGATTATACAATCGAACACAGATCTGGTCAGCATATGAGACATGTTGATGCGCTAAGTCGTAATCCGTCAATAATAAATATCCAACAAGAGAGCCTAATTCAGAAGATACAAAGAGAACAAGGAAAAGACGACAACATTAGAGCAATACTTAAAATATTGGAAAAAGATGAATTCGAGAACGACTTTAATGACGGAGGCATATTATTCAAAGTGCAGGGTGATGTGAAGCATTTGGTAGTCCCGAGAAGGCTTCAGAAAGAGTTAGTAAGGAGGATACATGAGCAAGGACATTTTGGGCTTAAGAAGATGGAAGCCGCATTAAGCAAAGACTATTTTATACCGAATCTGAAAAGACGCATAGAAGAATGCATTAGCAGTTGTATACCTTGTATATTGGCTAGTAAGGAGGGACGGAAAGAAGGATTTTTACACTCGATCCCTAAAGACTCTATCCCATTGGAAACATTCCATATTGATCATTTGGGACCGATGACAATGACAAGCAAAGGATACCGATACTTGCTAACTATTATCGATGCCTTTACCAAATTTGTTTGGATATATCCGACGAAATCTACAACTACCGCTGAGGTATTAGACAAATTGGAACTTCAGAAAGCTACGTTCGGTAATCCAGGAAAAATAAATAAATAAGTGACCGAGGAACAGCATTTACCTCCACAGCTTTTGAAGAGTACTGTAAGAAGGAAAATATCAAGCACATCAAGATAACGACGGGCGTACCAAGAAGCAACGGTCAGGTGGAACGAGTCCACCGCATTATCATCCAAATGCTAACTAAAATGTCAACCGAGGCGGAGGATAAATGGTACACACACGTAGGCACATCTCAACGAATGTTAAATAGTACATATCAAAGAAGTATAGCGATGACCCCATTCGAATTATTAACGGGAATTAGAATGAAGAACCACGAGGATGTGAACTTAGCTGACCTAGTGGACCAGGAACTAATATCGGAGTTCACAAGAGAACGCGATGAAAATCGTCAACACGCAGCTGAACAAATTGCTAAAGTTCAAGAGGAAAATAGGAAAGGATATAATAAGCGACGAAAACCTGCAACACGGTACACGATTGGAGACTTAGTGGCCATCAAGCGAACCCAGTTTGGAACAGGTCTCAAGATTCGACCGAAGTTCTTAGGCCCATATCGAGTAACCAAAATTAAAACCAATGATAGATACGACGTCGAGAAAGTCGGCGAACATGAAGGTCCGAATACTACGTCAACCGCCGTTGATTATATGCGCCCCTATATTGACTTTGAATCCGATGACAGTAGTTCCGACGAGAGCTACGATAGCGACGCAGATGTGATAGAAGTTACTTCCCTTTCCCATCAAGAAAAAAGCAACTAATAGCCACAATATTTAGCTAGCACACATAAATAGTAGTAAGATCCAATAAACAATTAAGATGATGTCTACTCTCTGCAACTAGAGTTTTCAGAAGTGATAGTGTCGAGGACGACCAAATTGTCAGGAGGGCCGAATTGTGGGATCCAACAGATGGTAGCACGTACTGCGATGAAATAGATCGGAATTGGCAGCACCAAGGAACGAATCAGGGAACATTTGGAAACATCGGAAAAAGAGAGTCGAACATTGGCCGCCATCAGCTTCGCCACGAATTATCCCAAAATGGAATTATTAAAGTAACTTTGAAAAGAGTAATAAATTGAATTATAACGTACTAATCAGTTCTTTTTATTTCAAAATTGCAATTATCCTACATGTATATGACTAAAATCAGAGCGTTCATTGAGTTTATACTTATGTATATGATGGTATAAAGTCACCAATGTGATAAATTCCACGAATCAGTCACCAGATTGCTTACCTGAATACGTGTCCACATCTTGGCCTATATGATTAGTGATGTGAATCCCTTATCAATAACGATGAACTTAATTTAAAATCTGTTTTCGCAAGGCACTAAGCGTGCGTATATGAAATTTCATTAGAAAATTTTTGTTAATCAAGTGGACCCATATTTGAGTAAGCTAGCCCTAGGGTAGATTTGTATTGAAAGAGCTCCAGATGCGTAACTGAGATCGAGTAGCTAAGCATTAATTCTTAGAAAATGAATGTTTATTAAAGTTATATATTTTATCACTGTACAGCTGTAATAGTTACATACTATTTATATAATTACCTATGTGCTTATGCACAGAACAAATATTTGTTAGAGTAAATCTTTATCGTTATCGGTAGATATAGTCTTTAAGATTTGTTTTTTTCAATGCACTATCAATGCTTATATGGAATTTCATTGAACTTAGTGTCTAGGTGAACGAATAGGAAGAGATCAGTTCTCTTATAGATTCGTTTTATCTTTATATATATTGTAATATATATATTCCACACCCTTACAAATTATTTATTTCTTTATTATAAAATGCATTTCATTTTATAAATCAATTTATTCGGTGATCACAAATTTAAAGAATGACATGAATTGAACGAAGTGTATACGAATTTAACATACACATATATATATTTAACAAATAATAATTATTAGGAATAATTACTATGGCGTACAAATTGAATAATCACAGAAAGAAAATTTTAGAAGAAATCCGTAGGATAGGCGTATATTTAGAGTAACGCTGATAGAAGTGTAAAACGTTTAAGTGCTGTGTGCCCATTTATGATCAGCCATAAAAATGTAATGTTAAATTTTGTGGATAGTAGCTCACGCACTACCAATTTTAGTTTGAGTTTGTTTTTTTATTACTGATAGGATACTCTTTGTGTAGAGAATAGATCTAAGGAAAGGAAATAATTTGCCTCTGTAAATATCCTCGAAATTTTTTTTGAACAAATTGAGTTATAACGTAATGGAAATGTAAGCTTTTGTTATTTCTCCTTTCACTATCCTGGCGCCCTCTGGCATGAAAGTTGTATAGGTCCGCTATAACCTCTTTACAGGTCAACAAAGGGACTATGGACACCCAAAGTCAATGGGAGGATGGGGCTTGGCAAAGAAGGCAGACCATCTGCGCCTTCATTGGAATGTAGGTAAGTGACGTAAGGGTCCCTTCAGGACCGAGTGTGTGCTGGCTTGTTGGTTGTAGGCATGAGGAATTTTTTGTATCATGGTTGGTGACAGCGGCAGGTATTTCGTTGGGAACCCCCCACACTCTCCGCCACCCTTAGCCGAGGTGCTAGCATGCCGCCCTGTATACAACGCTGTTACCGATTGATCTGTCAGCTCATGCTGGCAGTCTGGACTTAACGTCCGATGACCGATCACTCAACAATACATACCATAACATAATATAAAAGATTTATTGTTGGCATTAAATATTTTAAATGAAGACTCGACAGATTCTTCAGAGGAAGATAATGTGGGAACGTTTTTATCACTAGTGCCAATTTTCCGTAACTGTGTTATGGTCGTAGCGTATTGCATATAGCAATATGCTACATGACATACTGAAGCGAGTATGCCGGCTGGCTGCTGTCCATAGCAGAAAACTGGAACGCACCCCGACCGAGAGAGATGCGTTTCCTCAAGTTCTGTGTGACAGGGGGATGTGACAGAAAAAAGAAAGGAACACGAAGGTTTTTGTGTTTGAACGAAATATCTAACCTGTGAAAAAAAAGTGTTTTTGTAATTCTTAAATTTAAAAGTAGAAGAGAATAAAAGATTAATAAACTGCTCGACTGAGTAATCCGCTAGCGGTCAGGGAAGAAAAAGAAATATAAGCTGGGATTGATGAAATAAAAGCGGAAAAGAAGCGGAAGGGCCCATGTGAAGGATATTTTGCCTCAACACAAATTATAGCAAGTACATGAAGATCACGAACACAAAAGCCAAGGTATCGTAATTTCAAATTATTTTAAATTATCCGGCAAGGGGAATACGGCTTCATAAATGCGGACGCTGATGAAATTTTCTGATTAAGCTGCTAAGATGCCATGTGGACGTGAGGGATTATTATGATGTTCACATTTTCGACGTAAATCGCCGAAATCAGGCGGCACAAAAATCCTATTCATAGTGCTATACAGAAATTCCGAGTCCTGGAACTTACACAGGCTGAATCAGACGGGGAAGCTTTTTTTTCACCAAAGAGAATTATTGCATATTGTTGGGAACCATAAAACAGAAACAAATGTGATAGCAATGCATGTTCCTACATGAATTTGGCATTACTCCTTCGTATACAAATAACAATTCCTAATAAGATAAAGATCACGGGACAAGCGCACGTCCAACGTATTCTACAGAGCAATGGTGCTAACTTATCACATTATTTGCCCTCCGAAGTGTATATAGGACATATGTACTATATCTGTCAACAGCAAATTCAGGAAAAGATCCAAAATTTAATCCAAATCATGTCTGCACATTCATGAAATTAGAAAGTAGAGTAGGAACAGTAGTGTAATCTAAAATAGGTTGTAACATTTAAGATTTTTTTACATTATCAAAAGGATCACTGGACTCCCAGTGGTATTTTATGCATAACTATATGTTCAGTCCACCGATGTAGTACCTTGCCACGACGAATTATGTCCTGAAATATAAGAAAAGAAAACCACAAAGTAACAAGTTTTAAATTAACTATCACAGAATACTCATCTAAAAATTCTAAATTCTAAAGAATTCAGGAATGTTTGTTGGAAATTCGGTCATTAATCCACCCGAACATTCGATGCTGCCAATTTATCACAATTCAATTATCTAAGAACATAAATCAAAATTAATCAATTAAATAAAACAAATTATATCAAAATGCAGCAACGCATACTTACCTCCAGACTATTTACATTTTTTTGCAATGTCATTAAATGACATTACGTCAAGTCATTTGATTTCGCCTCAGTCATCAAATCCAACAAACGTCGCGGCGGCTATATAAAGCCGACGAGCCGCAGCAGAAAATCATTCTTGGTCCAGAGCTCATCTGGTTTAGAGACTAATCTAAATGCAAGAATATTCCCAACCTCATTATAGAAGATTAATTCTATATTTCAGAGAATAATCTGAAAATCCTATCATTTCCAATATTCCGTCCCACACCTAAGCAGAAGATTAATTCTGCGCAGAGATTAATCTGCAATATTCCGTCCCACACCTAAGCAGAAGAATAATTCTGCTGCAGAGAATAATCTGCTACATCTCCTGCTCACATTTACGCAGAAGAATAATTCTGCTGCAGAGAATAATCTGCTACATCTCCAGCTCACATTTACGCAGAAGAATAATTCTGCTGCAAAGAATAATCTGCTCTTCTACTTATTTGTAGTAGCATATTGCTACACTTCTGCGCACGCTCAGAATACTGTCAGAAACTAATCTGATTAGGTTAACAATTATAGCACTTTACTTCCTTGTGCCCTCACGTACGAGCAGAGGTATTTTACTTCCATGTGCCCTCACGCACTAGCAGCATCAATATTTTCCCCTTTTCTTTGTTTGATGACAGATAGTAATTCTGATCTTCTTTCCCTTTTCAGAACGAGGAGAAATGAATTTGTGATATTAGGTTAAGCAAATGAATTTATAATACATTGAAGTATTCAATAAAATTTTATATTTGAAGTTTAAAAGTTGAGTTGTCCATTAAAAAACCGGCACTCTCTCCCACGTCCGAGACTAGAGCTCACACAATATTTCTTAAAGAAAGAAACAAAAATTAAAAGAAACACCAGAAGTGTAGGATTAAGATTTAAAAAAAAATGTTTAGTAAATTTTTTGAACGTTCAGTATAGAATTTAAGAAATTACTATACACGTAACTAATGATTTTTATCGCGTTCTGTTGTAACAACAGCGGTTTCTTTTCTGATGTTTCAAAAGAGGTTTAGTAGCTCAATGAAGTCAAAAGGAAGTGAACAAATACTGAGTTCTAATTTAATTAAACCATTATTGATTTTATTTGTTATTCGGTTTAGCTGATTTCACTTCTGGATAAATTTATATTACCATAATAACACTATTATTAGAAAAGTCGCTTAGGCAAATGAATTGATGTATATTTCTGTAAAGGAAATCCCGGCCAGACTTTGGTTTATATTCCCTATTAGTTTTTTTATTATAATTACAGGAACATCGTCACTCTACATACCTCCCAACAATAGCATTGGGTTTTTTTTAATCATTACGAGTATTCAATTGACGTGCAGTAAGCAGCATTTAGTTAGAATGGAATAGAAAAATATTCATTAAAGAAACACGCACACACACAGGCAGGCTGGCAGGGGCACACACACACACGCGCGCTGCTTACTGCACATCAATTGAATACTCGTAATGATTAAAAAAACGCAATGCTATTGTTGGGAGGTATGTATATACCCAACAATAAGAGCATTTCCTTGCTACTTAAAAGAAGAAGAAGAATATTTATTATGAAATTGCATTGAGTTGTGCAGTGCAAAGTTCGTGATTTTAAAGTGAAATATCTCGGAAAGTATAAGTTTCCGGGAAAAATTAATGTGATATTTGTGATTTGCGAGCGAATTGTAGCTAATTCGCAAAGTTTGAAGAAAATCGGTTACAGTGACCGATTCTTGACTTATGCCTTATTACAAGACAATATGAATTAATTCACACAGGTAAACAACTTTCCTAACTGATAAATAAAATTCCGATTAAATACAAATCCCCCGCCATATTGAATAACCTATCATTTTTATAATTTAATGTTGGTAGTACCGGGGCCACGAGCCACAAAATTTGAGATTTGCTCAAACTTGGCCACAGCGTGGCTTGTGGACTGTGGCCGCGAATGTAACTTTGACAGTTCAGTTACATTGGTTCAGAGGCTTGAATCCAGTGACCTGTGGCTTGTGGCCGTGAATGTATTTTGGGCCTTGCTCAAACTTGGCCACAGCCACAGCGTGGCATATGGCCTGTGGCCGCGAATGCAACTTTGAAAATACATTTCCAATGGTTCAGAGACGTGCATCCAGTGGCCTGTGGCCTGTGGCCGCGAATGTAACTTTGACAATACATTTCCATTGGTTCTCAGAGACGTGCATCCAGTGGCCTGTGGCTTGTGGCCGTGAGTGAATTTTTGGGCCTGACTAAAGTCGACTGCAGTCGCCGACGAGAACCTACGAGTAAGAAACTAAAGGAGAGGCCCATCAACAACAATTTTCGTGCCAATCTCAAAAATGTGTAAGTTTATACACATACACAAAAAAAAGTTTATGCAAGGGATTTTGGCGCGGTTTTTGAAAGTATGACGCAGCATAGTGAGAGATAGTAATATAAAACACCTTTTTGAGATTCCTGGATCCCCAGTAAGCCTATTTCCATCTTCGGTTGCCCAATAACTTGCCTTAAAATTTTATTTTTAGTAAATCCATAATAAGAAAATTCTTTTACTTTTATCAAAATTACAAATATTTACCAATATTCTAATTCCTAGCTTATTATTAAAAACGAAACAAATATAGTTTTACTAAATTTCCATATAAAAGAATGTAAATATTTTTCTATTTAGTACCCTTCCAAATTTAACCTTACCTACGGCTCGGCTTTTATGCTAGGGTAAATTTCTTTACCGTACATAAACAAAAGTGACACCTAAGGTACATGTAGACAGAGATATAACCACATGTTAGAAAAAGAGAAAAAGTATCACGTTCGGCACGCAAAAATGGCATATATACACGCAATGGCCTCTCCTTTAGTTTCTTAAGGCTAAAACACAATGTGAGCGACACGATAAAAACGCCGTAAAAAACGCCGTACAAAACGTCCGTGAAAATACAATGGGAGCGACAATAGCTGTCAATCCCCAATTAAATTTATTCTGTTATCTGTTATTTGTGTTGTGAAGTAAAAATAGAAAGAATTTCAACGAATAAATTATAAAAGATTATTAAAATTGCATGTGTGGGCGTTTTGCTAATGAAGATAAAAAACAGAACCCACATAGAAGAAGAGGTGTGTCCAAGAGTTATCTAAAACTCAGCCGGAATTGGGTTTTTATGCGGATGCGTTTTTTTTTGTATAATATGGTGATATTTTACCATCTCAATAAACTTTTCTTCCATTTTTTATTCAACCAACTTTGATATTTACCACAGCATTGTTATTTACTGATATTTTTATTTATCAAGTCACAAATATGATGGCAATGAACGTATAACAATAAATATGAACGCAACCCAAAATCATAATTTTGCTAAACGCACCCTAAACGTGCGACAAATCTCAATTTTCATTTAAAGGCTTAAGCACAATTGCGACGACAGACGACAAACGACGACGATATATCGCTGTCAAACTTCTAAAAGCACAGCTTCTTATGCGAATGCACCAAATTGCGACGACCGCCGTTGAGCGATCGACGACATGTTCGCCGGGATTGACCAATTTCTAATTTTGCCGTCGTCGCTGCAGTCCTACCAACAAAATTAATCGAATGAAATGGTTGTGGCATTCACTTTTGTCTTTTTCAGGTGGTAGCACGCCGCGGTAGTTTTAAAATATTGAGCTTTGAGGAAAAATTGATCGAGGAAATGCGAAATCCATAAAATAATTTATAGTTTACAAGACAGGCAAGTCAAATGGACAAAAAAGATGTGGTTTGGATGGATATTTCAAAGCGTTTAATTTAGTTAATTTCCGCATTTTCAGTTTTTTTCACACTTTGGTCCATTGCATTTCTTTCAATATAATATAAAATATTCTTGATAAAAATCTCCTTTTAAAACGCTGGAAACATTTAACAAATGAAATTTCAATATCTTCTTCTTTCACAATTGTGTCTCTCACCACCTGTCGTTGCAATTGTGTTCCCAATTTTTCGACTGCCTGTTTCGCAACGATATTTTCGCTGTCGTCTGTCGTTCTGTCGCTCTGTCGTCGGAATTGTGTTTAAACCTTAAGTTCGACGACAACGTCGAACGATGTCGTCAGCATTGTATTTTATACTATACACTGCCAAGTTATTAGAACCCAAATGACAGCGTTTTTTACGGCGTTTTTGTCGTGTCGCTCACATTGTGTTTTAGCCTTTATTACTCGTAGACGAGAACAGACCCCGGACGTGCATTAAGGCCACCGAAGCATACGACAAGGAAGACGCCAAATTTTATATATATTGTTGCGAGCGTGGCCTTTGGTTCGTTATTTAAAACACAATATTAAATAATTAATATATAAGTTCTTTATTAAATCATATAAAGTTCACAAACATTCATTTAATCAACTCAACTCTAATTATCGCTAACACTGTACTTTCAATTATCGTAATCTAATTACATACACTTCCAACACTATCGCTTCTTTATTACTTTCGCTTACTAACACTGCAACGTCTAAAACAAGACTCTCTTCTGGCGATGACAACTGCTATATTTATACCCTAGAAACACTCCAGATTAATCTGGAGTGTTCTATTCCAAAAGCTTCTTGACTATTCTATTTGTTCTATTCCTGAACTTTCATAATCGATTCTCCGACCCTGAAGTCATTTACTCTCCGAACCTGAAGTTGTTTGTTGCCAGTAGATGTCACCAGTTGTCTCTTTCTATTGCACGTAACAATATATATATATTGTTATATATATATATTGTTATGTGTTATATATATATTGTTACGTGCAATAGAAAGAGACAACTGGTGACATCTACTGGCAATGGAGAGTAAACGACTTCAGGTTCGGAGAATCGATTATTATTACAGGAAAGTTCAGGAATAGGACAAATAGAATAGTCAAGAAGCTTTTGGAATAGAACACTCCAGAATAATCCGGAACGTTTCTAGGGTATAAATATAACAGTTGTCATCGCCAGAAGAGGAGTTTTCCTTTGACGTTGCAGTGCTAAGAAGCGAAAGTAATAAAGAAGCGATAGTGTGTAAGTAGATTGCGATAATTGAAAGTACAGTGTTAGCGATAATTAGAGTTGAGTTGATTAAATGAATGTTGGTGAGCTTTATATGATTTAAGTGTAATAAAGAACTTATATATTAATTATTTAATATTGTGTTTTAAATAACGAACCAAAGGCCACGCTCGCAACAATATATTAGAGATTTTTACAGCTTGTGTAAGCTTCGCGGTAATTTGCTGTTTTATTTGAAAGATGAAGATCAATTCTAGCGCTTTTAGGGGTTTTAGAGAGTTATCGCGCTGGGATTTGAGATGATAATCGTGACATCGATGGATTCATATTTTTCTTAGAATCTCTTGGATGGCGAGGTAAGTAATCCGGTCTTAAAACACTTGTTGGTACAGTGGACCAAAATGATGCTGAGTACCTAAATAGTGCCATTGAAGATCTCAGAGAAAAACAAAAACACAGTATTTCCATTTTACAAGAACAAACAACCATTCATAGTAATACCGTAAATAATTTCAATGAAAGCATAAAGAATCTAAAAAGAGTACAAGATGAAATGAATAATGCGTTAAAGAAAATAGGTAATCTATCTTTCGATATACAGAAGGAATTTAATTCTACATTAATCGAAGAATATCAATTAGTACTCATAAATTATCTGAATACTCTGATAATTGAAACTGAAACGGATTTAAATATCTTAATAGATGTCATTATGTTTACGAAATCTGGACAGATACACCCTTCGATAATACCACTTAACATATTTTTACCCAAATTACTTGAATCTGAATCTAAACTACCCTTTTGATCGTTTTATACGCTACAGTTAAAGGATGAAAATATTCATCTAATACTCCAAATTTCTGAAGTAACGTGCTACTTATATAACGTTAATCTGGTATTCATCATAAAAGTTCCCTTAACCGATCATGAAACATACGAATTGTATAATATAATTCCTATGCCACAGCAAAAAATGCTAACTGCAGTAATGGTAAACCCAAAAGGAAAATACTTAGTAATTTCGAAAACAAAAACCAACCCTGCTTTAACGGATGAAATCGACAGTGAATGGAAAAATATTGAGAAAGAAAAGATTTGTAAACTCATACTTGTAACTAATACCTATACAAACCCAACATGTGAAACAGATTTATTTCTTTTGAAAAAATTTCAAGATTGCAACGTACGAGCACTAAATCAAGAAATAGAAATTTGGCATCGGCTAGAGAAACAAAATAGTTGGTTGTATGTAATAACTAGGACCACAATATTATCTATAAAGTATAAGGAATTAGTAATCCTCAACTGGAAATCTGCTTTGTAGGATTTGTAACGTCTTGGAGAGTTCCTTGATAAGAATTTTACGAACATAGAGGCTTTACTGCAACGGACGTGGTTAATTCATTGGATCATCCTTCTTTTCTTCAATCATAGGGGCGGGATCTCATCACAGAAATGTTTTTATACAAGCCTCTTTACTTGAATGTAATTCAAACTATGTTCCTTCACATCCTCAAATACTTGGCTATAGCACTTATCATTAACAGAACACGGAAGAATGCACTTATGAATCTTATTATTAGAGATGTATGTAAACTTCGATTTTGATGGGGCATGAATGAAACTACTGAGTGCCATCCTCATGATTTCTTGATATTGGCTTGCTTAGATGAGTTCATTGAAAATGGCCGGCTTATGATCTAAATAAAAGTTATTGGTATGATGTAATGGATAACAAATTTACCCCATTCTATGGGTTTGTGTTTGAGTTCCACCTGTGCATACCAGTGGTCGATGCATTCCGCTGACAACATAACTCTAATTTGAAATTTATTGAGAATCCTGTAAAGTGTTTAGTGAAATTTCAGTGCATTAATTATTTTATAATAATTCCATTACCATTATTGTTTTAACAGTACTTTTATAGTTAATTTTATTACTACAAATCTCGGTCAAAACTGAAGCTGACCAATACCCATAAAAATTGATGTAGCCAACTTTTATGGTGGCCGGCAAAATTCTGTCAGGCATTCGCGATTCCGGCTGTTCAACCACAAGCGGAGTTATCGGGCTGTTAAGAAATTCTAAACCGGTACTTGGTGTGGCGTAGGAAAGATTGCTCTTCATGCTTTTGCAACAATTTATAATGGAATGAAAGAATTCTGTTCAGGAATTCCATGTCTGAATATCGAAAAGCTTGCAGTAAGGCTGCGTCCATTTGTTATGATCGTAGCATATTGCATGCAACAGTATGCTACATGAAAGCTAGCCGCAGCACGCGGAGTATGCCACACGGTGGATGTGCTGCAGTAGAACTTGACTACGAGATTCTTACCTAGCTGGGACCGAGTACGGCCATCTACTCTGACAGGAAAGAAGAACACAAAAAGACGAAAAGGTTCCTTTTTGATCGTGACAGGCGAAGCAAGGTTATCACAAGTGTGGAATTGAATCTCATCTTAGCTAATTAATCACCTTATCTATCATTTAATTAAAACCAAAAATTAGTCCGTGAGTGAACAAACACCGGGAAGTTGAAAATCTTTTTGACTGGAAGTATTCGATCTGAACAGAAAAGAAAAAGAGAAACCTGTAACTGGGAAGAATCTTGGAATTCTGCATTCATAATTGCATTCAAGCAATATAACATAAAAGTTACCAATATATAAATACGGGAAGTAATTTGGAGCATAAGCTGCGACCAATGAACACGGTCCGCACAGAGCGTTCCATAGACATCTTTCGTTCTCTAAACCATCAGCCGGGAGGTAACCCACCTAATTTCGGCGCAATTACATGCTCCAAACATTAACATTCTAACTCAAACATTATAAATAACTGACCAGATAAGTACGAAAACAACAAAAAGGGAAACAAACCGAAAGAAAAGGAAAAAGCAAAAGGTACCAACAACAGGAAGCAGTAACAGAATTTATATAATATACAGTTATTATATAGTTATAGCATAAGATATATAGATAGTTTCCGATTATTATTAAATTTATTATCATTCACTGGAACCAACTCTGGTCTCCAGAATTTGTTTTTAAATAAATAGATATTCGAAAAATTTTTAATTGAGAAAATGTATAGTTATTAAGAAGTGTTTAATTCATATTCGGAAGGATTCTGCTCTTTAATTTTAAATGAAAAAATCCGTAATTGAAAAATAATATATGTAGTTAGCGAGAAGTACTCCTGAAAAGAATTCTCGTTCGTTATTTATATCACTAAAGTGAGTGTAAATTATTTTTTTTTCTCCTGCTCATTGTGTTTAAATGATAAGTCCTGAAAGTTCCTGCTTGTTTGACGATTTCAAAAAATATCTTCTTAAAAAAAAAATAATACCTTTTATCAAATGAAAAAGTGAATAAGTAATGAATTTGTTGTAATGGTAACGAAATTTGTTTTGATTAAGAAGAGTTAATTAATAAGGCAAAAACCCTTGATATTTCCAAAAAAAAATTTCCACTTTTATTCTTTTTAATTATTTACATCGCACGGCATAGTTATTAGTGCTTGATTGATGAACGTATAGTCGGCTTTCCAGCTTGGTTACTCTTTGCGAACGGTACGAAAAAACTTGTGATTGATTTGATCGCATTTATCTTAATCAGTGCCGGTGGCCTTACTATATTTTAATTAGTGAAACGTACGTTGATCTAATTCTTGTACAAAATTATCACTCGTAGTCGAGCTTGTGTACTTGAGCTTTTCCGAGAGTTACCTTTTGATCTCTTAACGGAAATGCCAGACAACAACAATCCCCAACAGCCTCGCAATAACGGCGTATCTCTTGCTGAGATTAGCCTTATTGATGTATATATGTGTTGGTCCCAGAATTTGACGGGTCCTCAAAAGATTTGGATAAGTTCCTAGCCTGTGATAATTTGTTATTTTCATCGACTCAGACTGCCCCTCAGAAGCAACTCTTTCTATGTATTGTTAAAACCAAGCTGAGAGGACCAGCCTTTGAAATTATCCAGTACACATCTTATACAAGCTGGAACAGTTTAGCTCAAGATTTAAAATTCCATTTTAAAGAAGAAAGGTCTCGAGCGAGTGCGCAATACGACCTAATATCCATTAAACAGAACGGTGGAGAAAGTATTAGAGAGTTTGGAGATAGAATACTGTTAGCTCTATCCTCTTTGAACTCTGCTACTTATTCCGAAGTAACCGACGCAACCGAGGGAGAATATCGAATGAAAGAAAGTACGAAACTACCAACGCAAACATTTGAAGATGGTTTGAGAAACCACTGCTTAAAGATCCTGGTGAAAGCACGCTGTGAAGAAGATTTAAAAAAATCCATTAATTATGCTACTGGACAAGGAACGCGTCTGGAACGAAGTTTTCCTAACCCTAGATTCGTTTCCAAAAACCCCTCTATAAGAAACACTTTCTGCAACATTTGCAACCGAGAAGGATACACTCGCGATAGTTGTTTTAAGAACAATACTATTCCAAACTTTCCTCCTCGAACTGCAAAGCGAGAAGTTAACTATCTGATTTGTGCCTATTGTAATAATGCCAATCACCACATTAACGACTGCAGATTGAGACCATACAACAACAGTCGCTTTCTCGAACAAATTTTATCTCAGCTCCGCCTCAATCAGGAGGTCACCGTACACCATCCAATAGCAATAAGCCTCCACACAAATTACACTATGTACCCACGAGAGTAAGTAACGCACCTAAAAAGGGTTAGAAAATAGATTAAATGGTAGACAAGACGACTCATCGTCGGGAAACGGGAACAGCCGGACACAAAATGCGTAGAAGATAAAGTTATAACAAAAACAACAATTTCACTTATGAAATCTGAAGCTAATGCTTGCGTACGAATAGCTTTTACACCATCCTCACAAAAATACTCTACTTTCCTAATAGACACTGGAGCAGACGTTAGTCTGCTGAAGTCTCAAACTCTTCACGAAAACAAGGTTCACAAACTTACAAACTCTATCTCTACCATATCTGGTGAACCTATAGCAACACTAGGAACAATACTTGCTACCCTAGATTTATCTAGCAATAATATACCTCTCGAATTGAAACACAATTTTTATATTTTGAATCCAGATATAAGTCTTAGATAAGATGGAATAATCGGTAATGATTTTTTGCGAAAATATAACGCGATAATAGATTACGATCAAGATATGCTAGTAATTGAAACTAATCCCATTAAAGATTCCGCCAGTAAAACATGCCAAAAATCAAAGCAAAAACTTTTACCTGATGAAATTGAAATATTCCCAGAAACTGGAAATCTGAATCAAATACGGCTACCTGCAAGGTGTGAAAAAGTAGTAAGCATTCCGTTCCAACATCCAAACCAGGTGATAATATATAAAAAAGAAAACTCTCCGGGTGTATATGTATCTGAAACCTTAGTTCCACCTAATAACCAGAGAGTGAGCCTTATGTTTTTAAACTCGAACGACTCTGATATTTTCCTGAACACTGAAAACTTGGACCTAGAGTGGGATAGTGTAGAGCAATATGACATAGTAAAACCCAACACGGATAAAGATCCCGTTAAATATAGATTAAAAAGATTGGAAAAACTTATAAATTTTAGCCACTGTAATAGGGAAGTAAAGCAAACTATTAAAGATATATATAAGCATTATAATAACCTTTTTTATCTCGAAGGAGATTATCTTTCACACACTGATGCTTTCGAGCATAATATCTTAACAGAGAGTAATAAGCCTCCTATTTATATCAGACCCTACCGACTGCCTGAATCGCATAGGGATGAAATATACAAGCAAGTGAATTAAATGCTTAGTAACAATGTCATTAGGCCAAGGTGAGTCCCTGGAACTCACCGCTGCTCCTCGTGCCAAAGAAAGAAGATTCAACCGGTAATAAGCGATGGAAAGTGGTGGCGGACTTTCGCAAGCTTAATGAATTAACTATTGGAGATGCATATTCGCTACCCAATATATCTGACATATTGGATAAGTTGGGCATATCCAAGTACTTCAGCACTTTCAATCTTGCCAACGGGATTCATCAAATCCTTGTTAGCGAAGGTGATTGCGAAAAAACTGCATTCAGCACTTCATTTGAGCATTATGAATACAACAGAATGTCCTTTGGATTGAGAAATGCACCTGCAACGTTCCAACATTCAATGTATAACGTGCTAATGGGATTTCAGGGAAGCAAGTGCTTTGTGTACGTTGACGACATCGTCATTTATGGTCATAGCCTCGAAGATCATAGCTCGAAGTTAATAGTTGTTTTAAATCGTCTGAGAAAACATAATCTTAAACTTCAACCAGAGAAATGTAAATTCGTAAAAAGGAAACTAATGTACCTAGGTCACATAATCTCTGAAAAAGGTCTAAGTCCTGATCCAGGTAAAATAGGTGTTGTGAAAACTTTTCCTACTCCAAAATAATGCAAAGAAGTCAAATCATTTTTGGGATTTGCAGGGTACTACAGTCGTTTTATTGAAAATTTTGCAGACATCGCAAAACCTCTCACAAAATTTTTAAAGAAAAATGTAATTTTCAAGTGGGATGGATTATGTGATGACTGCTTTAGAACTCTTAAATCAAAATTTATAAATTCTCCTATCTTGGCGTACCCAGATTTTCAGAAAGAATCTCTCGTAACTACCGACGCAAGTAATGTTGCAATATTCGCTGTCCTCTCGTAATAGGCGAAGGCCGGCCCATATATTATTCAAGTCGTACAGTTAACTCAGCGGAAATGAAATATACTACAACCGAAATGGAACTTCTTGCAATCGTGTTCGCTGTGAAACAATTTAGACCGTACATTTACGGGAGAAAATTTACTATCGTCACTGACCTTAAGCCACTCAAATGGTTAATGAATCTCAAGGAGCCATCCTCGCGGCTCATGCGATGGAAAATCCTACTAGAAGAGTATAATTATGTAATTGTCTACAAACCGGGGAAATATAAGATAAGGGTATAGTTGACGAATCCACTACAGTCTGAGTAGTTAAACGAAGTCAAAACAGGGAAAATCTAAGCAGCAGATGCCTATAGAAACCCCAAGATTAACCGAAGAACCTAAAATCGTCGAGAGTAGTGAGTCAATTTTCAAAGACCGAGAGCTAAAAAATCTTCATTTTACCACTAGTAGATTCCTATATAGAAAGCAATCTAAGGAAACTTAACGTGCCCTTCGGTACAATAAAAATTAATGAGCTTAACCTCTTCTTTCACAGACACACGGACACATATTTCGTGATAATCAAAACCATGCTTCCAAAGAGAACTATAGCCGACAAAACCAAGCTGCACGATGCTATAAAACTAATTGCAGAGTACTGCAACAAAACTCGAATAACTCCTTTCGGCCTATCGGCTCCACTTTTCGATAAATCTTCTCTTAATGAAATAAAATCGTATTTTAATGAGATCTTCAAAACATCAATTATTACAATCAAACTCTTCACAGACTTGAGAATTTATCTAAATAAGTCCACAGATATTGAAAAAATTATCACCGAATATCAAATATCTCCCTTTGGAGGTCATCAGGAAATATACCGCACAGTTAAAAGACTGAAACTGAACTATTATTGGCCCTCTATACTTAAAGATGTAAAAGATTTCATAAAAAAGTGCGAATCTTGCCAATAAAATAAACTTCAAAGAAATGAAAATAACTGGAACAAGTTTAAGACCTTTCGAGCGAATAGCTCTGGACATTGTAGGTCCATTACCAGTCAGCTATGCAGGAAACAAATATTTATTGAGGTTTCAAGACGATCTTACAGAAAGTTTTCCGAGGCATTACCTCTAGCTACCGCGGAAACCGTTACTGTCGCAAGGGCGTTTGTAGAAAGTATAGTCTGTCACCACAGTATCCCTGACTCCATTCTTACTGACCAGGGCACATATTTTTTGAGCAACTTATTGAAAGAAGTGTGCAAATTAATGAAAATAAAGAAGGTTAAAACCGCACCCTACCATCCGCAAACGAACGGCGCTTTAGAAAGAAGCCATCGGACACTTGCCGAATAACTATGTCACTACGTGAATAACTATTCTCTCTCCTGGGACAGTTGGATACCATACGCAACTTTCGTGTACAATACTACACTGCACTCTAGTACCAACTACATACCATACGAATTATTATATGGATTTGCTCCCAATATACCTAGCTCCTTCGGACAGAAACCACAACTGTCATATAACTACGACATTTACGGAACGATTTGAAAGCGCGGTTGCAACACGGATATCAGTTGGCACGACAGACCATAAATGAATGCAAATACCGTTCTAAAACTTACTACGATAAAGACACGTGTCCAAAATTGTTTAACGTAGGAGATATAGTCCTTATAAAAAATTAAGTAAGAAAAGATAAAATCTCACCCTTATGGGAAATTATAAAAATTCTATCCAACGAAAACTTTGTAGTGAAAGTGAGGACAAAGGAAAAAACAATGAACAACAACGATTTGAAACTCTTCACAGAGTAAGAGAAGAAAATGAGAAAACAATATTCCTCCATTGTGCTCACGATTTAATCATAAACCAACATTCACATTTCCTTATTTACAAAAAAAGAATCTTCTCTCTTCAGTAAAGTTTAATATATGATGACCAACATTCCCAGTATAATTCTTTTCCCTTGAATTATATCTCAAGAAAGTCTAAAATATAAAAGTTTCACTTATTCTTTTTTATATATAACTTCGCAACACGATTGTCGAGAGATACGATATTAATTGAACTAATGTACATATGTACCTGCTCCCTTTTCAGACAATGAAATATTTCGGAATTCTCATAACTTGCATGTATATAAATCCTATTTACGGAAATGGAATTAACATCACCATGGTAAACGATAGCCCTGGTATATACTTTGAGGAACTGGAAAAGTGGAAATGTACGCCAGCGAATGGACAGTAATTGCTTTCTACGACCTAAAGTACCTAGACGACGCAGTTAGTAATGTGTCATTGTATGTGAAAGCCACAAACCACTTGTCTGAACGCGTAAGTGAAAACCTCAACTTCTCAACAATATGTAATAGCATAATAACGGAAATAAGTTACATATCATGCATGATGTAAAGGAAAAACTTAAACTTTTATGACACGGCTTACGTTCTAAACGCGCACTATTTGATGCCGTAGGGATGGTTAGCAAAACTCTCTTCGGAACATTGAATTCAGAAGACGCAAAATACTATGATGGTCAAATTGAGAAACTGCGACGCAACAAGAATCATTTGTTATGCCTAATAAAAAATCAAACACTGATAGTCGAAACAACGGTTAACATATTCGACAAATCGCAAACAGCTTCCAATACCCAGGTCAAGGCTCTTAATTATAAGCTCTCACAGGTTCAGGATTTGGTTAGAAATCTAACTATCGGAAGCTATACTCAGAAAATTATCTCTGAGTTTGAATCCTTCATTTTTTTGATAACACTCACTTTAATGCGTTATCAAAGTATTTCTAATACGATCGTAGATCTGGTAACAGATGTCCGACACGGCAAATTCCATCCAGCGATTATTATCCTAATCAATAGGAAGACACGTTAGTAACTATCCGCAGAAGTTTCGCAAATGATATCAAACTTCCTGCAAACATCAAGGACAATAACTTCCTGTCGCTATATCGCATAAGCCATGTAAGTACATCAGTTCTTAACTCCAAAATTATATACGAATTACGTATACCCCTATCCAAGAAGGAAAACTACCAGCTATTTGAAGTTATTCCCTTACCAACTTCACATGAAGAACACCTGGTGTTTATACAACCAAGTATGGAATATCTCGTAATAGATTATAATGAACAGCACTATTTCGAAATGTCCCACAGGGAATTTGTTATGGAAGTATCTAGAGTGCTTGACTTTGGTGGCACGCTAGCTCGCCGCGGCTATTGGCGGAGAGTGTGGGGAGGTTCCACGAAAAACTACCGCTGTGCCACCACCCATATACAAAAATAATTCGTGCCTTCAAGCCAAAAACCAAACAAAGGAAGCGCACACCTGGTCCTGAAGGGAGCATTACACCACTTACTTAGTGAAGGCGCAGATGTTCTGCCTTCAGCTGCAATGCCCCATATAAACCCAACGACACTGAGGGCAGCAGTCATGTTGTTCAGTGTCCCTTGTTAACCTGAAAAAGGAGAAGAATAGCGAACCTAGTCGACCCCAACGTTAAGGGGGCTATATTTACATTATTGAATTGAGGATGCGTGTACAGGTCCCTACCTCGTATTCAACGATACATAAGTTTCCATCCTGGATATGCTTCACCAGAGTGGTAAGTAAACCCTTTTCCAATTAATTTGTTGTATATCTATTCTAATCTAGTCGTACTAAATTGACTTTGATAAATATTGATCTAAATCGTACCTATAAGACTATAAGCTTTATCCAAAGCGGTAAGTAAATTCTGTTTTAAATTCTATGTGTAACTATTCTAACTGAGGTGTAATAAATTGAATTGGCAGATAATTTTCTGAATCGTACAAAACTATTCAAATGGGTATATACTCTCTAAGCTATTAATCGTTAAATTTGTACGTATCTATTGGCAATAGCCGATAGAAATTAAATTTTGCTTATGGTTACTACTCGGGAAGAATTTTCAATATGAGTGTATACAAATATAATATTTATATCAAAAATATAACAATTACAAGAAAAGCGGCAAAAACTTACAAACCTTGGCTGTTGAGGGTCCACCGCAGAGGCGCATCCGAGAATATTCCGCTTGCCACTAGATTTTGTTGAAAATTTATCTGATGTAATTCTTTTTATTAATATTAAACCTATCTAGAAGCACTGTGGTTACTTTTAATTTCACTTTTCTCGACAAACTTAAACACATTGACGTGAACTGCTGCCCATACCATCTGGAACCGGCCCTTTTTGTTAATCTATACTATTGTAGCGATCAAATTGATGAGATAATGCGATATTTCGAAAGGAGAAGGAAAGTTACTTAGATGACATCCCAAGGGGTGTAATATGCCTACTCCAGTAAGATTTGGATTGATTTGCTTTGCCTTTGTGTTCACCTGAACATGTTTTATTGTGTGATGAGAATAAGGACGAATTATGCGCTGAACCTCTTTTTCTGAACGATAAAAATAAGGACGATATATGCGTTGAACATATTTTGCTGAACGATGACAATAAGGACGATTTATGCGCTTGGCGTAAATGAAAAATTAGTTTTTCTAAGAGTTGATTGATTCTTTTTTCCTTTATATTCAACTGAACATGTTTTGATGAACGATAAAAATAACGACAATTTATGCGCTTGGCGTAAATGAAAAATTAGTCCTTCTAAGATTGGTTTGAATATGTCGTTATAAAGATGGATGAAGCTAAAGTTATTCGAGAATTCACTGAACACTGAGTCAGCCGTTCCTCTCAGTAGAATCGAGATTAGGTTTAGTTCTAATCTCTTTCCATCCCATCTGCACTCAGCCTTTATTCCTTTTCTTCAAATCCTTTCCTAGTTTACAACCCTTTTCTTTCTTTTTTTTCTTTTATTTGTCAACTTGTATCTCGGTTGTAAGTTTGCGATAATTTTTGATTTTTATTTTCTACTCATCAGAAACTGTCACCACCGGCTGTAAAAATCCTCTTCTTCTTTTTTTCCTTTTCCGTCTTCCCGGGCACTCGTCCCAGTCAGACTTGAGACGTATGGTCGAGTCGCGTTGACAACACATTCGCCGTGTGGCCCACGCTGTGTGCTGCTGCTAGCCGTCAGGTAGCATACTCTTGCCTGCAGTACGCTGCGACCATAGCAGGGCAGGGTAGTCTAGACCACCTGTGGTCCAGACGACTCTGAAAAATGGTCGACTGAGCTAGCCGGTCTTAAAACATAGGGCTCATCGCTGCGTGCGTCCAATGTGTGACTCGACCCACGACCCATGAAAGCATTTCCAGCACTCAAGCCAGACGAATGCGACGGGTTGTCAAAGACAGTCTGGTATGCTCGAAAGGTGAGGAATCGAAGGCACATCCCTGAAGACCCGCTAGTCTTTGATCAGACCTCGACATCATTCTCCGTGTCTGGAACCAGAGGTGCACTGACAAGTTGCTAACCCAAAAAATCCAGCCGGTCAGTCCCCCTCTGCCTTCCTTCACCGAGATGCTGAGAGATCTCCGCGGTCAGTGACCTAACCAACTGATCGCAAAGCTTTCCCAGCCCTGACATCTCACTCTGATCTTCGACCGACGCTTGTTCAGGGGTGTATCCTCAAGGCGTCGTTGAGGTAGTGACAAGACTGATCTTCTTCCTTAAATTCATAAAGGCGTTATACAAGTGGAATTCCCACGGCAAATTCTGCCGTAAGGTTACCATATAGGAGGGGCTCTGACGCATTGTCAGGCGATGAAGTAGGATAACGTGTTTATTGTCCAAGAGGTATACCGCCCGCTGGGCTGGGAGGGTCCACAGCGTCACATTGGCATCCTGAAGTTTACCAGTTAAGCTGTCTGGATGCCTTATTAGGGCTATCAGGATTGAACTTTGCAATAGATCTACTACGTCCCAGCCATATGGAATCCCTTGGCGTGATAGACTCTTAACGTTCTACCCTGCAGATCTTCAAGCTCATACAAGGAGTTTCTTTTCTTTGACTTAATTCGACACTTTACGACCTAGCTTAGCACTAGCCTACTGCTGGAAATTGCTTTGTGCAAAATTCCGTCTGAATACTTCTTGACCCACTTTGAAATTAACAGGCTTCGCTCTGAGATTATAAGCCTTTGAACCCTGTTCAAATGCGTAGTTTAAGTTCTCCTGTACGCTCGCACGGATTAATCTCAATTTGTCTTCAGCATCTACTCTCAGAGTTTCATTAAGAGTTCCGAGGCTCCTAAGGATGGAATAGGAGCTGCATGATCAATCATCTGTTGACCAAAGAGTGTTCGGTAGGAAGAGAAACCAGTTGCTTGTTGGAAAGAGCTCCTAAGGGAGCTAGCTATATGGCTTAACTTCTTATCCCACTTGGTATGTTCCTTCCGGATATATGCTCTAATCCCTGGCAATAGAGACCGGTTGACTCGCTCTGAGGCATTTGCTTGCGGCGAGTAAACGGCCGTTCGCAAGTGTTTCACCCCAGTAATCTGGCGAACTGAGGTGAGCAAAACTGGACTCCATTGTCAGAGACTATCGTTTCCGGAACTCCGAACATGTGAAATACTTCAGTCTCGATGAACTGACACACTTAGAAAACTTAGAAAAGTGGTCAAGAATAATCAATATGCAGACATTTCCTTTCACTGACCTGAGATATGGACCTATAAAGTCGATGTTCATCTTTTGCCATGGTCTTTCTGTCACAGACTGGACTCTCATTGGTGGTCTAAGGACAGTATTGGGGGCCTTGGTTTCTTTACGCAGTTTCTGACATCAACTGTCATTCGTGGCCAATACAGGTGTATCCTTAATCGTTCCAGTGTTTTCCCTATACCTCCGTGAGAAGCTAGTGGCGGATCATGCGCTCTTGAAATAGCGTCGGAGACAAGCCCTCTTGGAATCCAAAGCTTCCAAGCTTCTTCCTCCTGAATCGTATCGCCTGTTCTCGGAACAGTCCGAATATAAACGGAGCCCTCCCTGCCGCAAAGAGCTGGTAGTTTAGCAGAAGCTGATTTAATCTTATCCCTCAGCTCGTCATATTCCAACGAGTTGAAATATGGAGAACTAAGGTCAACTTCCGGGCCAGGATCTTCAGGTGTTGTTAAGCTGTCACAATGAAACCGTGACAGCGCATCAGGAACGACGTTCATTCTTCCTTTCGGTGCTCAATGGTGAAGTCGAAACCCTGAAGCTTCAAACTCCACCGAGCAAGTCTACCGCTGAGGTCCTTTTGAGACATCAGCCATATCAAGCTCGCATGATCAGTCATTATCTTAAACACCATAAGTTCCATGAAGGGCCGGAACTTCTGTTCACTTAATAAGGCTGCTAAGCAATCCTGCTCTGTGACGGTGTAATTGCGTTGTGCTGAGTTCAACTTCTTCGAGACGTAGGCTTTTGCCTTCTCGTGGCCATCGTCATCTAGTTGCATCAGCACTCCATCAATACCTTGTTGGCTCGCATCACACTGTATAACGAACGGTTTGGTGAAATCCGGGCTCACTGACAACAGAGAGCTAAGTTTTTGCTTCAATGACTCCAGAGATGTCTGGGCTTCGGGTGTACATTGGAACTGACTAGGATTCTTCAGCGTATCTGTGATGGAGGCAGTTAAATCAGCATAGGTCGGAACGAATCGTCGATACTATCCCGCCATACCTAGTAAACGTCGGGCTTGCCGAACAGTTTTAGGTGACGGATAGTCAACTATGGCTGAGATCTTATTTGGGCCAGTTCGGATTCCTCCTTTCCCGCCAATAAAACCCAATTATTTAGTCTCCTTAATGCAAAACGTACTCTTCTCAAAGTTGATAGTGAGGCCAACCTTCCTCAAACAGTCCGCTACACGGGCTAGCAGTGTGAGATGAGAGTCAAAATCTGATGACAGAATCAATAAATCGTCCAAATAGACGATGACATTCTCACGACGACCGAAAGGAATGACCTTATCCATGATGCGAAACCTAGTTTGTGGAGCATTGCAAATGCCGAATGGCAGCACGGTGTACTGATAGAGAGGATGACCAGATACTGTAAACGCGGTCTTCTCTCTGGAATCAGTGTCTAGTGGGATCTGCCAGAAAGCGTCTGTGAGGTCCAGGCTTGTGATGTAGTTTGCCGGAGGAAGTCGACTCAGAAGCGCATCTATCTGCGGCAGCGGATAGGCGTCCTTCTTATAACAGAGTTGACTTTCCTGGAATCAAAACAAAGCCGAACCATTCCAGACTTCCTCACCAGTACCACTGGAGAGCTCCAAGCACCCAGCGATAGTTTTCGTCTCAGTTCAGGATCCATCAAATTCTATACTGCCCGTGATATCGGATAAAAACGTTGCTTTATCGGAGTTGCGTCATTCGTCTCGATCCTGTGAGTGACTAAAGATGTTTTTCCAAAGCCTAAAGAGGCCAAAGAAGGAAAAGGCTGTTTAGTAGCTTCTAGACGTTGTTGATCTATAGCATCAATATATAGCTATTAGACGTGGTGTCACCCAGGACATCTGGAGCCAACTTGAATAGACGCCAGAAGTTTATTCGTAGACATAGTGCCTTTGCGAGCCCAAGAACCACGTAAAGGCGCACGTTTTGGGTCTTACCACGGAAAGTGATGTCCAAGTCTACATGACCATGAACAGTCGTCATGGCACCGTTAGCTACTTGTACTTGTCTCCGATACCTCTTCCATTGAACCTCTGCGTCTCCAAGCTTCTCTAGGGCTCCTTGGCCTAGAAAATTGACAGTGGCACCACTATCAAGTAACCCAGTATCGGATCGCCCGAGCAGTCTTACTTCGGCATACGGTCGAATGTCGTCTGGCATCGACACGGAAATATGTGCCAATTTCTTTATTCCTGTCTCATTCGTCGACAGTATTTCCGCCAGCGAACGGTCGATCGTTTCTTCCTCTTTCCAAGGTGCAGGTCAGGATACATAATTGCTGCTAGCTCCGATACTGAGGAGAAAATACGGTCTCGTACTGCATTGTAGTTTTGCAGTCGCGTATGATAAGGCATCAGCGGCTCACGCCCACTCGTCATAACAGAGCTTGGTGGCCGTTTTAATATCAAAACGACAAGACGGCGAATCTTCTGCTCAGTAACATTGCCAGCAAAAAGTGCTGTCGGTTTTATCGGAACGTTGAATATTAAAGACTCTTCCAAAGAAATGTCTAGTAGTGACGTGGGCTCCCTACAGGTGCAAACGGGAACTTGAAAATCTGCCGACAAGTCAACCAGATTCTCTGTCTCTATCAGTGAATTATCATTGACATTGAGACTGTCTAAAGGATTGTTACTATCACCAGAATCACTGGGTGATATTAACGGACAGTCTAACGTCTGTTCGATAGGGTCTATTAATTGAACGGATTGGTTTCTCTGCTCCGCGAATGGTCTGGAGTTGTTGGCGCAGTGGCCAGCCTGGATGTCATACTTGGTGGAGCAGAGGTGTTGTGATTCTCGACCCGCTTCAAGTTTTCTACTGACATTCCCTACAGTTTAACTTTAATACGTTTTTATGTCCACACCCGTAACAGAATATCTGTTGTCGTTCTTGTAGACGATCTTGGTAATAGTGTCCTGGCTGGTCACAATTCCAACAAGTCACTGTTTGTTGGTCTGAGATAGCTGCTACCTCTGCAACCTTAGTTATAACCATTTGAGACAGGTCCTCAATCTCGCAAATACGAGAGTACAGTAAGTGTTCAGAGCACTGGCAATTGCAATCCGCAGCTGCGTGACTTGAATCTGTGGCACCACCATTCGCAGTTGACTCATGGTGTGAGAAGGGTGCAAGCAGATTTTATTTTGTATGTAAGGAAGTAAGTTTGCTTTCACAAGCTCAAGAAATTCTGGCTCTGGCATGGGATTTTGTAGTTGGTCCCGCAGCTGTACCAGATTTTGATGGTAGATCGCGAATGATCCCCCGGGTTTTGTTTGCGCAACATCAGCTGGACTCTGACTTTCAGTCTGTAGCTGGTCCTGTCAACAGGGCGAACATGTGCTTGATCAGTAAGCCGAAATCTCTTTCTAACGAGGAAAACGACAGTGCTTCCACTCTGAAGGTGAACTCATGTACGGATAATTCAGAATTGTTTCCGTTATACGACAGGTTCCATCTCCTGATAGGACTACCTGTGCGTCTATGCCAGAAGTAGTTTTAGGCTTGTTGGCCTGAAGGTGGTGGTGCTGGAGGAGCGAAAGCTAATGGAGGTGGCGGAAAATGTCTGGGTTGTCCAGCTGGGAGCGAATGTCTCTGACGTGGATCTCTAGGAGTCCCTGCAGAGTGTCTGCGTGGTTGAGCTCGCTCTCCAAAAGGAGGTGGTGTAGGACGAGACGCGTCCGCTTGCCGAACGATAGCAGCGACTCGTTGTCGGACATCTGTAATCTCAGCTAGCAGCGCGTGCATACTTTGAGAGAGCTATATCTGTACTACATTTTGAAGCTGGGTTCTGAGACTGGATATGATCTTGTCTGTGTCTATAAAGCTTTGCCCCGATGGTGACAGACTATTTCTCCTAGAGCTGTTCTGTGATATGGGTGCTAAATGTAACCCAAAAGATAAATATCAACGACAGGGCTGTACAAGTGTCGGTGGAGGCACATTGAACTGTAATGGTTGCTTTGGAGGATCTGATCTCCTGTGCCGAGTGGGAGACCTCTTCGGGATCGCACCAGTGTAAGCCACGAAGTCCTGCTGAGTGAGAGGACTTCTGCAGTTTGGACAGTTTGCTTGTGCATTAATCCATTCTCGCAGACATTCCCTTTGGAATATGTGCCCACAAATGGTGGCTACAGGCTTCTTCTTGGCAGACCAGTCTCCGTCTTGACAAATGGTACACTGGTCTGGCTCTGTATAGGAACATTGACCGGAGGTGGTGTGCGCAAAGGTGCCATGATGAAATTCCGAATGTTTAAACAGGAACAGCAAAAGTGTGACTCTATTTCAACCGAAAAGATCAGACGAGATTGAAGCGGATATAGAAAGATGACGGAGTCTCGACCAAAATGAGCAGCTCTATTAAAACTGGAATCAGCACTACCCAAAAGACTGTTTCAAGGAGTAGACGAAATTTTATTCAGCTGAAGGTTGATGCTTAATCAAGATGATGATGCAGATCAGAAAAGGAAAAGCGTGAAAATTGATTTCAAAAGTTATAGCTAAGATAAGCACAATCTAGAGAGACTAAAACTTCAAATACCTGCTCCAAAGTGCAATACTACCACACTAGGTATTATGAAAAAACATACGATGAATAAAAATCAAACAATGAGCTAAACACAAAATCTCAAGTCAGACAAAAAGAAAAAACCAAATCGAACAATTTCTCCCCGACTCCCCAAGAGCATACTCTCAACACAAAAGTCTTCCAGGTCCACTCTCTCTCCAATTAGGTCAGAATATATGCGGTAAGGATAAGTAGCGTGAGTGTGTGCATGAAAAATCTTGAGTCTTCACAGAAATCTGGGAAGAGTCGGGTTGGAGATGCTAGAGATTGAAAATGCTACTAGAGATTCTTCAGCCAGGCAGTTAGCAGTATGGCAACTCCTGATTACTGAAGGTCTCCAGCATAACTTCCCCCTCCAACAACTCTTTCCTTCCCCATCGCCTGATTACAATACTTAGCTAACCTTCCAGCCGGACAAAGTCTAAAATCAGGTCAACTAGTTAGCTAAAGCCCAAAAATCATCTCGCAGATTCACGACTCTTTCCAGCCAGTTGGCCAACAAAGACATACCTCCGTGAGAACACAATAAAAAAAATTGTGAGGCCACGTACTATTTCCATAGCAGAAGATCAGCGCGAAAGATCAATTCAAACAAAATTCAAAAAAACTCGACAATTGTTCCAACTTGAGGCTTGACCAAATTCAAACCTAAAGTTGAACTGCAGAAAGCAATTTCAAAACTCTACGTTACTAAAATCACAATCCAAGAAAAAGTCCAAATCACAATTGAAACTTTACTTTAATAAAATTCAAAAACTCACGAAAACTTTACCGAAAGATCGAAACTTTACTTTACAAAAATTAATTCAGATAACAGAACCAGTCAGAGTCAGGTCCGCAAGTAACCTCCGCTGGATATGAGTCTTGAGGTCAGTCAATTAGCAAAGTGCCAAATAACCATCACACAACAAGTCTCAGTCCCCAGAAAATGTAACAATTAGACCACCGAAGTCCAACTGAGGTGGCCCCACGTTGGGCGCCATTTTGTTATGGTAGTATAACACTATGCAAGCGCACATCGTGTCAAAGCCACAAGCTTTACTCTACAAAAAATAGTTTATAAAACAACACTTAGACTCAGGTCCGCCTGTAACTTCTACTAGATATGAGACTACCGAGTCAGACAATTAGCTAACAGCCAAACGTAAAATATCCTCAAGCAATCTCAGTCCCCAGCCATAGTCACATTTAGACGCCGAAGTCTAACTGAGTTGGCCCCACGTTGGGCTCAATTTTGTTATGGAAGTATCTAGAGTGATTGACTTTGGACGTGAAGTCCAGACTGCCAGCATGAGCTGACAGATCACTCGATGGACAGCGTTGTCTGCAGGGCGGCACGCTAGTTCGCCTCGGCTATTGGCAGAGAGTGTGGGGAAGTTCCACGAAATCCTGCCGCTGTGCCACCAGCCATATACAAAAATACTTCGTACCTTGAAGCCAAAAACCAAAAAAAAAAGCAAGTACACACCCGGTCGTGAAGGGACCATTACACCACTCACCCTTACCTTAGTGAAGGCGCAGATATTCTGCCTTCGGCTGGATTGCCCCATATCCACCCAACGACACTGAAGGCAGCAGTCATGTTGTTCAGTGTCGCTTGTTGACCTGAAAAAGAGAGGAGTAGCGAACCTAGTCGACCTCCACGTTAAGGGAGCTCCAGGAGAGTAGGAGGTGAAAAGAAATATCTCTACGTTTCCATTACGTTATAAAGTATATTTACATTATTGAATTGTAGATGCGTGTACAGGTCCCTACCTTGTATTCAACGATACATAAGTTTACAGCCTGGAAATGCTTCACCAAAGTGGTAAGTAAACGCTTTCCTTATTCATTTGATGTAAAACTATTCTAATCTAGTTGTACTAAATTGACTTTGATAAATATTGATCTAAATCGTACCTATATCGCTACTCAAGCCTTATCCAAAGCGGTAAGTAAATTCTGTTTTAAATTCTATGTATAACTATTCTAACTGAGGTGTAATAAATTGAATTGGCAGATAATTTTCTGAATCGTACAAAGCTATTCAAATGGGTATATACTCTCTACGCTATTAATAATTATTCAAGTTCATGTCTCGATCGTTAAATTTGTACGTATCTATTGGCAATAGCCGATAAAAATTAAATTTTGCTTATTGTTACTACTCGGTAAAAATTTTCAATATGAGTGTATACAATTATAATATTTATATCAAAAATATAACAATTACAAGAAAAGAGGCAAAAACTGACAAACCTTGGCTGTTGAGGGTCCACCGCGGAGGAGCCTCCGAGAATGTTCTGCTTGCCACTAGATTTTGTTGAAAAATTATCTGATGTAATTCTTTTTATTAATATTAAACCTATCTAGAAGCACTGTGGTTACTTTTAATTTCACTTTTCTCGACAAACTTAAACACATTGACGTACATTGCTACCCATGCCATCTGGAAGCGGCCCTTTTTGTTAATCTATACTATTGTAGCAATCAAATTGATGAGATAATGCGGTATAAGTTATAATTGTGCCTTCAGTTATTTAAAAAAAAAACAGTTTTCTCTATGATTATTCATTTCACCAAGATTTTTGTCGCGCTTCAGTGTACATTTATTCGAAATATCACCATTGCACGAACTTGGCAAAACTATGCAAAAATTTGCGCATTATGTCCCCTTTCCAAAATGGCCTCCGTAAGTGCTATCAACAATAACAATCAAAAGTTATAAGCAAACATTTGGAAGTTCAGTTTTTTCGTAGAATTCTATCTCCTCCTACAGTTTTTAAGCTACGACAACCATTTATATGTCATTGTACGGAAATCTTAACTGGCTATTAGATAGGGTACTTTTCGATTTCGAATTTAGAAAATGGAGGGGGTAATTTCGAAATTTTTTTTTTTAATTTTACCAAACTTGATATTTATGTAGATTTCGTTATTCCGCATCTTTTAGTGCTACTAATTTTTGTGGGAGGAGCAAGCTCTGAGAGGGGCAGAGGTTCAAAGTTTCAACTTTAAGCTGCTATATTTTCTCAACCAAGCATTGTTCTAGCAAGTAAGTCCTAAATTCATAAATGGATAAGACATTTTTGGTGTACATTGTTTTTATCCAAATATAGCCGCAACCATAACAATTCTTTTGCAGCTTGAGACGCTGCCACGTACTCTGCTTCAGTGGACGAAGTAGCTACAGATGTTTGGTTACGACTCGACCATGATACCGCCGACCCTATGAAGAAGAAAATGTATCCGCTTGTAGATTTTCTATCGATTTTGTCTCCGGCCCACTCCGAATCCACAAAGCATTCTATTTCCGAACACCCATGCGATGACAGACGTAACTTTAAATTAACAGTAGACGCATCTACATAAAAAATTATTATTTGATAAACTGGAAATATTCTCCACTAATGATGACAAAAAGCTTGTCTCCATAGGTGTGCCTACCAGCTTGCCATCCGTTAAACCATACTCAACCTGCATTCTCAAAATGTTGCTTCTTTGATTAAGCAAAAACGAACCATCTTCTTCACGCTCCAGTTGTACCCAGGTCCTTAATAAAAAAATACTTTTGTAATTCCTCCTTAACTGCGTTCGTTATTTCATGAGATTCACCGATCAGCAATAAATCGTCCACATAAAGCAGCACATATGTGACACTTGAAGTTCCATCCTTCCTTGAATATAGACATCTGTCAGCATTTCCCTGTCGAAATCTCAACTTTGCCAGTACTTCAGTAGCCTTTTTGTTCCATGCCCGTGCAACCTGTTTCAAGCCATAAAGACTTTTTCACAGTTTTAGGTACTTTATTTTTATCATTACTTACTTGAAATCCTGGTGGGTGTTCCATAAAAATCTCTTCACGAAGCTCGCCATTCAAATATGCATTTTTTACATCTTGGTGCTTTACATGCAATTTCTTCTGTGCTGCTAAAGCAAGAGAAAACACGAATAGTTTCATGACTCACCACAGGCGCAAACGTTTCATCATAGTTCTCGCCACAGCGTTGAGGGAAACCTCTTGCTACCAGACGGGCTTTATATGCACATATTTTACCATCTCCATCCAACTTTGCTTTGAACACCCACTTACATGAAATGACTTTCTTTCCGTGCGGGAGCTCAGCTAGTTCCCAGACTTTATGTTCGTTGAGGCATCGCATCTCCTCTTCCGCTGCTTCTATCCATCGCTTTCTCTCACGAGTTGGCAATCTTTCGATTTCATCCCAAGACTCCGGCTCCTGTATTGATTCGGCTTGCACTTTTAAAGTTAATTTCCGTGCAAGAATACCCTTATTTGGACGCTGAGATATTCGTCTTTCCTGAGAAACGTGCTGGTCAAGAGATGCATCTTCATAATCGCTGTCATCAAAACTACTTTCCAATTCTGCTCTTGTTGACTCGCAACTGGTGTTATCTTCGGACTCCTCCTGAATTATTATTTCTACCGGCATATATTCTTGGACCATTATAGCCCATTCTTGTTCCGAACCATTATGCTGATTCGATTGCTTTATATTCTTCTCTACTATTGTAACCGAACGGCTTATCCAAACTCGATCACTCTTTGGATCTAATTTGCTGTAGCCTTTCGTGCAATTATCATAACCCACAAACACACCTTTATCAGCCTTGTCATCCCATTTCCTTCTCTTTTCTTTGGACATCAGAGAATATACCTTTGAACCAAAAATTCGAAGATGACTTATCTTTGGCTTCTCGCCTGTGAATAGCTCAAAAGGAGTTTTTGGAGTGCTGCGACTCGTTAGCGTATTCTGTATATATGCGGCAGGTTAATCTGCCTCTCCCCAAAATTTATTATCCAGACCAGCGTCCAGCAGCATGCACTTAGTCATTTCAGTTAATGATCTATTTTTACGTTCTGTTACACCATTTTGTTGTGGAGTATAGGTGACTGTAAGCTGATGTTGTATCCCTCCTCTTCGCAAGAAGTCCTCCAGTTAACGAGAAGTATATTCCTTGCCGTTGTCTGTTCGCAAAGCAACAGGTCTCCTGTCAAATCTATTTGACATAGCCTTAATATAATCCTGTACTGCGTCAGACACTTCATCCTTTGATCTGAGTAATTTCACAACTGTAAAACGAGAAAAATTATCAATCAGCGTTAACAAATATGTATTACCCCTTGTAGTTGATGTCTGCATTGGCCCATACAAGTCGGTATGGATAAGTCTAATGGGTTCCACCTCCCACCGCTTACTGACAGGAAATTTAGTTTGGGTAAGTTTTCCTTTTGCACAATGATCACAGACGTCATTACCAGGACATGACATTATTTTAATTCCTGTAACCAATTCTTCATTCACGAGACGCTTAATCGCCGCTGGGTTTCTGTGGCCCAGTCTTCGATGCCACTGATCAATACACAATGCAGTATTTGCTGCACAAGCTGCTGCAATTTCTATCTGATCCCTTCATGCACATTAAATGTGGCATACACTTCAGCAACACATCCATTATCTGCATTTGACGTTTTTGCAATTTCTGACGCTTTCGGAATTGAGGACATTCCACCTTTATGTGACCTTGCTTCTGGCATAAAAAACATTTCCGCGTTTCTTTTCTGTTGTTCCTGCCAAACCTTCCGATGGCTGCTGACTTCAATGCTGTATCTACCTCCAATCTACCCACAACGCCATTCTCTGTGCGCCTCTGATATTCATCCAACATTTTTCCAGTGACATACTCAATTGTTAAGTCCGCTTCATCTCGACCATCGAGTGCTGTAACAAGCCCCAAATATGTCTCTGGGAGACTCACCAACAATACCGCGACAATTTCTTCGGCCTCGAGTGGTTTACCTGAGCCCGGCAATAGCCCGACAACTTCCATAATGGAATCGATGTGATTGCTCATCGATCCACCTCGATACTGGATACTATATAATTTCCTTCTCAAATACAGTCTGCTGCCAAATGTTGATCGCTCATATTTCCTCGATAGGACCTGCCATATATCACTAGCATCCTTAATCCTTAAGCAAAATTAATGAGCTGATTACCCTCAACGCTGAGTGTGATGTATGCGACAGTTTTGTTGTTACGCTTCTTCCGTCATTTACGACTGGATCAGGTTTCGGTTCAGTTATTACCTCCCATAGGTCATCACGTATTAATATAGACACATAATTACCACCGTTAAGCAGAGGAATATTAAGTTTAAAACTTTCCTGGGTCATTTATCTGCTGCACTGCTAGACCCATAACCTATAGGATATACAGAGTAAAACCATGGTAAGTATTACTACAAGAACTTTATTGATGAAAGTGAATACAAAAACAAGATAAGATTTAGCGCCTTTAACAACACCTTGTCGAAAGGAAGCGAGAGAAAGTATTTCCAACTTGATAGTAGTAGTTGTGCCAAAAAAAAAATTTGACAGTGTCCATATTTTTATACCCTAGATGAACTCTATAGACTATATTAAGTTTGTCATTCCGTTTGTAACACCTCGAAATAATGATGGTAGAGCAAAATGGATAATATTAAAAGTTATTTTGATTTTTGCATGTCCGTCCGTCTGTCTGTCCGTCTGGCTGTGCGCACGATAACTCGAGAACGCGAATACTTAGAGAGCTGAAATTTGGTACACGGACTTTAAAAAAAAAGTAAAATTAAGCTCGTAAATGAGACAAATCGGGCAACTCCTTCGTGGGGCTGCCATACAAAAATTTCGTTTTCGACTATATCTTTGGATACTGCCTGAGAACGCGTTGACATAGAGAGCTCAAATTTGGTACATGGTGTTTTCATTGTACTAGCAAATAAAATTTCAAAAATGGAGTAAATCGGGCAACTCCTTCTTCTTGGTGTTGCCATATAAAAATTTAGGTTTTTTATGAATACTGTGAAAACGATCAGTCCAAGACATATTTATTGTACTATAAACTTCTTCAGAATTCGAAATTGTAAAAAAATGGTTATAATCATTTTTTCTGTCCGACGAACCGTTCTAGAAATATATGCAAAAAACCACTGTAAAAATCAAAATTGCTCAAATGGGTGCCCCTATTGGTCTTAGACCAATTCTAGCTTTTTTACTTATTTCTTATTTTCTTAATAAAACAATCGTTTTTGCAATTTTCGCGCAAATTAATTCGATGTGGGAAGAGAATTTCAATTTGTTGTCAACCATTACTCCCAGATAATTGATTATATCTACCTGTGTAATATCTTCTTCATTTAATTTTAGTCTTATTCTGTTAACATTATTTAGCACCATACATTTTGTTTTCGACACATTTAGGGTTAGTTTATTCATGTCCATCCATTGCGTTACTCCATTTAGTTCATCTTGCATTATTCTTTGGCATTCTTGAATACCTTTCCCGACTAGTTATAATAGTGTTAAGCGACATCTGTTGGAAATGGAAGCAACTTTAGGCTAGTGCCATCTTAGTAAACCTTGGGTTCGGAAAACGGAATATTCAGGAAGGTTCTAGTATAATTTTTAGAGTATAAATACGGCGCTACTTACATCCAGGAGGCGGATTCTTATTTCAGACAGTGAAGTGAACGAAGTATACTATTTGGATTGTGATAATTAGAAGTACAGTACTAACGATAACTAAAGAGTTGATTTGATATTTGTCAAGAAACTCGCTTAGAGGAACAGAGGAATCTGAAAAACTCATTAGACGAACAAAATTTAAAAATTGAAGGAATCGAGCAGGAAGTGGTGGAAGCTCAACAAAAATTCACTGAACAGCTTGAGAACTTTATAGCAGACTTGGAGAAGGAATTGATATATCCAGTGCAGGCAGATTGAAACTTCCAATATTTGATGGACAAAATTCGTGGCATATTTTCAAGAGACAATTCGAGGCTGCTTCCGAGGTGAACGGATGGAATGATGCAAACATAGCTACAGCTCTGGTATTAGCACTTCGACAAGCAGCTTCTCGGAGTGCAGAAAGTTGTCAGGATTTTACATGAGCACCTGCCAAGTATGGCTTAATCTCACGGCATTCTTCATGCTCGGATTGTAATGGACAATCAAGCTCCTCATGTCGAAACAATGAGTACCAGTATGCCAAAAGAGCATGACATGACATCAACTTACTGGTAAAAGCGAGACCTATCCCATCTCTGCCGATCTCAGGTCACGGCACCCTAGACCACAGCCACTACGATGCTCCCATAAAGGCGCCATCCCGAATTGAGGTGGATAAAACCTTGTTATCCAGGGCTCCTCTAACCCCGTAGTACCAAGTTATGCAATGTCGGGCCGCCCATTTGGTATAGCTTTCGTAAAGCATGATCAACGGACCATGAATAGTCCCAATTTTAATCTTTCATGCTCCGTTCGGGCCTAGATCTTATTAGCAGCGTCAAAAAGAATTGTGCTTGGACTATACAGGTAATACAATCTTTTGGACGCTGTCAGAGGAGACCACGTGCAGGTTAAGATATGCCCAATTCAGTCTGGATAGGCTTCGAGATTCGCCATTTGGATCTTATAGCTGACCATGCATACTAACCATATAAGCAGTACTAACATACACACCTGATTTCTGTTATTTATCAACTTATTCATCAACTAAGACATCAATTCGCCCCCTGCCCAAGAGGCTATGTCTGTCTTTCTCCTCTCACCACTATGTCTGAGATTTTATTATTCTGACTATTATGAGTACATACTTTCTTGCACCATGACACTCGGCTAGCCACACCTGCCGTACTACAGTACCCACTTAGCCAAAAATCTCAATTTTAATTTCACTAAGGTAACGTTACCTCGCCGTGAGAAGTACCAATTCGCGCCCATAGAACTCAGCTAACTATACCACAGTACTGTACGTACTCTCCTGGGAGATGCCAAAACACCAAAAACGCCGCTAATATCCTACCACCATAGACAACAAACCAACAAATTTCATCCATCAAGTATGCATGCTTTCCTCTTATACAGCTTTCACCTTGTTCAGCATTGCGCGTCATAGACTACTTCCCCCCCCCCTTTTCGGAGTGCAGAAAGTTGTCAGGATTTTTCGTAAGCACCTGCCAAGTATGGCTTAATCTCACGGCATTCTTCATGCACGGATTGTAAAGAACCAATCAGACTCCTCGTTTCGAAACAACGAGTACCAGTATGCCAAGATTGCATGACATGACATCAACTTACTGGTAGAAGCGAGACCTATCCCATCTCTGCCGATCTTTCGGTCACGGCACCCTATACCACAGCCACTACGATGCTCCCATAAAGGGGCCACATCCCAAGTTGAGGTGGATAAAACCTTGTTATCCAGGGCTCCTCTAACCCCGTAGTACCAAGTTAGCCAATGTCGGGCCGCCCATTTGGTATGGCTTTCGTAAAGCATGATCAACGGACCATGAATACTCCCAGTTTCAAACTTTCATGCTAGATATCTTTTTTAAACGGTACTGGTAACTCCTTTCGGGCCTAGATCTTATTAGCAGTGTCCAAAAGAATTGTACTTGGCCTGTACAGGTAATACAATTTTTTGGACGCCGGCGGAGGGGACCACGTGAAGGTTAAGATATGCCCCTTTTCAGTCTGGATAGGCTTAGTGATTCACCATTTGGATCATATAGCTGACCATGCATACTAACCATATAAAACTACTAACATACATACCTGATTTCCGTTATTCATCAACTTATTCATCATCTCACTCCTCGCACTCCTATGTCTGAGATTTTATTATTCTGACTTACATGAGTACATAAGTTCGATTGCATCGTGGGCCATCTGCCTAGCATCTACTACAGTACCCACACAGCCAAAAATCTCAATTTCAATGTCACTAAGGTAAAGTTACCTCGCCGTGAGAAGTGCCAATTCGTGTCCATAGAACTCAGTTAACTATACCACACTTCTGTACGCACTCACGTGGGAGATGCCAAAGCGATCAACAAAACATCAAAACGCTCAACAACAAACCAACAAATTCCATGTATCAAGTATGCATGTTTTCCTCTTATACAGGTTTCACCTTGTTCAGCATTGCGCTTCACAGACTACTTTCCCCCCTTTTCGGAGTGCAGTACGAGTGAGAGAAATCTCGATGGAGGAATGTACTTTCTGGAATTGTAATAGACCGGCACACCTCCAAACGGACTGCAGGAAACGCCGATGAATGGAAGCGCCTTAAGAAGGGCAAAGATATCGAGCTAGGCAGCAGACTCACAGTCGAATGCCGTCAGCAGAGAGCACTCCTTCGCATGGTCTCCTTCGATGCTGGAAATATAGTAGACTGGGTCACCTTCAAAACGACTGTAGGAAACGAGGACGAATGCCATTAACAGAAGAAGAAGGGAGAAGATGGTAAGCTAGAGAGCAAGCTTTTCGTGGAGAGACTAGACTGCAACCTCATGACTTTGAAATCCCATACCACAAAGGACGTATCCACGGAAATGCAGAAGCATTTTTACAACGTCCATGCAATCCTGATAGAAGAAAAAGATGACGATGACTACGGTGATAATAATAAAAATGAGAAAGGAAAGAAATCCAAAGACGAGGACAATTAAAAAAGAAAGGGACGAAAAGTAAATAGTCTAAGTATGCTGATAATGACGATAGTAAGGGTATAATGAAGATCGGAAAAGGTAAAGACAAAGAAGATGATAAGAAGCGCAAAGGCGGTAATGACAAGGATGACAATGGCGATAAAAGGGCGAGAAACGTGAGGACAAAGGAATCAAAGGCAATGATGGTGAGGATGATAAGGACGAAGGAAAACTAAAAGAGTGGAAGAGTGCTTCAACAATACATTAATCGAACATCTAAGAAAGGTAGTCAACTATAATCAGCGCTATTGAGATCGACATATTCCTATATTTCTAATGGCTTATATATCAGCTGTTTACAAATTGGACCGGACAAACCCCAGCAAAGGTCATATTCGGAAAGGAAATACGCTTACCTAGCGACCTCAACTTTGGTATACCCAGAGGCGAACAAAAGTTACCAAAAGACTGCGTAACGAAGCTCAGACAACGATCAGCTAATGTGCACGAGGCACGAGGAAAGTGATCAGCGCCTCCACTAAAAATCGAATAGCCTATGTGACTTACAAATAGCAGGAGAATGCGGTGAATGTTAAATCATCTCGCTTTTCCTGTGAACTGTTGGGCTCCACATCTGTCGTTAACCACACAATTAATCATGGATAGGACTCATGTCATACTATCCACACAAGAAGAGTTAACATCAGCTCTTTCACCTATTGCATTTAATATATTTTCCTTCAATGCGCGGTTCACACCTAAAAATCTTCAATCGATAAGGCATTTGGCGGATGATTGTAGATTTGGTAAGTTAATGTTATGTGAAACATGGACGAAGACTCATCACACATCTAAAATAGTTGAGATTCATGGATACAAATTGCACAGACTGGACAAGGCTAGGAGAAGACGAGGGGGAGCTCGGAAATGATGGCCGTTCAAATTTCTGGCTTTAGTAATAATTTGGAACCGATCACACTTGTGGTTGTCTGCAGATGTGCTGCTAATTTTACTGACATGGACCTGGAGGATCTTTCCGACTTTCTGCATGTGCTGCTGACTCGTTCTTTGAAATGTTAATAGGTGGTGTTCTTAACTTCAATATTGGATCAGAAAATACGCTCTACGCTGCGCTTAATGGCCTTGTATGCGAGAAAGGACTGATCATCCTCAATAACGAATCCACCCGACATGACCCGAGCTCGGCCTCAGTCATCGATCTTCTAAGTTCACTCCCTCAATTCTGCTCATCGTCAACAGGGCAATGCTTGCGCATCTCTGATCATGAGATGTTATTTGCTTCATTAGATTTACTATTCGCCATTCCATCCCTCACAAAGTCTTTTCGCTAGTTTAATGCTATAAAACAGAATGCACTCCAGGCGGAACTAACCAGCGCGGACTGGTCCCCAATTTATAATGAGCCAGCCATTCTTTTCACAGAAATCATCTACGATATCCTGCGAAAACAATTGATATCCGCTCAACTAGCGAACTATTCAATGCACCTGAAATTCTTTTGGCCTGTCGAATTCGCGACATTGCGTACAGGCAATGGAAAGCGAATAAGATGAACAGAAACTAAAAAGCTTTTTACAAGCACAGGAGACTTGCTGATTACATGATTAGGGCAAGGCTGCGTTCGAGTTCCCTCAGGGGAATTAGCGAGGGGAATGCCATAAACTGGAAGAAGGTTAATGAAATTGGACTGGGATCCAAAGCAAAAGAGAAATGGAACTGAAATCCAAATGAATTTGCTGATTATTCATGTGGTATGGTGGAACCTGCGGAGACTCCTCCGTCCTCGGTCGAGTCATCTCTAGCAAGAAATGGGACACCAAACTCAACTACAACTGAAACCACCGTCGGACCATTTGATACTCACTCATAGATCAATCTCAAGTTTATGGCAGAACCCGGAAACGCTGCCTAATATGCATAGGAATGCTAGTCATTCTTTTCCAGCTGGTCACTCTTTTCCAGCTCAGACACCCAGTCGTGCCTCTGGTGGCACTGATACAATAATTGAAGGCATACATTCAAATCTTAATGCTAATCTTGACCATGATAACAACAGGCCAAATTTCAGTCTAAGTAACAGATCGGAGATGGAGGTTGTGAATGCCTTCCTGCGTGTCAAATCTAATGCTGTGGGATATAAGGATACACCCATAAAGTTCTATAAAAAAATATTATCCTATATCTTACCAGTAATTACTTAACTCATTCACAGGTTTTTGACCTGCTCGCACTTCCCAGGCAGATGGAAGGTTGGCATGATAACACCGATTCCCAATACTGCGTCTCCTACAAACATTTCAGAATGGCGACCGATCACCATTCTACCAGCAATATCTCAAGTGATAGGATTTATCATTTCGAACCAAACCACCAATCTTATTAGTACAAATAGACTCCTTAACAGCAGGCAGTCGAGATTCAGACGCCTTCGTTCGAACAACACGGCACTTTTGGAAGTCACGGCGGACATTCATTGCATATGCGATGGGGGTCTCTCTATCATTCATGTGCTCTTGGATTTTAGTAGAGCATTTGACTCAGTCCCACATGCTAAGATGATATAGAAGCTCAGATCCAGTTTGGTTTCTCCCATACTGCTTGCAAGATGACAACATTGAATTTAATTAACTTATTATGGTTTATTATTCGAAACACTTATTGTCTACAAAACGCATAGGACATAATATAGTATAATGCCCAATCTATGGATACGAGTCTCTTTGTTTGATTTGCCACCTTAGGATATATCTCAATATCTTCAGAAGATCCTCTTAAAAGTTAAAATAGTAATCTTATCCAGAAATACGGTGAACTTTCCTTAAAAGAGCAATTATGAACATAACACATACGATATTTTGAAAACAAGGCGAGAATTGCATTAAGTTGCACCGAATTGGGAATCTATAAAACAAAAACACTCAATTAGTATTAAATATGTTAAAATATGTTTGACTTTGTGAAAAAAATCTGTTTTGTTCCATTTTCCATGTCATTGCATTCTTTCCTGATAAGTTTTTCCTGATATCTTCACATTTTTGTGTTCACACCGCTATAGAGATAATTTCAACTGTCATATATCATATATAAAGTACCAAATGTCAAACTTCAGTGAAGTGAGTCAGTCAAAATTACTTTTTATTTAGGAAAAAATAGTGAGAAAAATGGAGGAAAAAATGTTAAATACAATATTACTCTATGGAACAGACATTGAAGAAAATAAAAATAAAAATTAACATTATAAATAATAGTTTATATAATAAAAGAGATTATTATCGAAGAAAGCGACGACAACATATTCAAAGGATTTAAATTTTCAACGATAGAGTGGAGCTGTCAATTTAATGAAAATGGCATGCTAAATGCGGCTGGATGAGTGCGTACATTAATTTTCACATGATTTTGCATCTAATTTCATCCAAATTACGTTGCAATTTCGTAATTTTGAAATTACGCCAATGTATGGAAAATTACGTGATTTCGAAGATGATTTCAGAAAATAAATCAAAATAACATAATTTCGTCGCAGTCTGAACGCCATATAAGACGAAAACAGCTGACTATGTCATGAGATTTTGACATGTCAAGTGTAAATACACTGGAGGTACGTGACTTTTGAGGTAGATTGATCATATTTTATATAATTTGTTGAAAGTAATAATGATTTCTTATATATTAGGTGATAAATCTTATTGGAGGAGTTTTTGGATGCCGTTGGATAAAAAGGGGAAAGTTTCTAACTATCAGCGAAGTGTTTTTTATTGATTCTTTTAAAGTTTAAATTCTTCTTGAATTTTTTCTTTCTTTCCATTTAGGAATATTTATTTATAGAATAGAATAGAATAGAAAATTATTTATTGAAGAACCTCAGCTTACGCTACGTTACAACGTTAGGTACATCGAGTAAGTAATAGATAGTTGGTACAAGCGATAGAATCAAATTTTATAACAAAAAAAAATTAAAAAAAAAAGGAGCAACGAACAAACTCATTGCAGTAGAAACTAATATTAGTATTATACAGAGAGCTCATATGCCATATTGACACTATAGACAAAGATAATGAAACAAAATGAACACAATAATAATAATGACAGTGATGTGGGCGTTACGACCACCCTGAGTGGAACGCTTAAGGATGGCTTTGCAGAGCGAGACCTGCTAATGTTGAACAATGCGCCTACAAGACATGGTGCCACTTCGGCTACACTACTGGACATCCTTATCACCACCCCTAATTTCAGACCTACTCTGACTGGACAGTGCCCTGGTGTCTCTGACCATGAGATAATTTTTGCCACCTTTGATAGCAACTGCGCTTCACCTGTTAGGCAGAGAAGCTTTCGGAACCTTTCCGCCATTCAAAGGGAATCTCTCGTTGCCGACATTGCTGCTACGGATTCGCCGATCATTCACAACACACCTGATCCAGAGTTGGCTGCGGTTACTATATCGAACACCATAGGTAATCTCTATGTCTCCCATGTCCCTGTTAAAACGATCAGCATAAAATCTATTGACGAAAAGGTCCTCAACCGGCCCGATGTTATCCTATGATGCCAACAAGGGACATCGCCTACTCAAGCTGGAGAGCCAGTAAAACTAATGTCAATCGCGCTGAATATACCAGATTGCGCAGGGAGCCTGAATATCTGATCAGGGCTAGGACGAAGCAGATTGCTAGGCGGAATTTTGAAAATGGTGTGAACTGGGGGAAAATCAGGGAGCTCGGCCTGGGTTCCAAAGCTCGGTGCAATGCGGACATTGATCCCTATGAGTTTAATGACTTACTCTCTTATCCACCGACCGTGCCACCTCAGTCTCCTCGGCCCAATGCTAATGCAGATAGTCACCCCCCCCCCCCGCTTATTATCCAACAATAGACCGGCGGAAGATGTTGATGCGGCCAGTAGAATGATCGACTCGGCCTTCTTGCTATATAACTACACAGAGAGTGAGGCAATGGCTGCCTTTGTGCGTATCAAATCTAATGCGGTGGGGACTGATAGGGTTCCGGTTAAATTCTTAAAAATCATTCTCCCCTACATCTTAAAATAGCTCACTTACCTATTCAACAAACTCATTACCTGATCTCACTTTCCAGATTGCTGGAAAATAGGTCTCATCACTACGATACCTAAGATCACCACACCCAGGGCTCTTTCAGACTGGAGGCCCATCACCATTTTGCCAGCCATCTCCAAAGCTTTCGAGTCTATCATTAATGAACAGATCTGTCAACACCTCGAAGCTAATAAACTGCTGTCCGAGTTTCAATCGGGATTCCGAAACAAGCATTCCATCACGACAGCACTTTCCAAGGTAGTATCTGACATACGCGAGCTCTGTGATGATGGCAGCAACGTGGTTCACATTCTCCTAGACATGAGTAGAGCATTTGACCCCGTCCCCCACTCTATACCGGTCAATAAGCTTGCTAGATTATTTGACTTCTCCACGTCAGCATACTCCACGATTGCCAGTTATCTATCAAATCGTTATCACATCGTTGATGCAAATGGTAAGAGATCGCGGCCAGCGGTCATGAGCTCCGGCGTCCTACAGGGAGCGGCTATAGCTCCTATTCTCTTCTCCATGTTTATCAACGGTGTGGCTCATATCTTGGCCGGGTCGCCTTCTGCGGCCGGCCACCACTTCCACTTATATGCTGATGATCTACAAATTTATGATGCGTCTCCGGTTAGCAATCTTCCAGCTCTAATTGCGTCGCTCAACAGTAAACTTGGCAATGTGTCGCGATGGTGTGCGGATAATATGCTCAACATCAATCCACTCAAATCACAGGCGATGGTGTACTCCTCATGTACTAGCACGCTTGCCCCACATAATCTGGTCCCCCCGCTGATCTTGCGTGGCTCAGTCATTCCCATCTCAATGGGTCATGTCAAGAACTTGGGCCTGCTGATGGACACTCATCTCAAGTGGGGACCACAAGTGAAAGCGATATATGCTAGGATCTATGGTGGACTTCGCTCACTGTATGCGGTGGCGCTCAAGCTGCCTCCTGGCGTAAGGTTGAGGCTAGTAAAGGCGCTTATAATGCCGCATTTCCTATATGCTGACATTGTAATGTATCCCCTGCAGAGCAGCGTAATGGACAAACTCACGCGCGCTCTCAAGGCTTGTGTTCGATTTGTGTTTGGCCTCCGTCGCTCTGAACACATTTTACCATTCATGAGCCTTTTCCTCCCGTGCACGCTTCCCAATCTGTATAAGGTCCATGTGCTCACCTTTATCATGCGTTCAAAGCTCAAGCTGCTCCCAGAGTACGTCAATATCAAATTCAGCTGGAGTAGCGTATGCACCTCTCGTATCACGCAGTCTCGAACTGGGACCCGTTATGGATCCAACAGTGTATACGGACAGGGGGTTTCGTGCTGGAATGTCCTGCCAACTCTTATTAGGGAATCGACCAACCTGGGTAATTTCAAGATTGGTGTTCTGAACCATGTGATCTCCACACAGTAATCTACAATGCGAATGACACTATCGTGATATGTAAATATTGATGTTCACGGGTGTTTATTTATTTATTTTGTCTGACTGCTCAGATCTGTGGTCAACTGCTATGTGATAATTCCGTAGGACACTACTCTACGATATACTCGCAACCCATTAGTCATATTTGGTTCATGGGATAGTTTTTAATGTCTGGCTTTAGCTGGCACTACGCCATATTTACAGGCAATCGTCAGTGTTGCCACCGTTAAGTTAATATATAATATAATATAATATCATATGTGCAATCTACAATACCCAGTACCACGCTCCGCAAACGGAGCATGCTAACTTGAAATGTATCTATGATGTAGGGACTGGTTCAATTTTGACTTTGCTAGTAACCCGTGGTTGAATGCACCTCAACGCAGTTGACAAACGTGTCCCTTGTTAGTAGACAGTCAACTATTTTAAAGCCAAAATATGTAAGATCTCACATACATACCTGCTATGCAAACTGCAACAAATAATAAACAAATAAACGAATAAATAATCTAATAATGTACCGATCTGTATTCGGATCTAAATCTAAGCATCCTATTTCATGTAACTTGCGTAACAATTGGCAATAACGATTACCTGATCTTTGCTAGTCTTTAATTTGTAGCACTAGTCATAGTACTAAGTAGGGCCATATGCCAGCCTCAGTAGCTGAGGACTTAACTATATTCACCACTGTAAGTCTCATCTGTATATACCATTGTAAGTATCTAACAACCTTGCATTCTATCATAGTATCATTAGTCCATTTTATCCAACCACTATGTTATGTTATGTTAACAGTCACTTGAGCTATCTTACCTATATAACTTGCACCAGCTTAAGGTAGGCTTTGGCAAAATCGACCGTGCAATCTTAGTAACTAATCTCCGAACAATGTACCTAATAGCTCTTAAAAAACTATGTAAACTATATATGCTATTAAACATGTAAATCGCTTTACCCAACGTTATTGACGTGACGCTCATGCCTGGGTATGTAATAAATAAACTTTGAAAATGAAAGTTATAAAATCATGAAAGCGTTACTCAAAGTTAAAAAGGAAATAGCATACAATATCAGATACGAGATCAGTAGTGAGAGTAAATGAATATACAGTGGTACAATGTTATAATGTGAATCATCACATATAAATATATGAAGTAAGAAATTCAAAGTACAAATATGAAATACTAAATACTAGATACTAAAATAAGCCTTAACTAAAAATAAAGATCAAAAATTGTATAAAAATTATAGGCTTAAGATTACAACTTGTGGTTTCCAATTATAAATTCTAAATTTTAATTTGGAACAGGTTTACTTTAAGAGCACTAGCTCAGATTTCTTTAAAACTTTGTGTACTAGTTCAAATTTACTCACAAATCACGAATATCCAATTTTTATTTGGTGCTCACTTATAGTTTCCGAGATATTTAAGTTTAAAAATCGCGAAATTTGCACTGCAATTTGACATTTTTGCAATTAATTAACTCTTCTTCTTCTCCTTTTTTTAGTATTATAAAGAGGCAGTGGTAGGTATATACATACCTTCCGAAAATTCGGGTTACCAGCATTGCGTTTTTTTAATCATTACGAATATTAGTTAAAATGGAATAGAAAAACATTTATTAAAGAAATACACACACACACAGGCAGGCTGGCAGGGGCACACACACACACGCGCGCGGAGCGAAGCGTAATGAATAAAAAAATGCAATGCTGGTAACCCGAATGTTCGGAAGGTATGTATATACCTACCACTGCCTCTTTATAATACTAAAAAGAAGAAGAAGAAAAAGAAGAAGAAGAAGAGTTAATTAATTGCAAAAATGTCAAATTGCAGTGCAAATTTCGCGATTTTTAAACTTAAATATCTCGGATACTATAAATGAGCACCAAATAAAAATAGGATATTCGTGATTTGCGAGTAAATTTGAACTAGTACACAAAGTTTGAAAAAATCTGAGCTAGTGCTCTTAAAGTAAACCTGTTCCAAATTAAAATTTAGAATTTATAATTGGAAACCACAAGTTAGGAACTGGAATCAACCACCAAAGCGCAGAGTGCCACGGAAATGAGTGCTAATGTGCCGACGAAGTGTACTTTAGCGTGCATTGGTGTCCATAAGCTGAAGCAAAGCGAGTTCCTTAAACTGCTTGCAGGAGCCGATCTTCCTAACCGCCTCAGGAAGTGTGTTCCAGAGACAAACTCCCTGTCCAAACACGTCGTTGGACCCAAATCGAGTTCGTGTCCTCTGGATGACAAGTCTAGTGCCATTAAGACTGCTCCATGAGAGCAATTGACTTATGTAAGCTGGGAGTGCGCCACACCTGGCTTTATGAATGAAGAATAGAGCTCTAAGCTCTAATTGCTTATCGAAGGGTTCAGGCATATACAGCTGAACTAGCGGAGAGATGTGAGCATATCGCCTGAGGCGAAAAATGTATCTCACGCAGGTCCTTAGTGCTCTGTTCAATTTAGCAATTTCAGAAGCAGTAGGTACATAGCAACATCGGCATAGACAAACATTGTCTGATGTGCCGGTCATGGTGGAGCGAGACTGCGTAAATTAGAGCGAAGGCAGTGACACTTTGCCAATCTGAGGCCGCCATGTGAGATGGGGGTGAATGAGCAGACCAAGGTTCTTGACAGGTCTAGTAGAGAGCGAGATGATCTCGTTGAGAAGAAGCAGGCTGGGAAGGGCGTCATTAGCAATAGGTGCATTATCATTAATGGAAAATATTATTGCTTGAGTTTTCAAGGGATTGATCGCTAGCCCACTAGTTCGGCATTAGTCAGAAATATCAGCCGGAGTTACATTGAGCGATTAAATCAGAGCTGAGAGATCATTAACACCTGAAGCACCGTATATTTGCAGATCGTCTGCATAAAGGTGATATTTGATATCGCCCATCACTTCAGTGACACCGTTGATATAAATGGTGAACAAAAGCGGAGCTAGGACAACTCCTTGCGGAACACCAGAGGCAATAACCCTGGGGGACGAGAATCGGTCATCACTGTTGACAACAAATGTCCTGCTTCCCAAATACGCAGAAATAAGCCCTCCAGTAGTGGACCCAAAACCAAATGCATTCACCAGCCTGCCAACGAGTAGGCTATGTGGAACTGAGTCAAATGCCCTGCTTAAGTCCAATAGCACGTGCACGACATTTTTGCCTTCATCACACAGCTTGCGGATGTCTGAGACTACCTTTACCAATGCGGAGGTCGTGGAGTGCTTGCGCCTGAAACCGGACTGATACATTGACAGCAAGCCATTATCCTCTATATGTACATTGATTTGATCCGCAATGAGAGCCTCAAAGACTTTAGCGATGGATGGGAGAATGGAGATTGGACGCCAGTCATTAGGACTTGTAGGTGAATTAACTTTAGGGATAGGGGTGATGATGTGATTTTCCAGCATTTGGGGAAGATGGAGTGTGTGACGAGTGTATTGAAGAGATGTGTAACTACTGGCAACATGAAAGGAAGGATGATTCTATAGAATTTTATTGGTGTCTCATCATATCCGACGGCATTAGATTTAATACGATGGAAGGCCTCAAGCACTTTGGCCTCACTAAAGCCACGGAACGAGAAACCATCAGCTGGGGGTTAGGACTGCCCATTAAAGCTAGGTTAGAAGTAATGGTGCCTCGGGATGGAGAATTAAAAGTGATGACAGGTGATGTTACAGATATCAGGTGCCTCAGGTGCACAATGCCCCGAATCACAACCATAAAGTCAATACATAAATATATTGTCCTATACAATATAGTGATGTATCGTAAGTTTGACACTGAAAAATAAAAATCATTTCAATTTAAATTTCAACTTAAACTCAACATGCATTTAAAAATGCGTTCCCATTTTATAACAAAATGCAATTTAGCATAAATCGCATTTTGTTATCAGGCACATATTCCATTCTCACGATATGCATACTTGCCTACAGACAGTGGCTTCTTCTTTTTCTTTCCCAATGTACACTGTACATACGTACAGTAGGTACTTAGTTCTTCCAATCTAATTGTATGTACATACATACATACAATTATTACGAATTATTCTCGCCCTCTTAAAATATAATTTCAAGACGGGCGCACAACTGCGTATCGGATTTCAGTTTTTCATTGCTGCATTTACGGTGCATCTAAAATAAAAACAAAATATTTTTTGATGCTTTTCATGGCTACCTGGGTCCAGTATCGCCGATCCTCGGGGGAATTTTTTCTTAAAAGGCTGATCGGGACAGTCCTGAAACTTTTACCAAATCAAACTAAGATTTTGATAATTGGTAATAAAAGTGGTAATTACCAATAAAAGCGTTAATCGTTGACTAATACCGAAGTTATCGCAGAAAGTAGAAAAATTGATCATTATATTATTGAAACAATTTTGTGATTACGAAGTAGTGAACACCAATGCACGCTAAAGTATACTTCGTCGGCACATTAGCACACTTTTCCATGGCACTCTGCGCTTTGGTGGTTGATTCCAGTTCCTAGCTTGTGGTTTCTAATTATAAATTCTAAATTTTAATTTTTATCCAATTTTTAATCTTTATTTTAAGTTAAGGCTTACTTTAGTATCTAGTATTTAGTATTTCATATTTGTACTTTGAATTTCTTACTTCACATTTTTATATGTGATGATTCACATTACAACATTGTACCGCTGTATATTCGTTTACTCTCACTACTGATCTTGTATCTGATATTGTATGCTATTTCCTTTTTAGCTTTGAATAACGCTTTTATGATTTTATTACTGTCATTATTATTATTATTGTGTTTATTTTGTTTCATTATCTTTGTCTATACACTGAGCCAAAAAGTGACGTAAATAACGTAAATACAATTAAAACCGGCATTAGGCTGACTAAATTTTTATCGTTATTTGTCCAATAATCATTTTAGTTCAGTCTATTAAAATAGGTTTATTAATCCGTTATATTTTTTTAATTTAATAAAACTTTTATCAATTTGATGAAGCAGATTTTAGTTTCAGATACTTATATGAAATGTTGTTAATATTAATTAAAAGTTTTATTGATATTACCATAGCAATTACTTCAAATTAATTAAATATTTAATAAGCGCTGCGATTATATTTTAATTGTATCAATAAACGTTTTATTAATTGAATTAATGTATGATAATTATGTGAATAAAAATGTTGCGTGAATACAGTGAATAAATTTTAACAACACAAATGAACACTACATTAACCCTATGAAAATATTATTGATTGTGCCAATAAAAGTGTCGTTAATAGCACTAATTACTGTTTATTTAATAGCATGAATATCGATTAATCCACCAATGAGAATTACTTTAAACTTTCCATTTCTATTTCGATTGGTGCCAAAAAAAATGTTTTCCAGATAAATAATTTGGGTTCTATATGTTCTACTTAAGTACAGAAATTAAACTATTTATTGCGACAAAACATTTAGTTTATTTTCAATCTATTAATGAATGACAATGCTCACAATGGTAAAAGAATAGTTTAGTCTTAAATTCACTTCTGTTATGTTGCTAGTACTTGCGAAATTTGCTATAAAAGTATATTTAGCAGCAAAATACTTTGATAACGGTGTAAGAAAAGATGATGTAGTTTTAAAAAAAACATTCGATAACTTAAAATGACAAAATAAAAACACTTTCGCTTATACATCCTCTTGTTATACCCTAGATGAAATCTATAGGGGTATACTAAGTTTGTCATTCCGTTTGTAACACCTCGAAATAATGATGGTAGAGCAAAATGAATTGGACACCCACGCATTATATTAAAAGTTATTTTGATTTTTGCATGTCCGTCTGTCTGTCTGTCTGTCTGTCTGTCTGTCTGTGCGCACGATAACTCGAGAACGCATTCACCTACAAAGCTGAAATTTTGTACACGGACATTAAAAAAAAAAGTAATATTAAGTTCGAAAATGAGACGAATCGGACAACTCCTTCGTGGGGTTGCCATACAAAAATTTCGTTTTCCAGGATATATTTGGACACTACCTGAGAACTCGTCGACATAGAAAGCGGAAATTTGGTACATTGTGTTTGCATACTAATAGCAAATAAAATTTCAAAAATGGGCTAAATCGGGCAACCCCTTCTTGGTGTTGCCATATAATAATTTTTGTTTTTTACATATACTTTGAAAACGATCAGTTCTAGACATTTTTATTGTACTAAAAGCTTCTTCAGAATAAGAAATCCTATACAATTGGTTATAATCATTTTTTCTGTCCGACGAGCCGTTCTAGAAATATAAGTGAGAAACCAATGCAAAAAATCAAAATTGCTCAAATGGGTGACCATACGAAATTTCATACGTGCATTCATCTAGGGTATCATAAGAATTGGTCTTAGACCAATTCTAGCTTTTTCACTTGTTTTATTTCACTTTATATCAATCAGATGACAAACACAACTAACATCCAATACTACCAGTTCATAGATTTCACTTGTACATTGTATTTCAAAATAACCAAATTAATATACTATTCTAGTTATGTCTGGAACACAAACAATCCGCGAATTTTACAAGTTTTCCTAAATCTGTATTGAAGAACTCTCGTATATGAATATATGTATGTACGTACATATATTTAATACATACTGAATGTAAAATTTGTTTAGTGCTCGGCATAATATACCACGAAGATAGGCTTCTCCAACTAATGAGCAATAAAAAAATTATTGATTTTTAGATAGATGTAGGTACAATATTTTATTTTCGTTCTTGAAAAATCAAAAAAAAAATATTTAAATTTTAGTATGCAGTCGGTTATATGTCATGTATCAAACAATGCCCTTATTTTAAACGGATAATTACGTAACAAACTATAAATAAAATCGAAGAATTAAAGACTATGCTCACAATGGTATACAAGTAGTTCAGTCTTAATTGTATTACTTAAATAGATTTTTTTTTTAGTAGAAAACTTAATTTATAGTTTTAAATTCAATTGAAATTTAATCAAGAAAGCTAGTTCCGCAGTAAGTTTTAGAAAATTAATCAACCTTCATTAGATAATAAATTTAAGTGAAAAATTATTCAAAATCGTAATGATTTTCACATCTAACATAGTAAATTCAAATATTAAATTCATTCATATTTCACTTGAAGTTAGAACATCTAATTTATTAGTGAAACATTTCGAAAATTGCGTTAGGTACTAATAATTCTCAGTCCCTGCTCCAATATAGTGTGCAAATGACGTTTCATTGGCATGTTATTGTTATAACAAATACATTTAAAAAAAATTTCATTTTTTTTTTATATTTTCAAGCTCTTGAATGAGAATATAGACTTTTGGAGCTTTTTTAGAAGATTTACTTTTAATTTTATAAAAAAATAGCTGTACGAATATCCAAAATAATATACTTGGCGTCGGATACTCTAAGTTGAATAAATGAAATGTCTTGAAATATATGTCAACAGCCCTAATAAAATTGCTAAATTTGTATTTTATACCGTCAAAGTAAACCAAAATTTCTTTGATATCTGTCATTTCCCCGACACAATTATAAACGGTTGAATATTTTGTCCATTCTTCTTCATGAACTCCAAGTGGTTTTCTACTTCTTGGATGGATGAAAAAAAGAGGAGAAAAGATTCCTGTGAATCTTTAATTGTAAACTTTGTTGTCGAATTCTTCCCTCTATTATCTTTTCGTATAATTTTATGCGTGGGTACTAAGTACCCGTGCAGAGCCCATAACAAAATTGCATCTCTGCTATCTGTGGAAAATAAAACAGTGTGTATCCATAATATACGAGTATTTTAGTCTATATGTATGAAAAAGTCAATCATTGATTTCTGTGCAGCTCTGTTTTAATGTCTTTTCAACTTTTAATAAATAGCTTCAAATTGCGAAATTTAAAAAAAAATTCTCTTATTTCACAAAAATAAAAAGCGAATTTAAAAAATCCATACACCAATATCTTTTGCTAACGGGTTAATGTGGATCAGTAAGATGTTAACTAAGAATTTTATTACGTACTAAATGAGTGAATATTCTGTCATATATGCGATTTTGACACAAATTCCACTTTCTTATAATTCATTTCAAGTTTTCATATCAATCGAGATTATTAAAGTAATTTACAATATGTACATTCCCTTAAAAAAAAACAAGATTAGCTAAATTCGACTGTAACTTTGAATACAAATATTAGTTTATCTTTAGTGCTATCAATTTATGAATTTTTATAAACTAACTAACCTTCTGTCAGATCCTTGTGATTTATGTAGTCTACCTTTGCCTTAATTTGCTTTTCCTTAATGTTGGAATCCTTCATAAGAAAAGTTAATATACATTTGTATATGTGGATCCAGTTATCCGAAGAGAATAGCTATTTTTAAATTTTAAATAACGAGCTGACATCCATATCAATCTGAAACAAAAGCATTTGAAGTAAAGTAATCGTAAGTTTATATGCCGTGAACTTACTAATCGATATCCAGACGGTAATTTATACTGAGGCCATTTTTGTAATATTTCCAGGGTTCATGAAGCTTGCTTTATTTCATTAAGTCTGTATTTAGCACAAGGTTTCCAGCAATGATCAAACTGATCAAATGTTAAATTGTCATATTTTAACGATCTTATGCAACTTTCAGCGTTCGAGTCTGGAACTAAATATAACAATTAAAAGTGGGATTTATCATCACTTATGCATTTGGCACTATTTAAATAGATTACCAAAAGATTTTTCCTCTGTAGCGTTGTCAGTTGCTTTTGAAGTAGAATGTTTTTCAGGTTTCGATATAGCTTTAAACGTACTTTTGAGATTACAAAATTTATTGTAAATTTTACCTCGCATACCCGATCTGTACAATTCCTGTGATATAATATAGCTAGAAGTAGTTTGAAAAATACATAAAATTATATAAATTACCAATTTCTCGCCAGGAAATCATAAAACTATTTCCTCCTCAAGTTGGTGACTTGTGGACAGGGACAAGTGCAAATTATTATTGTCAAAATATTGGGCAATAATATTTACAAGTAAAGTTCTTTGGTCGTCTGTAAACTTATGATGCTTGTTATAATTTGTAATATTCGCATAACATATTTCCCTTTAGTGATCCGTTTAACATATCGGAGGGCTTAACACTTTCATTTTCCTTTGGCTCAGGAGTGGAAAATCCTGAAGTATACGGAGATACTCGTGTGCAAACCGATCGTGGTGATGGTGGGCCTGTAACCAAAGATAATAAAGGTGGTCTACGAGATTCATAGGTCTCATAACTGTAAAGTGGCAGTCCAGTTGAATCCCTCCATATTTCTCACTGGTTCTCGAACAGAATTTGAGTAACAACGTCAAACGGTTTAAGAATTTTCTCAATATGATGTCTTTTCATCACTTTCAATATACTGACGTAAGCTTTCATGCCTGTAAAAAGTATTACTTTGTAAATGAAGTTTCAAGTGAAATGAAGTTAAATATGTATGCACTATTAAAAGGCGGTATGAAGTTTTATTACCCTGTTTAATAGTATTTATACTTTATTAAATCTTTTAATAGCAAATTTCTCACCAGCTAAATGTTCCGATAGCTTCTCTAATTTCAATTCGTTTAATAAATTGACAGGTTCTTCCTTTTGTTGATTTTCGTAACTACTTTCGGCCTCAGAAATCTCAAAACTATATTGTGAAATACGCTCGCAATTCAAATTGTAACCATCATAGGTATTTGTAAGGTTGGCAACAGTGTTACGTCACAGTAGATATCACTATTAAGTTCAACATTTGCTGCAATTGCTTCAGTAGAATCTGTCTCAGTTTGACTTTCGATTATTGATGTGTAAGGCATCTCGCTGGAAGGCCTTAAGATTAGTATTAGTAAAAATATTTGAATTTTTAGACAAGTGATGTTGGAAACAAAGCAGCTTAATATAAATAAAAGCCCCCGTCCAACAATTCTAGTAATAAAACAAGAATTATCCTTCTTTTTTTTATAAGTACAAGATTGGGAATCTCATTTAAAATCTATAATTTCAATCATAATAATAATTCGATAACTTAATAATAATTGAATAAATATGCCAATAAATAAATAAATATTAAATGAAGATACGAAATGAAATAAATAATAAATAATAATTAAAGTAAAGAGCTAATAAATAAATAAATATTAAATGAAGATACGAAATGAAATAAATAATAAATAATAATTAAAGTAAAAAGCTAATAAATAAATAAATATTAAATGAAGATACGAAATGAAATAAATAATAAATAATAATTAAAGTAAAAAACTAATAAATAAAACACCGTAAGTAATAACGAGTGAGTTGCTCCTCAGCTCCTAGCCTTAGCAATTTCATTCCCCCTATTTTTTCATGGTTGCCCAAAATTACGCCGAAATTGGAACAAACAAAAAAAGGAGGGAGGAGGAGGTTGGAATTTCCGGTGAGAAGTTTCTGGCCACGAGACGGACAGGAATACTAGTCCCACATACAGAAAAAATATAAGTTAAAAATTTTAAATAAAATAAGAAAAAAGAGAGAATTTAAAAGCGCCCAGGCAAAACCGCAATCTTCATTCTGGGAAGCTTGAAGTCAGCGAAGGCAGCGAAGAAGGTGACGAGAATACATGTAGCAGACAGGAGCACATGGCAAGGTACCCGCAGCTGAAGTTAAATATTTAACCCAATTAAAAAGATATTAAAAATATAATTATAAAAATAAAAAAATATATATATTTTAAAACTTATCAAACTAACCCATAATTTAAACAAAAATAGAAACATTTAACACCGTATTTGCTAACCCTACTTTTGCTTAAATTCTGGTAGCAGGACGGCCGTGTTAGGGACCACATAGGCAAACCTTTGTAAAGATTCCCAACCTGTGTAATAAAATTTCCTTATATTAAAATTTAAAAGAAATATTTTCATTAAATTCCTAACATCGCAATACACTACAAATGTAAGCTAAAATCCCTAGACTTTTAGCTTACATATTGGGGGCTCAACCGGGATCTTTTTCTATTACCGAGAAACCAATTAATTTTATTCACGATTCAAAAATTTCAAGTGTAAATCAGTACCTAGAAATCATTAAATACCAGAAACGAGAATATAATAACTTCCAGCGGCATAGCTACATGCGTTTATCGCTTTTATCAAGATTGCAAAAAAAAGCATTGAAGAATATCGGATCAGTTGGTTAATATAGAGTGCGAAGGAAAAAAGTCATATGTAGCAGAACTGTCAATTGGTTTAGTTTGTGAATCAGAGGTGAAAAGTTATTGAGTGCCTGCTAAATTAGTCAATAACTAGCAGCGAGTGGCAATAATTTTGTGAGGTTGCATGCAAATTGCATTTACTACATATCAGGCAGATTGGCATTGGATATAGATATAGCAGGAAATAAATTGTTGAGCTATTTGTTAAGTGCATAGTTCACCGGTATGTAGGTGTTAAAATTATTTTATACGGGTATTATTTTGGCGCCTTGTGTTTCTTTTAGGTTGCTTTCATTGAGTTGCTCCCAAAGCACGTTTTCAAGTTATGGTTTTTGTTAGCTATAAACAGAATTGGGAAGCTTTTAATTATCCAAAGTCCGACGGCGAAAAATATTATTGACAGTTGGTGAACAATCAAAAGTGGTGGATAATGGTAATTATAAAAAAGTCTATTTTATGGAGAAATTAAATAAAAATTCCTTTTATATATTTGCTGCGGGAATGTATGAAAAGGAATCTGGGTATTTTGCTACTAATCAGTCCGATTTGTCATAGTTGTAAGAAGATAATCGTATGGAGAAAAGGGATCGTACAAAACCAAGGGCATGCTTTTAAAGCAGTATTTCTGTTCGTATTATTTTTAGTTTTATATAATTTGATGACTAACCATTCCGATAATAGAACACAAAATAAATTTTATTTCTCTCATGGAAGCTCGATATGGCCAAAATCCAGAAAAGGCAATGCTCTTGTAAATACATCGACCTAGAACGTTTACACTTTACTATATAATTCCGATAATACATCATTAAAAAGCGTCATATTTAATTCGATGCCAGCAACATTAAATCATTTCAATAGTATTTTACCAGTAGATAGCACCGATTTTAAACGAAAATTTCCTTCGTTGAATCAGAAGTCATTATCAGAAGAAAACAAACATTCCAATAATAATAAAACCAACAATATCAGTACTAGTGACTTTCTGAATTCAGTCATGGCCACATTAGGGTTGAATTATTTCCCTCAGGTGCCACCGTTTTTTTTTGGCATTAAAGACTGACTGACTGAATCTCATGATCGGTAGTTATTCAAACGAATTCCGTGCTGTTGGTAAAAGAGGGACCAATCGATATCAATACAACGATTAGAATCAAAACTTCTTCTGATTTTAGTTAAATAGTAACTTCACACTTTTATATTGCGTGCTATGCTGGTTGGTTCAGTTAATTTAACCTATAATTATTTCGTGTACTATGATGGGTCTATTACTCTTGTGCATGTAATTTTTGTCCAAAGTAGTTAATTGTTTTCTTCGAGGACGCTGAACAATAAAAGAAAAATTTATTATGCTTGAAAATATATTTTCGTGACAGGTTTTCAATATAATTTCGGCTAATAGGATAGGATAAAGAACTCGATTTAGAAAACTTATTCGGAAAAGATAGAAAATACTTTATTCTCGCTAGTTACTATAGTGCTCTATACATTCGTTGCTACATGGTTGTGTTGTTATTATAACTGATTGGAAAATTTAATAACTTCGAACCATGTCTTATGAACAGATAGCTAGATTCTGTGCAGATACCGACATAAAATTTGAAATGCGCTGCAGAAATGTGTCGCCTGAGCTATACACAATAGAGGGCAGACGCACCTGGTGGGCCAAACAACTAAAAAAGGAAGCCGGTGCTGACCCTAATGCCCTTCTGGTTAAATCGTATTTGTCACCTTCTGAAGACTTGGAAGAGTGTGGAGTCCTTTTAGAAGAATTCGAGAATGATTTTTCCACAATTGATAATATTTATTCGGAAGTATTGGAAGTGCGCCTTAATCTTCTTTTAACGAGAATAAAAAGAATAGTGTCGGATTCAGAGGACAATGAAGCTCTTAAAGAATCTTTGATTGTGAAAGCAAAGAGGATTATTGTAAGGTTGGAAAAAGTGCAGTACCAAACTTGGAAAGCAAGTTTTGCTCAGAGACCTATTGAAAATAACATTGAAAATAAGTTGAAAGCCGTGAATTTGGATGACACAATCGACAACGACAACGATCTGCTAAATCCTCCCAACGCAGATCCACCCAAAGTATCACGCGATAGTTTTGAACCTATCCGAGAAAATTTTAGACCATGCTTCCCAAAGGAAAGTTTTTCTCTTTCTAGACCGACACCCATGCTATATAAGTGGGGTTTTAAGTTCACAGGTGATGATAATGATTCCGCCTCAGCCTTTTTACAAAAGGTTGCAGACTTTTCGCGATCCAGACAAGTCAATGAATCTGAATTATTGAGGGCTATACCTGATCTTTTAGATGGATCCGCATTACGCTGGTATCGCCGAAAACGAGATACATTCGAAGGTTATCAAGATTTTGTAACGCAATTTCTGAAGCACTTCGAACCCTTGCTTCATACCGATCAACTTCTAGAATTTTTACGAGAACGTAAACAACACAACAATGAGTCTATTACTCAATATATTTCCTTCATGGAAGATCATTTCTTTCGTCTGCCTAGAATTCCTAATGAATGCGAGAGGGTAAGAATGATACGCAAGAATCTACTGCCAAAATATATAAGGGCCATTGCTCTCCTAGATTTCCCCACGGTTGATCAGCTTGAAGAAGCTTGCCAGAAGGTCGAAGTTAGTGAAATCCAGGCTCAAGTAAACGGAAGTACTCACGAACGGAAAGGTTTCGCATTCTCATCTACTTACCGTCCCTATAATTCAATTGACTCTTCATTACACTCTGCTCGAGCTAGTGCAGTCCGACAAAATGTTAACTCCGAACCAATACCAAAGAATGCAGGGATGAATTATGATAATTGGAGGAAATCTTTCAACGATAATTCAAATAATTCAGGCCTTTCTCCGCATATTCGATTTAATAGAGATCCCCAACGATCTCCTAATTACAATCACAATCGCCACACTTCTAGTAATTCTCAAAATCCCTATTATCATCAGCGTAGCAAATTCATTGAAACTAAACCAGGATACGTGCCGCGGCCACCAAATCAGAGACAGATGCAAGTCAACTGCTTAGATTCCCCCCATTCTGCAATAGAAGCTCATACCATAGTACCATCTAAAAGCGAAACTCAAAATCATGGAAAAGATTTCCCGTTTATTCCTCCTGATGCCTCTGAAAATTACGATGCTAATGGAGTCCGCGAAAGACACCGAAATTCAATAAAGTATTCCACGGATCCGGAAAACAACACCAGGGCTGCTCAAGAGTGGACAAGTGCAGTCCTGAAAGGTCAAGGTCCACCACAATAATCCCATATCCACTAGTTATAAAGGACGATAGCGATACAAGACCCTATCTCTCTGTTAATATATATGGTCACACCGTTAGGGGCCTTTTGGATACGGGAGCAAACGGCTCTGTTGCAGGGAAGTGTGGAATTAAGACTCTTGTGAAGTTGGGACTTAAACAGCAGTCTGGCAATATTTCTTTTATTAAAACAGTAGATAGCTCGTGTCACCATATTTCGGGATTCTTTAACGTCCCTGTTGAATTCAAAAATGAACTAAAAGTTGTTCGTGTACTTGCGGTTCCTACTTTAAGACAACATTTAATTTGGGGAGTTGATTTCTGGGACGCCTTTAAGATAAGACTAGAAAGGATTTGTAATACCTACTGGTCATGCTACAATTATTCGACAGAACAAGATCTAAGGGCAGGGATATGTACACCAACATTCAAAGAAAAGGAAGCGATCCGTGCTTGTTTGAAAAAATTTGATCGATTAGAGCGTCCTACTCTTGGCAGGACTAATTTAATAGCTCATGACATTGACACGGGTAATGCTGACCCAATAGTTCAACGTGGCTATGAAGTTTCTCCTGCTGTTCAAGCCCGCTTTGGTAAGGAATTAGACAGGATGAAAAAGTTGCAGGTAATTGAACCTTCCAAAAGTCCTTGGTGCTCGCCGGCTGTCCTGGTGAAAAAGTCAAACGGCAAAGATCGTTTGTGCCTAGACAGCCGCAAATTGAATGCTGTTACAAAAAAATGTGCATACCCATTACCGCGGATTACAGAAATCCTAAATCGCCTCAATAATGCCAAATATTTATCTTCTATTGACCTGAAAGATGCATTTTGGCAAATAACACTATCCGAAGCCTCCAAAGAAAAAACCGCGTTTTCAGTGCCCGGTCATGGGTTGTGGCAGTTTGTGGTAATGCCGTTCGGACTTACTAACAGTCCTGCTACACAACAGCGCCTCATGGACAGACTCTTCGGCCCAACAGAGAAAAATATCTTTACCTATCTGGACGATCTCATAATTGCTACGTCGACATTCGCTGACCATTTACGTACACTTGAGCGGGTAGCAGACCGCTTATTTGAAGCTAATCTAACCATAGACAAAGAAAAGTGTCAGTATTTTAGATCCAGCCTTAAATACTTAGGCTTTATTGTCGACTCTGAGGGACTGCGCACCGATCCTGAAAAGGTTCAAGCCATGATAGACTTCCCCCGGCCTAAGAATTTTACAGAAATGAAGCGATTTATAGGGCTAGCATCGTGGTACCGACGCTTCGTGCCAAGTTTTGCTCAAATAGCTTGTCCCCTGCATGAACTTACGAAAGGAGGTAAAAAGCGACAGCCATTGAAGTGGACGCCCGAGGCTGACAAAGCGTTTAATGAATTGAAAGGTGCGCTGGTCAAGACCCCGGTACTTGCCAATCCTGACTTTGAGAAGCCCTTTTTCATCCAATGTGATGCTTCAAACCATGCCATTGCTGGAGTCCTTTTCCAAAGGGACAATGCTGGGAATGAACATCCTATCGCTTATGTTAGCCGAAAACTAAGAGGGGCAGAATTAAATTACAGCGTGACTGAAAAAGAATGTCTAAGCATCATTTTCGCAATGGAAAAGTTACGTGGGTTTCTCGAAGGTCATAAGTTTTTCATTCTTACAGACCATTCCCCTCTAACTTGGCTTTTCCGCCAACAAAATGTTGTAGGTCGAATTGCTCGTTGGATATTACGACTACAACAGTTTGACTTCGAGATAAAGTATGTCAAGGGTAAAAATAATGTAGTTCCCGATACCCTTTCCAGAGCTCCTGAAATTAATTTAATAGATTGCCACCCAAGGGAGTCTGACGAGTGGTATCAGTCAATGATTCAAAAGGTGATAGATTGCCCATTACGTATGAAGAACTGGAAACTGGAGGATAATATTCTGTATATCAAGCCGCTTCAAGAGTCCATTAGACCGTATGATAATAAATGGAAACTTGTCGTACCAACGTCTAAACGCCATGATGTATTGAAGGAATGTCACGATTCCCCATTTGCAGCCCACTTAGGGAGCTATAAAACACAGAAGAGGATCGCAGATCGATATTATTGGCCAGGAATGATGAAGGACATCATCAACTATGTCAAAAAATGTGAAATCTGCCTAAAATCGAAGCCGACGACCAAACCTCCATTTGGGCCACTAGGAAAATTTAAAGCAGCGAATCGCCCCTGGCAAATGATTGCTCTCGATCTCATCGGTCCGCTGCCACGGTCCACGAAAGGAAACTGCTGGATATTAGTGATTTCAGATTGGTTCACTAAAATGCCATGTATCTTCCCCATTCGGGAAGCTACTTCAAAGAAGGTCGCGGAAATAACGGAAAGTCGAATTTTTCTGGAATACGGAGTTCCAGAGATAGTCATTACTGACAATGGGCGACAATTTGACTCGAAAGAATTTAGGAAACTCCTTCAAGACTACGGTATCCGAAAATTCTGGTTAAATTGTAAATACCATCCTCGCAATAATTTTTCAGAAAGATGGAACAAGGTCATTGGTAGTGCGCTCAGATCATATGTGACCGACAATCATAGATTATGGGATCGTGAGATAGGCGCAATTCAAGTTGCGCTACGAACTGCAGTAAATGCAGTAACAGGATATTCCCCTTTTTACTTAAATTTCGGCCGTGAATATATGTTTTCAGGCCTAGACTATAAATTGTATGATCCAATCGAAGGTTCGGCAATATCATATAGGACTAAATTTTTAACCCGCCTCGTAAGCACTTATGACGATATTTCCAAAAGAATACTCAAAGCCTACGAGGTCAATAAACATTATTTTGATAAAGGGAAAATTAAAGTCTCATTTTCAATAGGAGACAAAGTATACAAAAGAAATTACGTATTATCGGATGCAACGCAAAAGTTTTCCGCAAAGCTAGCTCCTAAATACGTGAGATGCTCTGTAATCGATAAAAAATCTGATTTAGTTTATAAACTAGCTAACGAAGAAGGCAAAGATATAGGTTGGTGGCACGTAAAGGATATTAAACATGTTTAATTGGTATTCCTCTAAACACTCATTAGTAGGCATCACCACATATTGAAATCATGATATACTTAGGTTAGGTGTGATTTAGGTTATTAATTTGAGAATTATAAGGTAGATTAAATTGTAGTTAGGTTGAATTATAGGCGTTAAAAACAAAAGGCTTGGTAGTCTATGGTAAGAAAGTATATTAAGATTTTGTTCTTGATAGCTCATACCTGTACCTTTCATTAATGAAGAATCAAGAAGGCATGGTCTTTTACAGTATGACTGGAACATACTGCCAGTGGACACGATTACTTAGTAGTGAGGAACCAGGAGGTTCACCTCCAAAGTGTACTCCTCGTTGTAGCATAGACTTAGCATATCGCTCTCTATGACCTCACGTTTATTTAGTTCCATACTGATATCGATAGTTAAATGTTAGCACATACTAGCACAAGATTATTGAACTTTTGCTCGCACTCAATACAAAAAAAAAGTTATAAGTTTTTTTTTTTTGCCTACTATTAGAAATTATTGCCAACTGATTCGGTGTTCATATTCTTGTAATATCACGAGTACGTAATTGCTAATAGCGGCCTCCTCTACGATAAAAATTAAGAATACGCACATAAGTACTATGGAGGCAATGAGAAAAAAAATACGTTTCACATATTTTTTTCCCCGGGAAGCGGGAGAATGTAAGGCATCTCGCTGGAAGGCCTTAAGATTAGTATTAGTAAAAATATTTGAATTTTTAGACAAGTGATGTTGGAAACAAAGCAGCTTAATATAAATAAAAGCCCCCGTCCAACAATTCTAGTAATAAAACAAGAATTATCCTTCTTTTTTTTATAAGTACAAGATTGGGAATCTCATTTAAAATCTATAATTTCAATCATAATAATAATTCGATAACTTAATAATAATTGAATAAATATGCCAATAAATAAATAAATATTAAATGAAGATACGAAATGAAATAAATAATAAATAATAATTAAAGTAAAGAGCTAATAAATAAATAAATATTAAATGAAGATACGAAATGAAATAAATAATAAATAATAATTAAAGTAAAAAGCTAATAAATAAATAAATATTAAATGAAGATACGAAATGAAATAAATAATAAATAATAATTAAAGTAAAAAACTAATAAATAAAACACCGTAAGTAATAACGAGTGAGTTGCTCCTCAGCTCCTAGCCTTAGCAATTTCATTCCCCCTATTTTTTCATGGTTGCCCAAAATTACGCCGAAATTGGAACAAACAAAAAAAGGAGGGAGGAGGAGGTTGGAATTTCCGGTGAGAAGTTTCTGGCCACGAGACGGACGGGAATACTAGTCCCACATACAGAAAAAATATAAGTTAAAAATTTTAAATAAAATAAGAAAAAAGAGAGAATTTAAAAGCGCCCAGGCAAAACCGCAATCTCCATTCTGGGAAGCTTGAAGTCAGCGAAGGCAGCGAAGAAGGTGACGAGAATACATATAGCAGACAGGAGCACATGGCAAGGTACCCGCAGCTGAAGTTAAATATTTAACCCAATTAAAAAGATATTAAAAATATAATTATAAAAATAAAAAAATATATATATTTAAAACTTATCAAACTAACCCATAATTTAAACAAAAATAGAAACATTTAACACCGTATTTACTAACCCTACTTTTGCTTAAATTCTGGTAGCAGGACGGCCGTGTTAGGGACCACATAGGCAAACCTTTGTAAAGATTCCCAACCTGTGTAATAAAATTTCCTTATATTAAAATTTAAAAGAAATATTTTCATTAAATTCCTAACATCGCAATACACTACAAATGTAAGCTAAAATCCCTAGACTTTTAGCTTACAGATGAATTATCCAAGCAAGTATAGGTTTTGGAATATGATGGTGAAAAATAATCTTCATTTTAAGTTGATTGAATAGTTCGATAGATTTGTAAATTATTTTGTTCTTGATTGTTAAGGGAATCCATGGTAAAATTCCTGATAGTATTTTTTTATAATAAACTAACTCTCTAATTTTATACAATATAGTATACTTCTTAACAAGATATAATTTGAATTTTTTTTGGGCATTGAAATTTCATGTTCTCTTTTATATTAATACTATTTACTTAGAAGAATAAAATATGATGCTATAGTATTTAATTTATTACAGTCATTAGTTCACGTTATTATATTCATTTCAAATTTGCAAAATAATATTCTTTAATTCGAATCATCGTTTTTCCAGTAGCAGTTTTAATTATATTAACTGGAGGGCCTATTAAGTCATCAATGGCCAATATTGAAAATTCTCCAAGCAATGTAGGGTCAATATCGTAGGCTATATAGTGAGGATTATACTGAATATTTTCTACAATCTGACAAAATAAATACTTAGTATTATTATATGAAATTATGTCAATTATGACATGCACTTTGATATCACATTTGAATGTAGCCACATATAATCCGATTTCATAAGTCGTTCCCTTATACATGTATCGTTGAAAAAATTTACCGCCATTTTCACCGCAATCCAATTTCAACATATCATATATGATAGTTTTGTAATTACTGTCCACTCGGGTTTTCTGATTAGTATCGTGCTGATTACTAGCGAGTTTTGAATATTTTGAAAAAGTTGACTTGCAAACTTGAATTGAAATTTTCGAGCTAAGATTAAGCAAATATATTTTCGTGAGGTGATTATATGAGAATATTTTTTAAACTCTTTATGTTCCGCTTCATATTTAAAGCACCAAAATTTTCTCAAAGGGCCAGACTGATGAATAACTTTAGGATAATGAATGAGGTTGTGAAACTTTGGTTTCAATGTATCTGAAAATAGTCGTACATAATCTCGGTTATGCACTTCTATTTTGCATTTCAATAGATCAGTGGAAGAATCAGTCATTTCAAAACAGAGAATCAGGTCTATTAATTCAACTAAGTTTAGTAAAAATTTGCAAACAACATCATCCGATGGAACTAAATCACCTACCATTAATGGAAAGAGACTTATAAAAGTCATCATTTCACGTGCTGACATTCTTAAATGCTTGTTGGTTATATGTGACCATTTAATTTCACCTGAAATATTGTGAGATTCGATTGACCCGTAATTAAAATTCTGCTTTCTAAAGTTTAAGGTTTCTAAAGACAAATATTTCATTTTTTGAACGAAGTAAGTTATAATATGGCAGAGATCATAATGACAGATTCCCTCGAATATATCGTGCATAGGCTGAGAACTACGATGCAGCAAAACCGCCTATCTATCAACGTTATCCCTACTCAGTATTGAGAGTGATTTACTCCGGGAGCTGGATTTCAGCGAAATTATAAGATTCCATTTGTTGACGTTACATGTTAATTTCTTCCAATTTTGTAGTTTATTTTATTTTGTCTTTTTTTTCGTGCAATAAATTATTTAAACAAATAAAAAAAAATGTCTAACCTATTTTAAAAATAATTAGGGATCTCCACTCCTTTGTTGCCCCAGGGCCTCCACACTTCTAAATCCGGCCCTGATCACACAGAGCTATTACTTGTACTTCTATTCTACTGGAACACAGTATGAGTACCACAATCTGATGTATACCATAAGCGGAGGAATACAAAATGTTCTTTAAAGCAAATAAAGTTTTATTACTGTTTTCATAAAGCACGTTACATCGAATTTATGAATGTTTTCATTGATACAATGAAACTAGCATTAAATGCTAACAATAAATTAAGCAAATATTACATCAAGCCAATGCATGCATGTTAATTATAGGTCTTCATTATATTAATAAAAATGTCTTTTTATTTTACATCAATTCAATAAAAGATTTAAATATATTAATGAAACGAATCAATAAATTAGTTTTCGTTATATTAATCAAATCATTGCTAGTCTGACATTTCTTTTCATAAAAATATTCATGACCTAAACGTATTATTAACTGTTCAAATGAAATTTGTGTTAATAAACACCGTTTATTGTATCAACAACGAATATTTTTTTCAGTGTAGTCTCAATATGACGTATAAGCTTTCTATTGCTTGAAGTCATTAACTTAATGTATTGCTGTGAGCGTGGCGTTCGGTTCGTTATTTAAAACACAATGTTTATTATTTAATATACAAGTTCTTTATTTCACTCTAATCATATAAAATTCACAATTCCTCAATTAATCAACTCAATTCTAATTATCGCTAACACTGTACTGTTACGTGCAATAGAGGGTGACAACTGGTGACATCTACTGGCAATGGAGAGTAAACGACTTCAGGTTCGGAGAATCGATTATAAAGTTCAGGAATAGAACAAATGGAATAGTCAAGAAGCTTTTGGAATAGAACACTCCAGAATAATCCGGGGAGTTTCTAGGGTATAAATATAACAGTAATCATCGCCAGAAAAAGAGTCTTGTCTTAGACGTTGCAGTGTTAACAAGCGAAAGTAATAAAGAAGCGAAGTGTTGTAATTGGATTGCGATAATTGAAAGTACAGTATTAGCGATAATTAAAGTTGAGTTGATTAATTGAAGGTTTATGAATTTTGTATGATTAGAGTGAAATATAGAACTTGTATATTAAATATTTAATATTGTGTTTTAAATAACGAACCAAAGGCCACGCTCGCAACAACTGGTGTCAGAAGTGAAACAAATTCGCGAAATAAAGTGGTGGCAATTGACTTAAAAATCCAAGTGTGATTAATTTTGAGAAATTGTGTTAAATTTTGAAAGTTCTGAAAAATAATTAATATTCAACTGTGAGTGAATTATTAAAGTAATGGGGCGCAAAGTGGACGAGCTTCGAATGCAGGATTTGAAAGTGGAGTTAGGGAACCGGTCACTACAAACGAAGGGTACAAAGAAAGTTCTAGTCGAGCGACTTAGACAAGCTCTGAAAGAGGAAGGAAAGAATCCTGAAACATTTGTTTTCGAAGAGAACTTAGAAGAAACCGAAGCTGAAGAAGAGCCTGCGATGAAAATGGAACAGCTTTTGAGTACATTAATGAGTAAAATGGAAGCCCGTTTTGATGAACAAAAGAATTCTCTCGATGAACAAAAGAATGCTTTTGAGGAACAAAGGAATTCTCTGGAATCCCGGTTAGATGAGCAGAAGTAATCTATGGACGAACAACAGAATTCTCTGGAATCTCGGTTAGATGAGCAGAAGAAATCTATGGACGAACAAAAGAATTCTCTCGATGAATAAAAAGAATTCTCTGGAATCCCGGTTAGATGAGCACAAGAAATCTATGGAAGCCCGTTTTGATGAACAAAAGATTGATTTTGAGGAACAAAATGAATCTCTGGAAACCCGTTTGGACGAAAAAAAGCTCTCTCTGGAGAATTGTCTAGAAACTCGTTTGGAGGAACAGAAGACTTTCCTGAAAAACTCATTAGACGAACAAAATTTGAAAATTGAAGGAATCGAGCAGGAAGTGGCGGAAGCTCAACAAAAAGTCACCGAGCAACTTGACAGTTTTAAATCAGATCTGGAAAGAATAAAGCATCGTCAGCCTCTAAACGTAGCAACTGAAATATCCGGTGCAGGTAGAATGAAACCTCCCATATTTGATGGACAAAATTCGTGGCATATCTTCAAGAAACAATTCGAGGCAGCTTCAGAGGTAAATGGATGGAATAATGAAGACAAAGCTATAGCTCTGGTGTTAGCACTTAGAGGTCCTGCGTCAGAACTCTTACAAACTGTACCGATTGAAAATCAACGTAATTACGCTTCATTAGTACAGGCGATAGAATTACGTTACGGAGATGAACACATGCAGCAAGTATATCGCCTACAGTTGCGCAACAGGATTCAAATACATGGCGAATCACTACAACAACTGTAGGCAGATGTAGAAAGATTAGCGCATCTTTCATACTCCAACGAAAATGCGGATTTTCTCAACGAAGTGGCGACGGAGGCATTTGTGAACGCTATTGCAGATCAAAGTTTACAACAAGCGTTAAAGCTGGCAGGAAGGAAATCAACAGCAGAAGCACTAGCCTATGCATTAGTGTATGAATCCGCCAGACAAGCTTCGCGGAGTGCAGTACGAATGAGAGATTTCGGTGGACGAATGTATTTGTAATAGAATGCAGTCATCCCAGAGCTCATCTTTGCGTGGTATCCTTCGATGCTAGAATTGTAATAGACCAGGACACCTACAAAGAGACTGCATAATACGCCGATGAGTGGAATCTCTAGATGAAGAGAGGAAAGTGGAATTGCAAAGATATCGAGCTGAGCAGCAGACTTGCAATAGATTGCAGTTATCACTGAGCACCACTTCACGTAGTATTCTTCGATGTTGGGATTGTAATAAATTAGGACACCTTCAAAGCGACTGCATGAAAAGCCGTCGAAAAGGACCAACAGAAAAGAAAGGGACAGAACAATGTACAAGTTGGCGAGCTAGAGAGCAAACTATTCTTAGGGAGACTAGAATCCAACCTTATGACTTTGAGAGCCTACACAGGAAAGGACGTATCTATGAAAATGCAGAACCCTTGGTACAACGTCAATGGAAACCTGAATGCAAGCATTATGGCTGGGAGAAAGGAAATGAGAAAACAGCTACTATACAGTTGGTATCCGTGGAACCATCTACAGGTTGGGACAACGAGGACCTGCGAACAGCACAGCGAGGAGATCCGTACATTTCACCTATTCTTGCTTGAAAAGTAGACATAGAAAAACCAGAATGGAAGGATATTTCGAGGATGAGTGAAAAGCTAAAAAGCTACTGGGCTCAATGGAATTCTCTTCATGTTGAATGCGGCATATTAAAACGCAAGTGGGAAGCACCTAACGGTAAATCGTTCCGAATGCAAATAGTCGTGCCGGCATCAAAGGTCAACGATGTTCTAGGTAAAATGCATCGTGGAGTATCTGGAGAACATTTGGGAGTGAATAAAACAATTTCTAAAATACGAGAAAAGTTTTATTGGCTACATATGCGGGAGGATGTAGAGAAGTGGTGTCGCAGATGTACTGTGTGTGCTTCTTATAAAGGGCCGCCACGTAGCAGCAGAAAGGAAATGTATAAGTGTAATGTCAGAGTCACATTGAAACGGAGAGCTGATGTACAAGGGGCCACGGGGGCGTAATTAGCAGTAAGTACCCATCGGATGAGGACCCGCTATGACTTACGTGCGAGTTCAGCAGGATTCAATGAAGGTGATCTTGTTTGGCATTTTCCGCATTTTCGCTGGAGTATGAAAGATGCGCTAATCTTTTTACATCTGCCTGCAGTTGTTGTAGTGATTCGCCATGTTTTTGAATCCTGTTGCGCATCTGTAGGCGATATACTTGCTGCATGTGTTCATCTCCGTAACGTAATTCTATCGCCTGTACTAATGAAGCGTAATTACATTGATTTTCAATCGGTACAGTTTGTAAGAGTTCTGACGCAGGACCTCGAAGTGCTATCACCAGAGCTATAGCTTTGTCTTCATTATTCCATCCATTTACCTCTGAAGCTGCCTCGAATTGTTTCTTGAAGATATGCCACGAATTTTGTCCATCAAATATGGGAGGTTTCATTCTACCTGCACCGGATATTTCAGTTGCTACGTTTAGAGGCTGACGATGCTTTATTCTTTCCAGATCTGATTTAAGACTGTCAAGCTGCTCGGTAACTTTTTGTTGAGCTTCCGCCACTTCCTGCTCGATTCCTTCAATTTTAAAATTTTGTTCGTCTAATGAGTTTTTCACGAAAGTCTTCTGTTCCTCCAAACGAGTTTCTAGACAATTCTCCAGAGAGATCTTTTGTTCGTCCAAACGGGTTTCCAGAGATTTCTTTTGTTCCTCTAAATCAATCTAACGAAGAAGAGCTTGGAGCATCTGCTTCAATTACGACCGCTGCAATTGCAGAAGTACCAGCAGGTACAGAAGCTTTGACGCCGCTCAGCCCAAGGCCACGACGTCGTTCGAACTTAGCGGATGTTGTGAAAATGGGTTCATCTTCAGCGCCAAAGCCAAGTGTGGTTTTCATGAGACCACTGCTTTCTGCAGAGAAGGCAAATGCCTTCAAACAGATGCTACTAGAACCAGCAGCGAGACCAGCGGCATCACTACGATCCCCAGAAATAGAGTTAGGGATCTCTTATGCCCAGAAGGTAAGTGGCAGTTCCACTAAAAAGTCAGTCATGGAAATTATAGGCAAGGGCATCACTCCTCGTCCAGCCCCATTGGACGCAGGTAAGCCTCGGCCTAAGACCGGTGCGGGTCTACAGGCTTTTTTCGACGGGAGGTGGCAGGATGAGAGCTACGGTATGCAGCTCGGGCACAACAATAGATAGAGCGGGTACCGGAAAGCGATCTTCCAGGTCATCTCTCGTGAGGAGCTATTCTCCATGGGAGTAATAGCTGGGGGAATGGTTGAGGTGTATACTACAATCCTCGGTAGTGCTACCAAGCTTATGCTTGAGGGCATCGAGGTATATGGTAGGCACCTTGTGCCGTTCCCACTCAGGGAAAAGCCCACGAAGGTCAAGTTTTCACGGGTCCCTATGCGAGCCAGTCATGAAGACCTCCTAAAATTCTTGGGAAGGTTCATGGCAGCGTTTGCGCTATTCCCATTAAAATTGGGGATGAGGGTCTTGGGCGGTACCAGCCGGGAAGCGCCCATCACTCGAAACAAGAGGTGCACACTTCCAAGAGGCTTCTACTTGAGCATATCCGGCTCAACGCACTGGATTTATGTGAGCACCGAAACAAAATGCCATACTTGCCATTTGGTAGGGCATTTTATTGCTGACTGCCCCAGGAGAAGCGGGAAGAAGGCTGAACCGAGGGTTCCCTCGAAGGAAAGAAGGCTCTGGAGAAGGAATCTTCGGCCGGAACTCAACCTGCTATCTTGGAGCATCCAGTGGCTACAGTGCCTGAAGTTGTCCCAGAGGCAAAAGAAATTCCGGCTATAAACGGTGCCACAACGTGAGAGCATGGCTACTCCTGACGAGGAGTCGAGAAGCCATTTAGGAAAGAAAAGGAGGACGAGGAGGAGGAAGACGAAGGTGGACCGTGCGATGCTGCCTCCTCCAGAGCCAGCAAAGCCAGTCGCTCCAAAACGGCCCCACTCGGAGGCGGACGATAGTGGAGCTCGCGGTTCGAGAGAGGCGGCAGCATCTCTCGAACAGCCTTCGGACTGTGATATGACCGGGCTGGATAAAACTGGTCTCTCGGGCTTCAGTGGCTACGAGTCGTGTGGTAGCACCATTTCGACTGGTAGCCAATTTGAGGTCTCGAAGGGAATGGAAACCCTTCCTAGGGAGAAAATTCGAAGTATACTTGGCCAGCTCCAGTACAAGAAGAATTCAGGTAAAATCTGGAGTATTCTTGTACGGGAGCTGGAAAGGCCAGAATTGTTACTTCCTCAGCTTCGAATCCTACAACAGTAGTCGAAGAAAAAGGGGAAGTACAACGATGCACCTCGCTGTGAGCGTCTCCATAGGAAGGTGGAGGCGTTGATCCAGGAGCATCGCTTGGCCGATTCTCCTCGTCCGTAGACGTCGTACCATCATCATTTGAGCTTCTTATCTCTTTGTATGTGTAAGATAGCACTATCGAACATGTCAAAATGTTCGATATAGATATCGCGCTTCTACAGGAGACGAATTTTACACAAGACACATATACACAACTTGAGCGCTATGCTTTTCTACACACTGGCTATGCAATGTTTGCCACACCTGCGCCTCGCCCAGGCTCAGGGGTGGCAATAATTTTATCCAACAAATTTACACTATCGGCTCCTGTCTATACAGATATCTTCCCAGGCTTCGCTTCTTCCTTGGATTTTGTCGTTCAAGACAAACATATCAAGGTAGTAAAGTAAACGTGTACCTTCCTCATGACCAGGACATTACAAGACAAGTTCTTGATAGTGTTCAGTCCTATCTGGTGAATTTTAGTGGCGAACCTCTCCTCGGAGGTGATTTCAACTGCACTCTGAATCCATCAATGGATCGGCACTCTGGAGTTGAGTTCAACTCTGTCAATGCTACTCGATTGAGGAATTTTGTCGGTGTCTTCAGACTCGTGGATACCTATCCTACGACTAGATCATACACGAGGGACTCGCGAAATATCCATGGAAGTCTCGCAGGCTCCAGAATTGATAGACTTTACGTCTCACCTGGAATACTAGAACATTTCGTTGGTGTCACTCATGAAGTGTGTTCCGTTAGCGATCATCTTCTTGTAGTGGCTACCAGCACTCTAGTTGAAAGACGAACTGCATACTGGATATTCACCAACATTTCTTGAATTCCGAGCAGTTCATCAATGAGTTCACTGAATTCTGGCACGATTTGCAAGAGAGGAAAGTTGAGTTTCCTTTTCATAGTCAATGGTGGGATGTTGGAAAGCTCCAAATTCGATCTTTTATCGAGACGAGTTTCAATCGAAGTGGCTATCAAGCTTCTAGCTTGTCGGCCGAGGTTTCTCGGGTGGCAGCTCTTCTCCCATCTCAGCCGGATTTGATTCGTTATTTCAATAGAATAAAGGAACGCTTGGCGACACAGACTTACAAGCACAGCTTGGAGTTTGTGCTGTGCGGCCAATCACGCTGGCTGAGGGAAGGCGATTCTCCAACCGAGTACTTCTTTCGGGCGACTAGACGACGTACTGCTTCTTGTGGGGTCGAATCGATAATTGATGAATCTGGACAAGTCCTTAACGGACAACAGCTATCAGAATATATTCGATACAACTACAGTAGTCTCTACTCTGAATCGACGTCGACAACATCCTCGACCATTCAAGAATTTCTTGAGAATATACCCACGTTCACTGAAGACAGTAAGGAGCTCCTGGATACAGTAATCACAGTAATTCACTTCAAAAAATACCACGGAGTTGTGGCAAAAGCTGGCAGAAATATTGAATTCAATACCTGGAGCAAAGAAAGATTGGAAAAGTGGGAGAAAGGTATGAATATAAATTCATTAATTTTTTGTTGTTGATATTATATTAAATTCCTAGAGTTGGCACGACTTAAAATGTGTTGTAAAAAGTAAATCAGCAGCGGCTAAAAAACATTTGTATGGCACTGGTGGAGGTCATCCTGCAAAACTGTTTCTAACGAGCGAGGAATTAAGGGTGCAGGAGTTGATAAACCCGAACCAAGTTTCAGGCCATGAGGATGTGCTAGAGACAGATATTGTAATGGTGAGAAAGTTAAATGCATATAAATTTAAGAGTTCTTATTCCAATATATATAATCAAACAGGACATAGGTGAGAGCACTTCCCCAGTGTTTAGTAATGAGGATCCGCGGCCAACAACTTCTTATCCCGAGTCCTCCACAATAGGCATTGAGGCCAGTGATCCCCCCGATAATATTGCATATCAAAAAGTATTAAACGAAAATAGACTTCCTTGAAATGAAAGGAGGGGTAAAAGCGGTAATTATTTTGACATTAAAATGTTTATGCATATTAATCTTACAGCCCAACGATATCCTAAAAGGCGTTCTATTGACACAGCGCAGGAGATTTGTAGTGTTGCTGCTGAAAAGACTAAAGTCAAAGAGGAGTACTACAAGAAAAAAATGGAATTACAGGAAAAGAAACTAGAATTATGGGAGAAAAAACTGGCGATAATGGAAAGGGACACGCTAGCTAGGGAGGAAATTGCACAGGCACTGACAAAAATATCAATGTCATTTGTTTAGAGCATATAATGCAAACATATCAGCCACCAGCTAAAATGTTCTTAATAGCTAATGCCATATATATAAAATAATATATAAAAATTTATAAAACAATATGAAGAAAACTCTATAATAATAAATATATCTTTATTTAAAGAATGTAATTATTGAAAATAATGCCTAATTATTTTCGAACGAAGTCGTTTCTCCGCTGCAAGTAGAGCATTAGTAGAAGAAGCTCCTCTGTTTATTTCATCTACTTCTGGCGTTTGATTAGGGAACATTCCTTTCAAGGGGTCATCATCAACTAACTTCAGGGTACACCTCTTCTAAATTAATTGTCACGCATATATTGTGAAGTACACAGCACGTGTTAATTATTTTCAATGCTATATTTGGGCGGTAATGAAGAACACGATGTTTTAAAAGGCATCGGAATCGCATCTTTAAAACTCCGTTCACTCGTTCAATTGTACTTCGTACTGCCATTTGTCGAGCGTTATAATTACTCTCGGCGCTACCTGGTATTGCATTTAAGTCAGGTGTCAGTAACCATGGCCTCAAAGCGTATCCTGAATCACCTGAATAGAAAATGTATTTGTTTAACTCATTTGGGAACACAAATTTGTAATTTACTACCCAATAGAAAGTACTGCTCAGGAAAAGTTCTGTAAAGAGCTTGTACCGCCAGAAGAACGTTGCTGTTATTCCAAATAAAGCTGTCATGTGTACATCCAGGGTATTTTGCATTGACGCTGATAATTTCCATATTAGAATCACATACCTTATTAAGGCAAAAATATTAAGCACTTTTTTATAAATATACCATAAATAAAATTACCAGTTGAACGTTTATGGAATGATATCCCTTTCTGTTGACATAAATATGCTCTGGAAATAATGGGTCTTCTTTTGGCGGTGAAACAATAGCGACATGGGTACAATCCACACATCCTATTACCCCCGGAAATCCATGAACATCATAAAATCTGGAGGTATTTCTTTGAATATGTATTACTATTTACAAAGTTAGAAAATCTTACCTCTTCCTGGTGGAGTTTGAGGCTTCTGTTGTTGTTGGGAACTTAATCTGTTCTTTGAACAGATTGCTCTCATGAACAGCATTAATTACTTCGTTTATTGATCTACTAACTGAGGATTGACTCATTGAAATGTCTTGACTATCTCCAACGAGTTGTTGATAGCTCCCAGTAGCAAAAAACCGAAGGGCACATAGAACCTAACAAGATTCAAAGCAAACGTTATATATCATTCAAAACTCCAAGAGTTATTACCTTTTCTTGAATATCTATAGCTGATGAACGTGATGCACCAACCATATATGGATTCAACTTATTGATAAAGTCATCAACCATAAATTTCTTTAGTCGAAAAAGTTTCATAAATTTATTGTCGGAGAGTTCAAAGCAGTCAATTGGCTGACGAATTCGACGTAAATCATCTTCCATATCCACAATTTCAGAGGCAAACAATAATGATAATTCACTAAAGCTAGCCATTCTTTAAACGTAATAATATACTATATTTTAGACAAAAATAATAAGCACAACAAAAATATTATTTTAATTAAGTGACACAGCTGAATGTATTTATTTTGTAATTTTACAGAAATAATCTTACCACACTGGTTATGTTGAAAAACTTTTTCATCACTTTATAACGATGAGGTTCAAGAATACGAACGGTGTATACCATTCGTTATCAACCATTCGTAATTCCAGAATAGGCCCCCTGGTCGTATCTACGACAACATCGCGGTAGCCAAGCATTTGTTTGCCTACCATGAACAGACAGGTGCACAAATGGCCATGATTTCACTAGACCAACAAAAGGCTTTTGATAGCGTCTCGCACGAGTATCTCTTGACTGCTCTCGAGGCATTTGGGTTTCCGCCCAGGTGGCTCGATATCGTCGGGAAACTGTACAGAGATTCAGCGATTTTGATTAAGCATCAAGGACAAGTTCTGGCTCCTATCTCGTTTCATCGAGGTATCAGACAAGACTGTCCATTGTCAGGTATGCTTTACGATCTTTCGATGGAGCCGCTGCTGGTGAATCTTCGTCGAATGCTCGGACAATATTCAGTTCGTTTGCCATATACCAATGTGAGGCCTCTTATGTTGGCGTATGCGGATGATCTGTCTATTTTCGTAACAAGATATGAAGCTTTTCCGGTCGCTCGTGCTGTTTTCGAACAGTTCGAACGTATAGCGGGCGCTAAAATCAACCTTAGTAAGAGTCAAGCCTTGTGGTGTGGAAGGTGGAGAGATCGTACAGATAGTCCACTGAACATCCAATGGACTAATATTTGCCTGAAGTATTTAGGTGTGTATATCGGAAGCGATAATAAATCAAATAATAGCCGCATCGCTCTTGAGAAACTCTCTAGAGTTGTAATTTCATGGCGTAGTCGACTGTTTCCATTATCCTTAATGGGAAGGTCAGTCGTGATACACTATTTGATTACCTCGTCCATCGTTCATCTGCTAAAGTCTGAGACGTTTGATGAAGGCTTCGTCGGTCTTCTTCAAGCAAAAGCGATAGACGCCTTTTGGTGCAGAAGACGATGGGTTGCTGAAAGCACGCTCTGTCTGCCAGTCAAGATAGGTGCATTAGGTCTCACTAACTTCGTTGTGAAATCAAGGATGCTCTACGGTACACGCGTCTATTCTAATCAGGTCTAATCCAGAATTAATAGGTTTTGAAGCTAACACCATACACTGACGGTTCTCGGAGATATTATTAATATCGGTGGAAACTGTAGCAAAAACACTAACACTGCACAACTACACGACCAGACTGCTTCTGCGCGGGAGAGATTTCGCCAACTTGGGACCAGTGACCCTGGCACTAAGTTGAAAGATGCTTTCGGTCTGAACAGACCACCTCACACACCTTTCAGCAGACTTACAACACGTGTGCTCCATGACGTGCTTATGTCAATAAGCACTCTGGAGTATACAGGATACAACAGATGGCGAACACACCTCGGGGTGAAAATGGGCGTGATGGGAGCGATAACTTGCAGAGTAGTCTACAGTTATCCTTCCAGTTACAAAGATGCTGATCTAGCATTCAAATTGCTGCATCACAGTCTTATGCATCCTAATCAGTTGTCACATATTGACCGGCGGGTTCAGAGGATTTGCACAGTATGTGCTGGTGAAGGCACCCTGTTTCACAGGTTCTTCCCTTGTCCAGCTTTGCAGGGTCCAATGGATCTCGTGCGCGGTATGTGTCAGTTGATCCACCCGAATTTCGGCATTACTAGGACATCGATCCTATGGGGAACTAAGGTCTGTAGTCGAGTAAATTGTTTGATTAGCTTTGTGCTGACACTGGCCAAATCTACAATTCACCTGTACTATATGAGAGTCGAAGATGGGAATCAGAACACTGACCCACAACACGACGCACAAGCACTTAAGCGCCACTTCTTTAACAGATTGAAGAGACGTTTACGTCGTGAATATCTGGCAACGAACGCAGGCACATTCGACTGCACATGGCAAACACTATCGTCGGTGCAGGATGGAGCTCTTGTCTTTCGCTGCTGATAGCTGGCCACAGCATTTGCAACACTAGCCCGCGGGGCTTCTCCCTGCTTAATAATCGTTACACGTGCTGTGGGAAAGACAAGCACTCTGTTAGAGATGCTAAGCTGGAGGGATTATGAGGGCAGTTTTTAGAGGTCTATGATACTACAGGCTGCTCTCCCGGGAATTTTTTCGTTCATTTGGTTATTAATTTTTAATTCGGTTTCGGTCTCGGCGCTAAATTGCAAAATGTTTTGTTGAAAATTCGTTCGTTCCCTGGCCAGTCACGAGGATAAGGTGGTCGAACAGAGAGCAGGTAGTAATACTCCCCTATGCCGATCCCTCCCAGTACATTCACCCACAGTTGAGAAATCAAGCTGTCTCTCTGGCAAAACACTCTTTGGAATGCCCGCACTTGGAGACACCTTGATTTCACAACCAAGTTAGTGAGACCTAATCCACCTATCTTGACTGGCAGACAGAGCGTGCTTTCAGCAACCCATCGTCTTCCGCACCAAAAGGCGTCTATCGCTTTTGCTTGAAGAAGACCTACGAAGCCTTCATCAAACGTCTCAGACTTTAGCAGATGAACGATGGACGAGGTAATCAAATAGTTTATCACGACTGACCTTCCCATTAAGGATAATGGAAACAGTCGACTACGCCATGAGTTTACAGCTCTAGAGAGTTTCTCAAGAGCGATGCGGCTATTATTTGATTTATTATCGCTTTCGATATACACACCTAAATACTTCAGGCAAATATTAGTCCATTGGATGTTCAGTGGACTATCTGTACGATCTCTCCACCTTCCACACCACAAGGCTTGACTCTTACTAAGGTTGATTTTAGCGCCCGCTATACGTTCGAACTGTTCGAAAACAGCACGAGCGACCGGAAAAGCTTCATCTCTTGTTACGAAAATAGACAGATCATCCGCATACGCCAACATAAGAGGCCTCACATTGGTATATGGTAAACGAACTGAATATTGTCCGAGCATTCGACGAAGATTCACCAGCAGCGGCTCCAACGAAAGATCATAAAGCATACCTGACAATGGACAGCCCTGTCTGATACCTCGATGAAACGAGATAGGAGCCAGAACTTGTCCTTGATGCTTAATCAAAATCGCTGAACCTCTGTACAGTTTCCCGACGATATCGAGCCACCTGGGCGGAAACCCAAATGCCTCGAGAGCAATCAAGAGATACTCGTGCGAGACGCTATCAAAAGCCTTTTGTTGGTCTAATGAAATCATGTCCATTTGTGCACCTGTCTGTTCATGGTAGGCAAACAAATGCTTGGCTACCGCGATGTTGTCGTAGATGCTACGACCAGGTACACAATAGGACTGTTCCGTGTGTATTATCGAAGCAATCACTGAGCAGAGTATCACCCCTAATGCTTTGCAGACGATTTTGTTGTCTACATTGCAAAGGGTTACTGGCCTCCAGTTCCCCATCCTGCAAATCTCCCTTCTTGAATTGAAGACTTCCAAAAGGTCAGGAATTAATAAAACCCTGAAACGTATGAAGAATTCTGGAGTCAATCATATCTTCCAATGTGATTACTGTATTCAGGAGCTCCGTACTGTCTTCAGAGAAAGTGGCAATATTCTCAAAAAACTCACGAGTGGTAGAGGATGTTGTCGACGGCGATTCAGAGGAGAGACCACTGTAGTAGTCTCGAATATTATCTGATAGCTGTTGTCCGTTGAGGCCAGCCTGCAGATGCTTCCGCAGTTGCAAGATAACCCCATTGTCAACTCAGTTTACGACCTCTAACGTGATGCTCACCCTTCCCGTAGCGCTTGTGGCAATTCCAAAGCAAAGAGAGGCTTCGTGGAAAAGTTGCTACAAATGCTACGGCCTATTATCACCAGTGAAAAGTGAGCACTCCGCCCCGCACGGATGCAATTTGTTGCCACGTGCAGTTGAATGTTTCTTCATTCGCCGCCAGCTATTCGAGGCGTAACCGATTCTTTATCCTGGCAACAAAATGGTGCTTTAGTGATCCGCTATGTACTGTTGTGCTAGTGTTCTGATTACCAGTATGAGCTTTCATGTAGTACAAGTGAATCGTTGATTTAGCTAGTGTCAAGACGAAGCTGATCAAATTATTCACTTGACTAAATGTCCTCGGCCCCAACAGAAACGATGTCTGCGTAATGCTGAAAGACGGATGGACCAACTGACACAATTGTTTCAACAAATCCATTAAATTCTGCAAAGCCCGGCAAGCGTAGAGCCTGTGAAACAGAGTCCCATCACCCCCTCAGACCGTGCACATTCTCTGAACCCGGCCATCAATGTGTGACAACTAGTTAGGATGCACAAGACTGCGATGTAGTAGCTTGAAAGCTATATCTGCGTCTTTGTAATTAGAGGGATAGCGGTAGACTACTCTACTCGTTATCCCCCCCCCCCCCATTTACGCCCATATCCACCCCGAGATGAACATTCCAACTACGCAAGCCCACGTACCGCTGTTGGTTGACACCTGCAAACACATTGCGAAGCAACCGCGTTTTCAGTGCACCAAAGGAGGTGTGCGGTGGCCTGTACCACACGAAAGCATCTTCTAGGCCAACAGCAGGGCCACTACTGCGAATCCAATGAAATCTCTCCCGAGCAGAAGCAGCCACATTACGTAAGACCTGTGTAGAGGACTGAATCCCCCCGCTTCCGGTAACATCAATGATGTCCCCGAGAACAGCATGGGGAGGCAATCCCGAAATGATTCCGCGAGCATTGTGAACAAGCGAATCTGTTAATTCAGGATTAAAATACACTGGAATTTTTCTAAATTCTTCGTATCTAATGGAATTTCATTCTAGATGAAATTCCGGCCTGTTTCTTCCCAAGGTCTGAATCTTAGAGATCATATCCTGAGACCAGTCAATAGGATAAGACGCGCGGACAGAGAGTAGGTAGTAAAATTCTCCCGTGCATTCACCCATACCTGAGAAACTAAAGTGTCTCTACGGCAGAACGCTCCTTGGAATGCTCGCACTTGGAGACATCGAAACTTCACAACCAAATTGTTGAGACCTAAACCGCCTTCCCTAACTGGTGTAGAGAGCGTGCTTTCAGCGACCCATCTTCTTCCTCCCCAAAATGCGTCTATCACCTTGGCTTGGAGTAGCTTGATAAAGCCCTCTTCAAGAGTTTCTGCTTTTAAAACATGCACATGGACGAGGTAACCAAGTAATTTACTACGACTGCTCTCCCTTTCAAGGAAAGCTGAAATAATTGACTTCGCCAAGAATTGACCGCACCGGAAAGCTTTTCCAATGCTATATGGCTATTACGCGATTTGCCCTCGCGTCCGATGTATAATCCTAAATACTTCAGACAAGTGTTGGTCCACTGTATGCCAAGTGGGGCATCAAAGACCTTGACCCTTGCTCATGTTTATGTTCGCACTTGAACATTGCTCATACTGCATGAAGACAGCATGTGCGACTGGGAGCGCCTCATCTTCTGTTACAGATATAGCCAGATCATCCGCATATGCCAACAGAAGAGGTCTTATGTTCGTAGATGGAAGATGAACCGCATATCTCTGCAACATTCGATGGAGATTGATCAACAGTGGTTCTAGAGCAACATCATAAAGCATGCTTGACAAAGGGCACCCCTGTCTGATGCCCTGACGAAACAAGACAGGAGAGAGGAGATGTCTCTGATGCTTTATGAGAATAGCAGAATCACTATATAGCATTCTCATGACCCCAACCCATCTGAGTGAGAACCCAAACGCATCAAGGGAAGCAAAAAGATAATCATGATTCACGCTATTAAATGCTTTCTGCTGATCGAGAGAAATATTTGCCATTGGTGTCTCAGTTTTTTCGTGGTATGCAAAAAGATATTTTGCAGCCACGATATTGTCGTAGATGCTGCGACCAGGCACACAGTAAGACTGTTCCGGGTGTATAATCGAAGCAATTACTGAGCGGAGTATTTCCCCTAATGTTTGCAGACGATTTTGCAGTCCACATTGCATAGGGTTACTAGCCTCCAGCTCCCCATCCTTCCACGATCACCCTTCTTTGGTATTAGACGCATGACAGATCTCCTCCAACTCGAAGGCAGTTCTGTATGCATCGTAACAGCTGAATTGAAGACCTCCAGAAGGTCTGGAATCAAAAAATTCCAGAAATGTATGAGGAGTTCTGGAGTCAGGCCTTCATGACCAGGTGATGTGTGACGCCTTAAGTTCTTCGTTGCAGTGAGCATATCATCGAGGCTGATTTCGCTGTCTAGTATGTCCCTGCTTTCGTCAGAGAATGTGGGAACGTGCTGGAGAAATTCAGTGATGGATGACGACATTAGTGACGTTGGCTCAGAATACAGTTGAGTGTAATAATCCCGAATGTATTCTGAGAGCTCTTCTCCCTTAAGGATTTCTCCATCCTCGTTCACTATCGATTCTTCCTCAACTTTCGCGGTTCGCCCTCTAGTTGCTTGGAAGAAGTACTCGGTCGGTGATTTTCCTTCCCTCAACCAGCGCGACTGATGCCGCAGTACAAATTCCAAGCTATGCTTGGAATTTTGTGCTGCCAGACGTTCTTTCAGGCTTTCATAGCATACCAGTAGCTCTGGATGAGTTGGGAGAAGAGCAGCAATCCGAGCAACTTCGCCGGACAGGCTAGAAGCTCAATACCAGCTTCTGTTGAATCTTGTCTCAACAAATGAGCGAATATAAAATTTACCAATATCCCACCATTGACTGAGGCTCGGAAATTCATCTTTCCTTTCCCGCCAGTTGTACCAAAAGGAAGTAAATTCCTCGCTGAACTGCTCTGATTTTAAAAAATGATTGTTGAAGATCCAGAAAGCAGTTCGCCTTTCAGTTATTGGGCTGGCCGCTACAACAAGCAAGAGCACACTTCATGTGTGACACTAACAAAGGTGCCGATAATGGTGGACGAGACGTACAGTCTGTCGATTCTAGAGCCTGAAAGGCCGCCGTTGACATTTCGCGGTACTCTAGTGTATGAGTTAATCGTTGGGTTTATCCAACAGTAGACATCCACGAAATTGAAGTGACTGACAAAATTTCTCAATTGACCAGCAGTCGCAGGATTGAACTCAACCCCGGAATGACGATCGATTATAGGATTCAGTGTGCAGTTAAAATCACCTCCGAGGATAATTTCACCACCAAAGCTTGTAAGGCTCACGCGCACGGTATCAAGAACATGTCTTGAAATATTCTGGTCATGGGGTAGGTACACATTAACTACCTTAAAACTTTTGTCCCTTATAAAGAAGTCAATGGAGGAAGCGTTGCCTGGAAAAATGTCTGTGTGTTCAAGAGACGAAAGTGTAGATGAATCGGACACCAGTATTGCGACACCTGATCCTCTGTGAGGAGCAGGTGCAGCAAACATAGTGTATCCAGTATGTAAATAAGCATTAAGCTGTATTGTGTGTGTCTGTGGTAAAATTCGTCTCTTGTAGCAGACCTATGTCTGCTTATGAGTGTCTGATATCTGTAGGTGTAATTTGTGAGGTGCTCCAAGGCCCCTCGTGTTTAGCGAAACTATATTAAACATTTAAAGAAAAAGTGAACAGAATCCACAATTGTACGACCCTACAAAGAGGAAAAGCCCTCAAAAGCACGATTAGCCACCGCCATTTCAATTTTTTCAGGACGCGATCGAGGCGGGTAGCCTAATTATAATTTTAATTTGCTCTAGCTCTATCCTGAAAGCTGTGGATTTGAGGCACTAATTTCTAGAGATCATCGGTAAACTCATATATCACTCATATCACTCATATATCATCTGGCGGTGGCATCGTTACCGATTGGTTATCCCTCTTCCTCTTCTTTATTTCCTTTTTTTTCCTTTTAGCTACTATATCTACCCCCCCCCCCCCCCCCCCCGTCAGAGCTACAACTGGTCTCTCGTGGTAAAGGAGGCAAATCCTCAGTCGCAGCTGGCTTCAACGCTGGTACGACCTGAGAGCAGATCATCCCTGATTGCCCTTCAAGACATTTTTTCGCTGTGACATGCTTTGTCTTATTTGTAGCTGTAGGAAGTTCAGCAGAGCGTACAGAAATTTCTTCCGCTCGTTCTTTTGTCTTTTTGGGCAATCAGCGATGAGATACAATGGCTGCTGACAGACGTAGCACCTTGCCTCAGTGGATATATTCACATAAGTTTTGACGCCGTCGCAGTCTAAAATGAGGGATGAGGGAAGTTCAAATCCCTGCCTCAGGGCTACGAATACTTCCCTGCTGAGACTGAAGACCCCCCTTCCTAAGCCATTTTCCCCAAGCTTGATGGGTATGGCACACATTTTACCATGAACTGTCCCGAATTGGCGCAGAAAGTTCACGATGTCCTCATTTTCAGCGCGTATGGGGACTCGAGATAGCACCACTCTTTTTTTTTTGTTTCAGCGCCTGAGGATACGGTGTCAGGTGCCTGCCAGCAATTTGGATACCCTCAAGCATTAGCTTTTGAGCAGCTTCTACTATATTCAGGCACACTGACACCGTTCCCTGTGCGGTGACACCCAGAGCAAACACTTGAGGACCAACGACCTTGTTTATGGCACCAAGATACTGTCCTTGAGACATCCCTCGGATATACTCAATGAGTAGCACTTGATCCACTGAATGCCATCGCTTCTCGAAGGTATCCTGTAGTGTGCCTTCTGTATTAGGTTTCTGTTTATCATCTACAAATGGAGCTTCACGAGGAGGTATAGCCTACATTTTAATTGGGGTGGAGCATTTTTATGGAAAGAAGCCCTAGAAGTACTACTCACCGCTTGAGCGAATGACATCGCCTTGGTGAAATCTTGTGATGCTGTTGCTGTTCCTTGGGACTGGAGTTCAGAACTCTTAGCTGCCGCATTGGTGAGTGACGACCGTAAAAGCATTCCCAAAATCACCGGCGGTGGTGCCTCAGCGGATGCTGTTTTCACCACCCCCAGTAAGGAAGGCAATGCCGCTGACGACATGGAAGCTTTCTCCTTTGCAGCTTGTGCTACTATTTCTGCCGGTGGGGTTGTTTCCCCTGCTACCACTGCTACTGTCATTGCAGGGATAATTGGTAGGAGGACTGTAGACTGGGTATTCTCTTCTGCGGCCTTTCTTGTCTCTGTCACTTGCGAGACCCTCCCTCATGCGTCTTTGCCATCGGCCTATTCAAATGGGCCCGAAACAGCCTTTTGAGTGGGCTGTACAATTGTTTTTGAAGCTCCACTAGAGCTAGGTGGAGTCTTTGTTTTTCTTCTGCCACCTTTATTGTTGGAAGGTCTTTTCTTCCTTCTTTCTTCGGAGCCAGACATGGTGCAAGGGCTCAAATTTCCACTTGGTAACTGTCTTTGTTCTTTCTTTTTATCTCCGAATTCGATATAATTAATTTAATTAAATTGAAATTAATTTAGTATGATGTTCTCGGGGTGCTTTAATAACACGGGACGTTCGGTTGCGAAGCAACCGAACTCCAAATAACAAAATGTCACAAATTTCGTTCTATTAAATTTTTTGACTTTTCTTTTCCAAATTGACTGTGATTTTACTAATTTTTTCAAACTTTTGAGAACAATTCCACGAAACTACTGCGTACTGATCACTAGGAACAATTTTTGTTTTTTATTATTACTTCGACATTTTTAAGGGCTTTTAATGCACTGCGATGTAGAAACACGTCCGAACTTGTCAAAAACATTAATTTTTTTTTTATTTGTATATGCTCTTTATTTAGTGGCTCATTGGCTCTTTTAAAATTCCCTAAAAATAGGTGGCAAAAGGCTCTACAAAGTGTAAACAAAAGGTCGCTATCTAATCTAAAAGTTAGGGACAATTAAACAATTAAAACATTTAGAAAAACTAATGAACAAGAAAAAAGACACAAACAAGACAAAATTCTCAAAAGAGACTAAAAAACGGCTACAAGAATTTTGAAGAGGATCTAAATGATAGACAAAAAATTTAAAAGTCCCAATTTTGACAATTGGGTAAGTGGCAGTTCCAAGAAGTTCCAAATTCCCAAAATAAACTAATAAAAATAATTGCCTAAACGAACGAATTTTCAACATAAAATTTTGAAATTTAGCACCGAAAGCGGACTAGTGTTGCAAATGCTGTAGCCTGTTCTCACCAGCGAAAGACGAGAGACCTACTTAAGCAGATGAACGATGGACGAGGTAATCAAATAGTTTATCACGACTGACCTACCCATTAAGGATAGTGGAAACAGTCGACTACGCCATGAGTTTACAGCTCTAGAGAGTTTCTCAAGAGCGATGCGGCTATTATTTGATTTACTCTCGCGTCCGATATACACACCTAAATACTTCAGGCAAGTATTAGTCCATTGGATGTTCAGTGGAGTATCTGTACGATCTCTCCACCTTCCACACCACAAGCCTTGACTCTTACTAAGGTTGATTTTAGCGCCCGCTATACGTTCGAACTGTTCGAAAACAGCACGAGCGACCGGAAAAGCTTCATCTCTTGTCACGAAAATAGACAGATCATCCGCATACGCCAACATAAGAGGCCTCACATTGGTATATGGCAGATGAACCGCATACCGTCCGAGCATTCGACGAAGATTCACCAGTAGCGGCTCCAACGAAAGATCATAAAGCATACCTGACAATGGACAGCCCTGTCTGATACCTCGATGAAACGAGATAGGAGCCAGAACTTGTCCTTGATGCTTAATCAAAATCGCTGAATCTCTATACAGTTTCCCGACGATATCGAGCCACCTGGGTGGAAACCCAAATGCCTCGAGAGCAGTCAAGAGATACTCGTGCGAGACACTATCAAAAGCCTTTTGCTGGTCAAGTGAGATCATGGCCATTGGTGTACCTGTCTGTTCATGGTAGGCAAACAAATGCTTGGCTACCGCGATGTTGTCGTAGATACTACGACCAGGTACACAATAGGACTGTTCCTGGTGTATTACCGAAGCAATCACTGAGCGGAGTATCGCCCCTAATGCTTTGCAGACGATTTTATAGTCTACATTGCATAGGGTTACTGGCCTCCAGTTCCCCATCCTCTGCAAATCTCCCTTCTTTGGTATCAAGCGCATAACAGATCTCCTCCAACTAGAAGGAAAGTCTGAATGTGTCTCAACCGCCGAATTGAAGACTTCCAATAGGTCTGTTCCGGGTGTATTACCGAAGCAATCACTGAGCGGAGTATCGCCCCTAATGCTTTGCAGACGATTTTGTAGTCTACATTGCATAGGGTTACTGGCCTCCAGTTCCCCATCCTCTGCAAATCTCCCTTCTTTGGTATCAAGCGCATAACAGATCTCCTCCAACTAGAAGGAAGGTCTGAATGTGTCTCAACCGCCGAATTGAAGACTTCCAATTGGTCCGGAATTAATAAATCCCTAAACGTATGTTGAATTCTGGAGTGAAGCCATCATAACCAGGTGAAGTGTGTCGCCTTAGATCCTTTGTCGCAGCAATCATATCCTCCAATGTGATTACTGTATCCAGGAGCTCCTTACTGTCTTCAGAGAAAGTGGGAATATTCTCAAGAAATTCATGAGTGGTCGAGGATGTTGTCGACGTCGATTCAGAGTAGAGACTACTGTAGTAGTCTCGAATATATTCTGATAGCTGTTGTCCGTTGAGGACTTGTCCAGATTCATCAATTATCGATTCGACCTCACAAGAAGCAGTACGACGTCTAGTCGCCCGAAAGAAGTACTCAGTTGGAGAATCGCCTTCTCTCAGCCAGCGCGATTGGCCGCGCAGCACAAACTCCAAGCTGTGCTTGTAAGTCTATGTCGCCAAGCGTTCCTTTATTCCATTGAAATAAAGAATCAACCCCGGCTGAGTTGGGAGAAGAGCTGCCACCCGAGAGACCTCGGCCGACAAGCTAGAAGCTTGATAGCCACTTCGATTGAAACTCGTCTCGATAAAAGACCGAATCTGGAGCTTTCCAACATCCCACCATTGACTAAGAAAAGGAAAGTCAGCTTTCCTCTCTTGCCAATCGTGCCAGAAATCAATGAACTCAGTGATGAACTGCTTGGAATTCAACAAATAGTTGTTGAATATCCAGTATGCAGTTCGTCTTTCAACTAGAGTGCTGGTCGCCACTACAAGAAGATGATCGCTAACGGAACACACTTCATGAGTGACACGAACGAAATGTTCTAGTATTCCAGGTGAGACGTAAAGTCTATCAATTCTGGAGCCTGGGAGACTTCCATGGATATTTCGCGAGACCCTCGTGTATGATCTAGTCGTAGGATGCATCCAACGATAGATATCCACGAGTCTGAAAACACCGACAAAATTCCTCAATCGAGTAGCATTGACAGAGTTGAGCTCAACTCCAGAGTGCCGATCCATTGAGGGATTCAGAGTGCAGTTGAAATCACCTCCGAGGACAGTTTCACCGCTAAAATTCAAAAGACACGACTGAACACTATCAAGAACTTGTCTTGTAATGTCCTGGTCATGAGGAAGGTACACGTTTACTACCTTGATATGTTTGTCTTGAACGACAAAATCCAAGGAAGAAGCGAAGCCTTTGAAGATATCTGTATAGACAGGAGACGATAGTGTAAATTTGTTGGATACAATGATTGCCACCCCTGAGGCTCGGCGAGGCGCAGGTGTGGCAAACATTGCATAGCCAGTGTGTAAATTAGCATAGCGCTCAAGTTGTGTATATGTGTCTTGTGTGTTGATCGAAGCTATCTTGCACATTCAAAGAGATGAAACGCTCAAACGATGAATGTGCGACGTCTATTGATGAGGAGAATCGGCCAAGCGATGCTCCTGAAGCAACTCCTTCACCTTCCTATGGAGACGATCTAACCGAGCTACATGGTTGTACTTCCTCCTCTTCTTGGACTCCTGTTGTAGGATTCGAAGCTGAGGAAGTAACAACTCTGGCCTCTCCAGCTCCTTTACAAGAATGCTCCACATTTTATCTGAGTTCTTCTTGTATTGGAGCTGGGTAAGAATTTCAGAGATCTTCTCTCTTTGAATGTTTTCCATCCCCTTCGAGACCTCAAATTGGCTACCAGTCGAAATGGTGCTACCACACGACTCGTAGCCACTGAAATTCGAGAGACCAGTCTCATCCAAACCAGTCATATCGCAGTCCGAAAGCTGTTCGAGAGATGCTTCCGCCTCTCTCACAACAACCTTCGAACCGCGAGCTCCACTATCGTCCTCCTCCGAGTGGGGCCGTTTTGGAGCGACTGGCTTTGCTGGCTCTGGAGGAGGCAGCATCACACGGTCCACCTTCGTCTTCCTCCTCGTCCTCTTTTATTTAAATAAATGGCTACTCGACTCCTCGTCGGAAGTAGCCGTGTTTTCATGTGCCGACGTGGCACCGTTTATAGCCTTAATCGTTTTTGCCTCTGAGACAGCTTCCGGCACCTTAGTCACTGGCTGCTCCAGAATAGCAAGTCGAGTGCCGGCCGAAGGCTCCTTCTCCAGATCCACTACTGTAGTAGTGGCTTCCTTCGAGGGAACCCTCGGTTCAGCCTTCTTCCCGGTTCTCCTGGGGCAGTTAGCAATAAAATGCCCTACCAAATGGCAAGCATGGCATTTCGCTTTGGTGCCAACATCTATCCAGTATCTCGAGCCGGATATGCTCAGGTAAAAGCCTGACGGAAGCGTACACCCCTTATTCAAGGTGACGGACGCTTCCCGGCTAGTACCGAAGATACCCCGCCCGAGACCCTCGTCCCCAATTTTAATTGGAATAGCGCGAACCTTTCCATGAACCCTCCCGAATCTCCCAAGGAAATTTGAGAGGTCTTCATGTTGGGCTCGCATTGGGACCCGTGAAAACACGACCTTCGTGGGCTTCTCTTGTAACGGAAACGGAACGAGGTGTCTACCCTCCACCTCGATGCCCTCAATCATGAGCTTGGTAGCGCTTTCGAGGGTCGTGGTGTACACCTCGACCATTCCCCCAGCTATAATCCCCATGGAAAATAGCTGTTCGCAGGGGATGACGCGGAAGATTGCCTTCAGGTATGCAGACTGAGGACATCCTCTGATGTGCTCGAGCTGCATACCGTAGCTCTCATCCTGCCATCTCCCTTCGAAGAAGCCCTGGAGACCCGCACTGGTCTTGGGCCGAGGCTTACCTGCGTCCAATGGGACTGGACGAGGAGTTATGCCCTTTCCTAAAATTTCTATTGTGGAAGCCTTATTGGAACTGCCACTTACCTGCGCATACGAGATCCCTGAGACTAACGCCGGGGATCGTGGTTCTGCTGCTGGCCCTGCTGGTACTGTTTTTTGCTTCTTAGAGACGCTTGAAGAAAGCGGTGGCGTCATTACCAAGCCACTAGGTTTTGGCGCTGACGACGAAGCCGTTTTAACAACTTCCGATAATTTCGGACGTTGTCCTTTTACTTCAGGTGCTGCTGGGGTAGCCGCCATTGTAGCAGCTGACGTCCCAGGTACATCTCGGACAGCCTCCGCTGCCCTGGTTGCAGTCCTCTCCAAGGAAGTTAGCTGAACTTCAGTTTTTGTGGCCTCTTGATTAGGGCCCTTAATGGCCTTTTCGGTGGGCCCTTGATTTGTTTTGAAGAAAGAAGAAGCATTCGTGCTCTTCTTCCTCCTTCCATTTGATTTGGGGGGATCATCAGGCCCCCCAGAATCGCTGCTGCTGCACGTACTCATATTGAGTGCGGCAGTAAATATTTTTATTTTTTCACAACAGAATTTTTATTATGTATTATTATTTAAATAAATTTTTCACTTCAAAATGTATAAGTTTACTGTTCAAACTAAAATTTTCAAAATTTTGATGTTTCCATGGCAACGACCAAAATTAAATTAAATTAAATTAAATGCTACAAATGTCACACAATTTTTGATTTTGCCCTTTTTTTAATACTTTTTAAATTAGTTTTTTCAGTAAACTTTTCACAAATTAAGTCACACGCACTAACTGTTTCTGTCAAATCTAGCTTTTTCACTATTATTACGCGGACTTTATTAAGATCTTACGGAGTTTAAATTGACACGTCCGCTCTCTTTACAATAATAATAATAATAATAATAATTTATTCTCAGTACAAAGATCATTACAATCTTAAGATGTATAGTAGTGTGCTGGATTCAGTAGGTAAAAAAGTGAAAAAAAAAATTACTACGAACTATTTAGACAAAGGAATAATAAAACTAATATTAGAGTTGACTGCAAAAAGAAAAAAAGGAAAAAAAACGAAGAGAAAACAAAAAAAAATAATGAGGAAAATATACTATACTTATGTAAAACTAAGCTATGGAATATTTGAGAGCAAACAGAAAAAGAATGCAGTGAAAGAGAAATTAAATAAGCTAGGATTTAGTGGAGCAACATCCAAATCTATGATAACCGCCGATTTAGACAAGAATCACTGATTTAATAAGTCTGCCAAAAGCTCTACCGCCACTCGTGCACTGAATATCATGCGTCAATAGATTCCACTGGCGAGCACACTGGAAAAAGTAAGAATGCTGGCCAAAATCGGATCTACAATGAGCGATTAGAAGATTCCTGTGTCTAGCCGATTGCAAGAAGTTGAGCTTTTCTAATTTCTATATATGTGCAGAAATTTTAACCTGCATTGTGTTAGGTATGCATCCAAAGAGGAACCAAACAAGGATGTTGAATAAAATGATATATGACTGAAGTGAGGTAGTTTAAAGACAAAGCGGAGTATATCATTGTATGCTACCAAGAGTCACCTTCGACAGACCAAGTCAAGTGAGGGACCACTAAAGCCCTGACCAGATTCATCCGCATATGAAGAGAGAGAAAACTAGAGCTCAGCCATAACTGCCACAGACACCCATATATTTTTCCTATCGTAACACCAATATGTTTACAGCAGGTGAATTTAGAGTTAAGCTCAAATCCAAGAGCCCTAGCTGAATCAACATATGGTAGTACGGTGTTGTTAATGAGTATTGGTGGGACGGTATTACGATCAATTCCATTCCTATAAATCGCTAAGCATTTTGACTTACTGGGATTTAACTCCAGGTTATTTTGCAGTGACCAATCATATACACGCTGCAGGTCATCAATGAAGCGGAATACACAGTCCTCCATCAAGCCAATCGGCCTGCTCAGATACATTTGTACATCGTCAGCATAAAGATGGATGGAAGCATCTGATATTACGTCAATAATGTCATTCACGTATAGGCTGAACAGCAAGGGGCCAAGTATGGATCCTTGAGAACCTCCAGATAAGAGAGACGTTTCACCCGAGCAGATCTCATTCACCCCAACAAACTGACTGCGTCCACTTAAGAAACTCCTGAGAAGTTTTACTGCAGATGAAGAAAATAGAAATTCTTTTGAAAGTTTTCCCAGCAGCTTGTAATGATTGATGGACGCGAATGCCTTACTGAAATCCAGCAGAGCAAGAATCGTAAGTTGGTCTTTGTCGAGTGCTTCGTGAATATCTGAGCAGTTTCACAGCTATGATTCGGTCGGAATCCAGATTGCCAAGAAGTCAGATAATAATAATAGGCCTAAAGTTAATTAGAACAGATGCCGAGGACTTTTTTGGAATAGGCAGCACAAGCGCCCTTTTCCACTGACTGGGAAATTGAGACGTCATGAGGCAGTGGTTAATAACATGAGTAAGGATTTTGATAATATTAGGTGCATAATCTTAATAAACCGTGGAGGCAATCCATCTGGTCCCGTTGCAACAGATTTGATTGCATTCATAGGCAAAGACTTCGTTCTCATTAATGCAGCGGAAGGCGAAGCCCCCCACTGGATAGTTTTCAGTAGAATCATTAACACGCATTGCCTGAGATGCAACCGCAGAACCTGTGGAAAATAACTCATTCAGTTCATTTGGATCGTAACTTACTTTGGGAGAATCGCGTCCATATACGCCCAAGTGACGAATGTTCTGCCAGTCTCTTTGGAGGTAGATCAGCATTAAGCTTTAAGCCAAAAGATATGCGCTTGGCAGACCTTATCATAGAGTTCGCCCTGTTGCGGACCAGTTTATATCTACAGTAGACCTCGGCCACACGGGTGGCTTTATATCTTTTGAAAAGGTAATCACGTTCCGCTAGAACAGTATATATCTCCTGGTTTATCCATGGACATCTACTGGTCTTAGTTCGACACTTCCGACTTGTTAGCCTACTAGATTAGACGTCGACCTTATCATCTAAAGAGTTAGAGCTGTACACATCATCCCAAGATCTCCCCCTACAATCCGTAAAAAGCTGCTCATAATTTAGGTTTTTATAATCGGGGTAAGCAGAACGAATAGTATCCGCAATATTTTTGAGCTTAAGATCATAAGATAAGTATAAAAAATCATGATCGATTTCCGTTGGCGGACTAATTTGGTTATGGAATAAAACCTTATGGATATCAGTTGTTAGGACGTGATCAAGCTGAGATGGATTGATTCATTGAAATAAGTTGGAAGATGATTGACTTACTCCAAATTCGACGTTTCGTATAAATAGCGCAGATTGTCAACTGAAGGTCCAGAACCAAGATCACTAACATTTAGATCGCCACAGATAATAACGTTGCGACGTCTTAAGATTTGAAGCGACACACTATTTAAAATGCATGGCTGTCTCATGGTTAAAACTGTTTGGTGGACAATAAACACTAATTAATACACTACACACTATCGAAGCCTGAATCGACTTCGATACTGATGTATGGTTTCAGATAACAGTATAGCATGAACACTAGAACTCGCGAAAATCTCCTGCAGCAGACCAACTTTATTCCTAAGACTTCTATCATTAAGATAACAAACATTGAAGCCATTCGAGCGTGAGGCAAAGACATTAAACAGCACTCTTATCTTCTCCGATGGAGAGACATTACTACCCATATCCATAAGGCTCGAGAACCAGAAGAGACCCAGCAGACGCAATAAAACCGGACTAAAAACGCTTTTGCACGTTTCGAATGTTGGCCAAGCTTCTACTAGAAATTGCCCATAATTTAAGATGAAAGTGCAATGAAATTCAAGATTAAATTTAAACTTAAGCAAGGAATGAACAAAGATATACATAATAATAAAAATATACACAATCACAGCAACTAAAGACAAAATTATAAATAAACCAAACAAAAGATAGAAGAAAAAAACAATATAGAAAATCCTATGCTCAACAGTTAAGCCTCTGCATTGCCCGCTTCAGCGACCAAGGTTTCAAGTACTTCCAGTGATGCAATTCTAATTGGCACCTTTCCTTTTTTACACATATATATACTTCGCCTAGTAAATACAGAGTGTAAGCAGTGTTCCCTGTAAAATCTCAGTGCATTCCGCAATATTTTGTTGTTACGGTGTGAGAGACTCTCGAACACATTCACCTTGCTGTCCGACACGAAATCAGGGGAAATATTTTTTTAGAATCAACGTGCCGAATCTCTTAAATTTGAAAATGAATTAGCGTTGCTCAACAGCAGAAGAGAACTTTACAGCTAATGGGGCACTTTTTCCAGATTTACTACGTAGAGGAACTGATGTTTTTGGTCGAAATACAGTCGTATACGGTGATAGCACATGATTAATTTTCTCAGATATGTTCGATAATAGCCACTGAGGGCTTTCATTCTGACAGCATGGCATGCCGGTGATAATAGCATCCGACAGTCTGTTGATCCGAGAATAGTCATCAAGCTCAAAGCGATTCTCGGCTAGCTCAGTTTTTATTTGCTCCACCTCGCTGTTTAGCCTTATTACTTCAGCCTGAGTTGAAGATACCAATGTATCTATTTTTAACATAACTCGCTCCTCAAGCTCTTAAAATTTCTGAGAAATGACTTCACCAAGGCTTCTGAGTAATCCCTTTTCGAGTAACTCAAAGCAATCCGAGAAACATATGGAATTTGATCCTTGGTCGACCGGTATGAGAGCCACAACCATGTTCACCACCACTGGGCTTATTCTTCGCACTGCCTCCTGATAATATAGGTGTATTTTGTGCAGTGACCTTGGAACTCTGCTTCAAGTTATCCATGTCACCACCATTGGGCTGATTCTTCACACTGCCTCTTGTTAGTATAGGTGTATTTTGTGCAGTTACCATGGAGCTCTGCTTCACGTTATGACTTTTACCCATGATGCAAATAGCTTTTTAATAGAAAGAAAAATAACACCAAAAAAACACAGACAAATCGACGGATGAGTTTAAAAATCAGCACTAATAAAAATCTCTTTGTTTTTCCTTTTTTATAAACACAACCGCCAGAAAACTCGCGGGAAGAGGGAAATTAGCAGGAGCTTAACGAAAACACTTCAAACCGATTACAAGCATAGCACACGACATTAAGGGCGAGTGCTCTTATCCTCGAGCATGGCACTCGGCCAATAACAGTGGTTGCCATGTGCAGCTATGCGTTCGCTGCCAGATATTCAAGACGTAAACGTCTCTTCAATCTGTCAACGAATTGGCGCTTAAGTGCCTGTGCGTCGTGTTGTGGGTGAGTGTTCTGATTCAAATCTTTGACTCATGTAGTACAAATTAATTGAAGATTTGGCTAACGTTAACCCAAAGCTAATTAAACAATTCATCTGACTACAGACTCTTGGTCCCCGTAATCCCGGGCGGATCAACTGACACATATCACGCAGTTTCATTAGATTTTGCAAAGCCGGACAAGTGAAGAACCTGTGAAACAGGGTGCCTTTACTAGCACAAACTATGTAGATCCACTGAATTCGCCGGTCGATATGTAACAACTGATTAGGGTGCATAAGACTGCGATGCAACCATTTAAATGCTACATCAGCATTTTGTAATTATAAGCCTAACTGATGAGACCTCTGTAAACTAGGGAGCATTACCGAACGCTGAATCTGTTACTTCAGGATTGAACCTGATTGGAATTGACGCGAATTGTTGTTGTAGAGCATTCCACTTAAGGTGAAATGCTAGCCTGATTCTGCCCAGAACCTGTAGACGTTCACAAAGATAGGATGGTCGAACAGAGAGCAGGTAGTAACACTCCCGTATGCCGATCGCTCCCAGTACATTCACCCAGAGTTGAGAAATCAAGGTGTCTCTCGGGTAAAACTCTTTTGAATGCACGCACTTGGAGACACCGTGATTTCGCAACCATGTTAGTGAGACCCAATCGACCTATCTAAAAGCCTTCGTCAAACGTCTCAGGCTTAGCAGATAAACGAAGGACGAGGTAATAAAATAACTTAACTCGAATGACCTTCCAACTAGGAATAATGGGGATAGTCGACGACGCCATGAGTTTACATATCTAGCGAGTTTCTCCAGAGCAGTGTGGCTTTTATTTCATTTACTCTCGCGCCCGATTGGATGTTTAGTGGAGTATCTGTACGATCTCCACACCACAAGCCTTAACTCTTACTAAAGTTAACTTCCGCGTCTGCTATACGTTCTTACTGTTCGAAAACATCTTCTTCCTATATATATATATATATATATCCTATATATATATATATATCCTATATATATATAATTTTATTGAAATTTTAGTTAATGCACACAAATGTCTGGTTGGTGTCGGATTTTTCTCCTTTGGAGGCAGTACTGTCCGTTTTGAGTCATATTTATCAACATATTGTTACATGCAATAGAAAGAGACATCTACTGGCAATGGAGAGTAAACGACTTCAGGTTCGGAGAATCGATTATGGATAAAAATGAATAGAACAGTCAAGAAGCTTTTGGAATAGAGCACTCCAGAATAATCCGGAGAGTTTCTAGGGTATAAATATAACAGTTGTCATCGCCAGAAAAAGAGTCTTGTCTTAGACGTTGCAGTGTTAACAAGCGAAAGTAATAAACAGGCGGAAGTGTTGTATGTAATTAGATTGCGATAATTGAAAGTACAGTGTTAGCGATAATTAGAGTTGAGTTGATTAGTTGAAGGTTTGTGAATTTTAGAAGTGAAATAAAGAACTTATATATTAATTATTTAATATTGTGTTTTAAATAACGAACCAAAGGCCACGCTCGCAACAATATAATTATAACATATGATTTTAATGTGAATATGTCAAGCCACATCATCATTTACAGAGATATTGAACACGTACAGCCCGAGTGTGCATAATTCAGAGTCTACACATTTAACTTCAACTTCTGCAACCTTATTGGGTTTCTTCATTGCTGCTGACCCTAATCAAATACTGTTTTTTGACTAATTTTGTACATTTACAATCTTTGTTCTGCCTCTGAAAGAGAAATTTTAAAACTATTAGCTTTGGTGAACTTCTTGAGGAGCCGCAAATGATTGATTGGACATTGATCTGGTCACTAATATCAGTTGATGAACAACTTGACTATATTATACGACTTATTAAATACCTTTTTAATAATACCGATGCATGATCAATCCCAAATTCCTTGGTTTATGCCAAGAATTAGGCATTTTATATTGCAAAGAAATTATACATGTTGTAGATGGCGTAGCTTAAACCAGATGTTCGTATCTGCTTCTTATAACTTAAATGGTCCGGGCTCTAATTTCAATGATTCCTAATGATATTTTAAGTTCATCACATTCTTTTGATGAGTTTGCTTTTAGTCAAGTTGATATGCAGATGTCTATTCTGCTGTAATGTCTGTCATATCCAACGCTGTGGGACTGGATGATCTCCATCCCAAATTTATAAAAGTTCTTTTGCCTGTAATACTCTCAAATTTCACCTATTTTTTTAACTACATCATTTTAAGATCTATGATTCCTACTTCAGCGTTGCTTTATTTAACAGCCGATATTAGGAAATTAATTGACAATGATAAATTTAGAAGGCTCGTCCTCCTTGACTATTCTAAGCCTTTGACACGGTTGACCACATATTGTTATTAAGTAAACTTGCCTTTAAATTCAAATTTTCAAATTCTGCATGCAAGTTGGTTTGGTCTTACCTCAACGGGCGTCAACAGTGTGGTCTGATCTAATTTTGCTTCTGGCTTCCTACCTTTGCGTAGTGGAGCTCCTCAGGGCTCCATCTTAGGACCCTTATTATTCATTATCTTCATTAATGATCTTCACTGATTCTGAAAAATTGTGACTACCACAGGTATGCTGATGATATGCATCTCTAGGCCTTCTACAGAATATTATATGCCATATGAACGAAGAACTTTCTATGTGCTTAATTGGGCTATTAATAATTTTTTGAACTTAAATTTCTCTAAATCTAATGCTATCGTGATCTATAAAAGTGAATTGAATACTTCCTGCTTGCCAGATATTATTCTGAATAATGTGACTATTTCTTGTAGTACTACTGCAAAGAATCTTGAAATTATTTTTGATCGTACTTTGAACTGGACTAATCATATAAATGAGCTTGCCTGCAAGGCTTATGGGCCGCTACGTAAACTTTCTGCCACTACAGTCTTTAATCTTGTTGACACGCGAAGTATGTTAGTCAAATCGTTAATTCTCCCTGTCCAGACCTATGGTTGTGAAGTTTTTCGTGGTCTAGATTCAGCTTCATTGCGTATGCTCAATGTGGTCTTTAATTCTACTGTGCGGTATGTGTTCAGCTTGAGGCGAATATTTAAATTCAATCTTGGGATGCACGTTAGAAACTGTGGTAAGCTTGCTCCAAGTGAATGCGATTTCTTTGGATGGCTAAAGAGCCGCTGTTATGATATTATATAAAGGCAGAGTATGCCAAAGTAAATTGTGTGGCAGAGTATGCCGATATTTAATATTGGAGGCAGAGTATGCCGCTTTATTCTGACTGGCAGAGTATGCCGCTGTTATATCTTTGCTAAGGCAGAGTATGCCGCTGTAATAGCATGATGGCAGAGTATGCCGACGTTTAACTTTGAGAAATAAAAAGACACCTTTCGATAGTCAGTTTAAGTCTGCTCTTTATTGAACAGTAGCAGCTTATTTATACAATTAGTTTACATAGGAATCAATATGTTCAATACTAAAAGGGGGGAGTTATTGCCAAATTGCAATAAATGAAATTATAAATCATAGTTGCAGTGTCAACAATTCTGATCACTGAACTTCTTTATGATTCATTGATTTGTTAAATTGATTCATTGATTTGTTATAGCAATGACCGCAGACACAATTACAATTGAACAAATTGCTTGCATAGCGAAATTTGCGTGTGTTGCAAATTTCTGTCAAGGTGGAGCAATTTGTTTTGTTTTTATTTTCTTTTAATGATCGTTTCGATAATTGTTTATTTTTCTTGTCTGTGGTCATGGCTTTACAGTGCATTGGTTTGGTATGTAATCTTATCTATTTGGGGTGACATAAATTTGAATTGAAAGGTTTATATGTACATACATTACAAAACATTCTTTAAATATCGTGCGATATTATTTCTTCGTAATTTGATGATATCTGTGCAGCCTGACTATCTGTATACTAGATTGGATTTTTCCGAATCATTAAGATTTTATTCTCTAAACATTCTTCGTTCCACCTTCCGCCAAAGTGGTCGTCAGTTTTTTGTTCAATCCATAAGACTTTGGAACTCTCTTCCTCTTCAACTCACAAGAAGCAGGGACAATCACAGTTTTTGGCGTAATTTATTGGAATACTTCCGAACTATTTAATTCTTTGGTTGAATAAACTTTCTTTTGAGGCATATTAATGCAATACAAATTTAAATTTAATACATCTTGTGGATATCTTGTTTTGTACAGTTTAAGTTTAAGTTTTCAATTTTTTTCATAAATCTTACTATTGTTCTCCTACACATAATTATAACATCTTGTCTTGTGTAGCGCCTTAATGAATACTATTTGAATTCGAATTTAACAGACAACTTATCCAAATACTCTACCAGCACGAAATTCTCACAGTAATTAAATCCCACACGGAATCCCAAGAAGCTTATTTCACATTTGGGCTCTGAAATGATAGCTACTATATTTGAAGCCTTTTGTATGCAATAAGGTATTAGTCATTACACAGCCTCATTCCAACAGGTAAGTATAATACTAACACTCCGGTCGAGCGGAAGAATCCCACTTTAAGAGAGATATAATTGGAAAATATATCAAAAGTAATTCTGAACATAAAAATCAATTTATAGGCATAAATTCCAATGAAAGCATATGAACTTTCCGGACTCTAGGCCTATTACAGCTCTGACATAATTGCCAACATTAAAATAACTGCGAATGAGGAAAACAAAGAAAATGATGACTAGAACCAACGCCAACCTAAATTCCCAAAATACTCAATAACTCCACGTAAAATGCCTGGATTGAAGATGCTTTCTATTCATACTGTAAGGAGTCAAAAAAATGAATGAAAAGGAAAAGCTAAAAGAATATCACTTTGAAAACACAAAAGCAATAGAACTCCTGCTGCAAATTCAAAGCTAATAGTAGGTATTCATAAGCGAGCGATTTTTATAGCGAAAATCTAAGCCAACGAACTTTTACTTACAAATTTTATTCTGGTTTATTAAATCTCAAAACCGAGAATGGAGCATGCGGTCGAATTTAAAAACACATATTCGCTTTCCGAAATAGTAACAAGATTTAGTAAGAGAATGCTGACGTGCCTTCCAATAGCGAACGATCCGAACGGCAAGTATTTTGTTCCCTAATAGAGGTGGGTTAACTTTGAACTCTTAACTCAGCAGTATTGTGTTATGTTTACCGGCCCGCCAACATCGGCCTCTGCCCTGGGGCCCTGGGTTAGCCGCTTGAAACTTCACACACAATAGCAAAATAGCCTACAAAATACAGAATATTTAAACAAATACATTCAAAAGAAAACAATTTATTAAACAAGATCTAATTTTAAATTCGAATGAAATGTATAATTTTATACTTCAATGCTGGCCCTTTTCTTTTCAATTCTTTTTTGACGTGCAAGAAGTCCTCTCTCTCGTTCGTATTCCTTCATGCGCAAAATATAGCTATAAATATATAGGGTCAACATGTAATTGCAAATATTTAGATTTACTTACTCCTCATATTCACATGTAAGATAGTCATATTGTTCATGATAACATTTATATACAAAAGGCCAAACATCTGCTCTACAAGCACGATATGTAAGGAGCTTATGAGCGCAATAGTCTCTGTCTTCCAACGGCAACCTAGCAGACTCCATTTCCTCTGTAGATGCGATCATAACTTTAAAGAAAAAAATACTGTGTGAACTATTACCAAATTTGAACATTAGAATATGAGAGCCAGCCATAGCAAAAATATTCAACTGTAACTTTTAGGGGTGTGTAATAGTCGCCATATATGGGCATTAGGGAGGAATTAACAAGATCAGAAAGACTGAAGAAAAATGCAAAAACACCCACCCCTCCTACAGACCACCGTAGTAGTCCATGCCGAGAATATTTGGGCTATAGAAATATTGTCTACAACCCATACACGCGAACACCCTATGGTCAACAAATATTGAGTATGAGTATTCCTACTGAATAGTTCTGGTTCAGTGCTCTTGGTTTTTCCGCATTTTTATTCGCGATTCCATTAATAGGGAGTACCAGTGAAAACAGAAAATTGACCTTCGGCTTGCACCCGATATCTCGAGAACAGGTGTTTAGATAAAGGTCCAATCCGTGAGATAAGTGTAGCAAATTTCGAAAAAAATTAATCCAGAAATTATTATATAATTATCTGAAATTTGTAAAATTGTTAAAAACTGTCATCTCTTGCACCACTTTCCAGCTAAGTGAAAGTCATTTATGACCCGATTTTGATATAAATCGAAAGATGTGCCATAAAAGGATGAGATAAGTTTTTTACTTTTTCTTTTTTGGATCTTTTGGGCTAATATTTTACATAAACAAAATATACAAAATGAACACTTTTCGATCAAAGTTTTAGCAGCGATCCAATGTAAATTAAAAGTTACAAAGTATCTAAAATTAAACATTGTAATGTTATTTACTCGATTTTGCATAAAAATTGCAAGAAAACTTATGCTTACAGCGTAATAATAAAATAAAACAATTGTCAATAAATGATATTATCATGGACACACTTGCTTTTTGTGTGGTATTATCATGGACACACTTGTTTTTTTGTATGAAAAGTTTTGCTAGGTGGCGCGTGGCGCAGAAAGATTATACAATGTACTTGAGTAGTGTAATGACGTGTACCTGCGAGCAATACCCAAAGGACAAACACCAGTGTAAATAATTTACAGATGTTAGTGAGATTGCACATAATTTTATGAAATTGTAAGTAATCAGTATAACTATAGGATAATTTTCAGGTAGTGTGAACAGGAAAATTAGCCTGAATGCGATGATGATGACGAAAGGTATTCCTAAATGACTGGGGGGAAATTCGCACCCCACAGTGCGAATTTCCCTTGCACGCCTAGTAAAAGTGAAATTCGCACCCGAGCGAATTTCACCCTATAGGGGGAAATTCGCACCGTCATTTTATTTAACCCAAAATGCACTTATAGTATAAAAAAGTCGAAAAAATGGTCGTGCGAAATTCCCCCCTATACGGCGAAATTCGCCCGCTGTAAATTTTTTTACAGAAATCACAAATTTATAAAATTTATAACATAGAGTAGAGGAATATTACAAAATATGATTTTAGAGCTCCGACGGGAATTCTATACCTTAAAGAATGTTCACAACGGAACGTTATCTTGTAAGTAGCAGTAGTATAGTTATGCCGGTACCAGACCACTTTTTCCATACAAAATGTGCAAGGTAGATTCCAACTATTTTGGTAGCTATGGACTGGGGTTCTGGGCCACTGAGAGGGATTCCGTCTAGTGGTATACGTCACAGGGCATGCCTGGAGAATTCCTTTCCTACCGTCCGGCTGACCAGGAGATGACATTAACTTTTTTAGTAATAATTCAAGTTTTATTTTTTTACCCATGGTGCGCTGCGCCTAAATGTGGGCTTTTGGTTTTGAACTATTATTAGTAATAATTCAAGTTAACCCTATGCTATTCTTTTTCATTCCAATAGATTCTAGGAGGTGCCAGTGGATAGAGTATTGGTACTGTTGGGGGACAAAATTTTCATCAGAAATCCTCTACGGGCTATGGTTCTCGAGATATTAGCGATTTTACCTTTTTAGATATAGATAATGTTAGTAATAATTGAAGTTAACCCTATGCTATTCTTTTTCATACCAATAGATTCTAGGAGGTGCCAGTGGATAGAGTATTGGTACTATTGGGGGACAAAATTTTCATCAGAAATCCTCTACGGGCTATGGTTCTCGAGATATTAGCGATTTTACCTTTTTAGATAATTAGTAATAATTGAAGTTAACCCTATGCTATTCTTTTTCATACCCATAGATTCTAGGAGGTGCCAGTGGATAGAGTATTGGTACTGTTGGGGGACAAAATTTTCATCAGAAATCCTCTACGGGTTATGGTTCTCGAGATATTAGCGATTTTACCTTTTTAGATATAGTTAATATTAGTAATAATTGAAGTTAACCCTATGCTATTCTTTTTCATACCAATAGATTCTAGGAGGTGCCAGTGGATAGAGTATTGGTACTGTTGGGGGACAAAATTTTCATCAGAAATCCTCTACGGGCTATGGTTCTCGAGATATTAGCGATTTTACCTTTTTAGATATAGTTAATATTAGTAATAATTGAAGTTAACCCTATGCTATTCTTTTTCATACCAATAGATTCTAGGAGGTGCCAGTGAATAGAGTATTGGTACTGTTGGGGGACAAAATTTTCATCAGAACTCCTCTACGGGCTATGGTTCTCGAGATATTAGCGATTTTACCTTTTTAGATATAGTTAATATTAGTAATAATTGAAGTTAACCCTATGCTATTCTTTTTCATACCAATAGATTCTAGGAGGTGCCAGTGGATAGAGTATTGGTACTGTTGGGGGACAACATTTTCATCAGAAATCCTCTACGGGTTATGGTTCTCGAGATATTAGTGTTTTTACCTTTTGGATATAGTTAATATTAGAAATAATTCAAGTTTTTTTTTACTCATGGGGGTGCTGCGCCTAAAAGTAGGCTTTTTACTATGATTTTTCTTGAGCGCCTAAATATAGGCTTTTCAGGTTTGAATTAATATTAGCAATAAATAAAGTTAAAATTAGAATACTTTTTTTCATACCAATAGATTCTAGAAGGCGCCAGTGGATAGGGTATTGGTACTGTTGGGGGACGAAATTTTCATCAGAAATCCTCTACAGGTTCTGGTTTTCGAGATATTAGCGTATTAATAATTCAAGTTATTTTTATTCATGTCGATGGATTCTAGGTGGTGTGGGGTGGGAGGGGGAACGAAATTTTCATCAGAAATTCTCTACCAGCTATGGTTTTCGAAATATTAGCATATTAATAATTCAAGTAACCCTAGGGAGTTGTAGATATCAGCATGATGTCGCCTTGGAATTGCTGTTTTCTTACTTGAAGATTTCTTAGCGAGGAATTTGTAGATATCAGAAGTTCTGGATCACTTTCTATGGATGCTCTGGGTATCAAATATTAAATGTTTACCAAACATTAGGCATGCTTCCCCTATTTATGATGTAATTTGATATCACCGCTGTAAACAAATTCGCATTTAAGTTGAATGGTTCATACACACCCGTGTAAACTTCCTGTTTACAAATTCGCATTTTAGCTGAATGAGTCATGCACACCTGTGTAAACAAATTCAGGCAATATCAGCACATTTATTCTTTTCATGTAATTTGATAGCACACTTACTGTAGGCAGCCAAAAAATTTTATTTTATTGTTCCAAGAATTGTGTTTTATTGTTTATTCGATATCATCCCAGCCTGTAAGCAAATTCGTTGGAATTCATCCTGTGCAATGATTATTGTAGCAGCAGGATCATTCATGTTTACAAACCGTTCCTATAAAAGCTCAAGCAAACTCTTGGGGAGCATCAGTCAGTTTTAGTGAGTCTCCGTGATAGTACATAAAAAATAAAAATGTCTTCGGTGTTAGTAAATAAAAGTTTTTCAATAATTAAAAACTTGAGGAAGGATGTGTCGAAGTGTTTAACAAATTCAGAGAATAAAGACTATATTGTTCAAAAGTGTAATAGAAACATGCATAGATTTCAAGTTGCATTTCGGAAGTGCAATAAGAGTGCTAGGAAACGACATTTCGAGAGCTGTCTCGAGCAAATTAAAGCATTGAGAGCACTATTGAGAACTCCCCATCGAGGTGGAGGAATTACTCGCGTAAGAAGAAGTGATTTTGTAAAGTGGGAGGAAGACAGAATTCGGCAAGGTGTTATTGCAAATTTAAAACATATCGATCCGAAGTTATTTATGCAAGACGCTGGCAAATTATTTACGCACCGTATTAAGAACACTCTAAACCGTTATTTTAATATTAAAGTTTCTACAACGTTTTGCGGCGAATTTATTAAACAAAGTGCTGACAATGAAAACATAAAAGACATTAAATATTTCCAAGCAAGAACTGCTCCAATTAGTGCAGATGATAATTTGGAGGAGTGGTTTAAATCAAACATTTTGGATCCAATAAACACTCAGCTGGAAGAATTCCAGGAAAAAGACAGTGGCTGGGCACTGCACTCTATAATACATTTAGCGGTGCATATCAACAAGTTGGAGTCGTTTCGGGGATCTTCGTATATACCTCTACCAAAGGAGATTGCTTTAAAGCAAGCTTGCATTAATTTGAAGAATAATGATGAAGCATGCTTCGCATGGGCCGTAACATCAGCGCTATATCCTGCAAATGTTCACACCGACAGGACCTCATCATATCCACATTATTCAACTGTACTTAATTTAACTGGGATAACGTTTCCCATGACACTTAAGCAAATTACGCAATTTGAAGACCAGAACGATTTATCAATAAACGTATTCATCCTAGAGAAAGAGCGTTTCTTCACCACAGTTCCAGTTAGATTTACGAAACACAGGATGGAGCGACATGTTAATCTCCTAATGCTACAAGATTACTATTACCAGGCTGAAGATCATATGCATGATGATGATGCTGGCAGATATCATTTCTGCTGGATTAAAGATCTTTCGCGCCTTGTATCGAAACAAACTTCAAAACATGTCCATAGAGTGTATATATGTCATAGATGTTTGCTCTACTTTTACTCTGCGGAAAAATTAGCATCACACACACCCGAATGCGAGAAGCAAAATGATTGCAGAATTATGTTTCCATCAGAAGAAAAGAAATGGTTAGAATATAAGAATTATAACCATAAGAATCCCGTCCCGTTTTGTGTGTATGCAGATCTTGAATCAATATTGAAGCCGATTCAGGGAAACGATCAAAATACACAGCGAATCCAGGAACATGAAGTTCACAGCATAGGATTCTACTTCCACTGCAAACATGATGCTAAGCTCTCGAGGCAAGGACTGTCAAAAATGGTTTGCATTAGAATTGCAAAAATGGCATCCATAGCTGTACAGGAAAAGCTGAACATCAGGCCAATGCAACCCCTGACTAAAGAGGAACGGCGTTCACATATGGAAAATACTTGCTGCCATATATGTGAAAAAACGTTTGAAGCTGATGAGGAACGAGTTCGGGATCATTGCCACTTAACAGGAAAATATCGATGACCAGCGCATAATGCATGCAATCTCATGTATCAAGATTGCTCCATAGTTCCAGTAATTTTTCATAATTTATCCGGATATGATGCCCACTTCATTATTAAGGATATAGCTACATCTTTCCCAGGAAAAGTTGATCTCTTACTAATAAACAAGGAAAGATATATCTCGTTCACCAAGCACATGGAAGGCAGCCATATAAAATTCAGATTCATCGATTCCTTCCGCTTTATGGCAGAATCTTTAAATAAGCTATCATCATTGCTGCCAATGGATAAATTAAACACTACAAGATCAGTATGGCAGGGATTAGATGACGACACTATCAAACTTCTTACGCGCAAAGGTGTCTTCCCATATGATTTTATTGATGACTGGGATAAATTGGATTTCCGGAACTTGCCAACACAGGAAGCGTTCTACAATAAACTGACTGACAGTGCTATATCTCCTGAGGACTACAATCATGCTGAAGAGGTCTGGCAAAAATTTGAAATACAAACACTTGGTGAATATTCAGATCTATACCTTAAGACTGATGTTCTCCTATTGATTGATGTGTTTGAGAACTTTCGAGAAGTGTGCATGAAGACATACAATTTAGATCCAGCACATTATTACACCATGCCAGGCCTAACATGGGATGCTATGCTAAAATACACTAATGTGAAATTAGAGCTGATAACCGACGTAGATATACTGCTATTCATAGAGAGAGGCATTCGAGGTGGTATAAGTCAATGTTCGAACAGATATAGTAAAGCCAATAACAAATATATGGATGATTTTAAGCCTGAGGAGAAAGAGAAATACTTGATGTATTATGATGTGAATAACCTTTATGGATGGGCCATGTCACAGCATTTACCAACCGTAGGATTCAAATGGGTTGATGTTCCCAATATTAACGTTTCCGAAATTCCTGATGATTCTCCAACTGGATACATATTTGAAGTCGACTTGGATTATCCTCAACATCTACATGATAAGCATAAGGACTTTACGTTTTGCTCTGAGCATGCAGCACCACCTGGAGCAAAATTAGAAAAGCTTTTGACAACATTACATCCAAAAACTAAATATATTTTTAAAAAATATTATAACCTGGGATATTAAATAACAAGAGATCGCTTTTATAAAAGATAATACAACTTTAATCTTCGTTCTTTCAATTAACATCGTTGGTACAGGACTGAGAGAAAACTAAGCAAATTTACATGAAAAAGAGATAAAACAATCTTTAGACTGAAAAGACTATACATCAGTACATTCCAAAGAAAAAATATAATAATGCGATGTACTTCAAGTGTAGAAAATATGGAGAGCGCTTAATAATTTTTCACATCCTTCCGGCGAGCGAGTGGACGAACTTCTAATGGATAAAGTAATTGTACCGGCCGCTTCATCCTTTTTCCGTCAGCAAACCGCACCTCACAAGCTCGTACCTTGTTATCTCTACCCGGAAAGCACGTCTCTATTATAGCCAAACACCAATGAATGCGAGGAGTAGCTGGATCATATACTAACACGACATCTCCGAGTTGAACCTCCTTGGACAGGGCCCGATTAGAATGATGGGCTGACCTCGAGAGACGTAGGTATTCCAATTCCCATCATCTCCATCCGAGACTTTTCCCGCAGCTCTGAGCTCGATATTGGTATGCGTTCCTTCGTGTGCTGATCGATTGTCTCCGAGAAAGAACAAACAAGAAAGCTTTCTGGTGTTAGAGGTGTCAAATCGAAAGGATCATCACTAACATAAGTAAGTGGCCGTATATTAATAATGTGCTCCGCTTCGGTTAAAAGAGTATGGAGTTCTTCTTTGTTAACTCTCGCTTTCCAAATGGTCACCTTCAAAATATCCTTCACGCTCTTTACTAATCGTTCCCAATAACCACCCCACCAAGGCGCTCGTTCTACGCTATGTCGCCATTCAATCCGTTTATTAGTCAAAAACCCATTAAATTCTTCGCTAATGAAAATGGCTTTCAGCTCCGCAGCAGCTTTCTTGAATGCTTTTGCATTGTCATAGTAGATAATCCGAGGAGTCCCTCTGCGAGATATAAATCTCCTAAAGGCTAAAATACAGCTTTCGGTCGATAAGCTGTATGCCAGTTCCAAATGCACCGCTCGTATAAAAGCACAAGTAAATAGCAGGATGTATAATTTTTCCCCTTTGTTGTCATTAACATAAAATGGACCTGCGAAGTCCACCCCAACTGTTTCAAACGGTCTTTCAGCTACCATTCGTTCTCTGGGCAAGGGAGCAAAAGGTTGAGAGGCAGGCCTCCCCCTGATTTTTCGACAAACTCGACAGCTACTCACGACCTTCTTAGTCAACTGCCTTCCACTAAGAAGCCAGAATTTTTCCCTTAAACGCACGAGAACCGTATTAACTCCACCATGTAAAACTCGCTCATCCGTAACGGCTATTATTAATTTACTCAACGTATTAGATTTTGGTAGAATGATCGGGTTGACTACATTTAAGGATTCATTCAGCGACTGCAATCTGCCCCCTACGCGAAGTAAGCCTTCTCCATCTAACCAGGGATTAAGTGTCAACAAATTCGAAGAGCGTGCTATTAATTTACCTCTCTGCAAAGATAAAATTTCGTCAGGAAAATGTAATTTTTGAATATACCTCAGCCAATATTTCTCCGCTTTGTCCATTTCAGTAGCTGTCAAATACCTTTGCTCTGATTTTCGTTTAAGAATAAGAATATCTAAAAACTTCATAATATAAGATGTGATACGTAACAGTCGTTTCCAATTGCTGAATTTCTCGTAAGGCACTAATGGTTCCAGGACAACAGGTGAAGACCTGCTTGTTGATTCTGATACTGTCATCAGGAGAGCTGTTGATTCACAAGTTGATAAATTTTGAATTGGCCACTCTTGTACGCTTTTCTTTAACCAATCAGGACCATATTTCCATAGAGTAGATGATGAAAACTGTTTGACTGATATCCCCTGGTAACTAAATCTGCTGGATTATCTTTTCCTGGACAATACCGCCAATCACTTGTTACTGTGAGCTCCTGAATTTCTTTCACACGATTGAAGACATATGGTTTCCACTTCTGCGCCTCTCCTCGCAGCCAATGTAAAGCTATTTGCGAGTCAGTCCACAAAAAATATTTCTGGAAGGGCAAACCAGATCTTTTAAAATATGCAGCCAATCTCGCAGCAATTAAAGCGGCTGTTAATTCCAACTTTGGCAGACTAAGATCATCCGATCTATTTTCCTTTAACGGGGCTACGCGACTTTTAGCACACAAGAACTGGACCTTCATACCGAGATGACTCCCTGTTCTGATAAATGCGACAGCTTCGAAAGCCTTTGAACTGGCATCAGCAAATATATGTACCTCTTTAATCATCGAATCTGCAGTTATGCCTACCCACCGAGAGAGCGATTGATTTTGGATGTCCTCAAAATTATTGACAGAAGAATACCACTCCTTAAAAAATTCAGCACTTAACATTTCATCCCAATCCAATTTTTGGCGCCATAGGGACTGGAAAAGGATCTTCAGTCTTATAGTTACTGGGCATAGGAAGCCTAGTGGGTCATAAATTCCAGCAATCAGTTTTAGTATATTACGCTTGGAAGCTGCAGCTGCAAATTTTAACTTATCTGGATCAATGTTGATTGACAGCTCATCACTGCTGACATTCCATCTAACACCCAAAATCGTATGTGTTCCACTAGCACTTTCAGTTCCAGAATCACTAAGTCGCTTCTCATTAGGCAGCCACTTTCTTAAATTCATGTGAGCACGAGCCATTACTTCAATCGCTTCTTTACGAAATTGTTCGCCCGATTCTTTATCGTCGACACTAACTAGCAAATCAGCCATGTAGAAGGAATCTCGTAAAATAGCACAAGTTTCAGGAAAAGATTCCTTTTCCGCATCCAAATGCATTTGTATCGTCGCTGATATCAAAAACGGGCTACATGTTACACCAAAGGTTACCCTGCACATTCTGAACTCGTTCAAAACTGGAAACTCTGTCGTAGACTGCAACTTATCAGGGAACCAAATAAACTGATGATAATCACGATCGCCTTTCTCCAAAAGAATCTGCAAGAACGCCTTCTCAATATCCGCAGAAACGGCAACTCTTCCCATTCGAAACCCTAACAAAATCTTGAAAACATCTGGAAGCAGGTTAGTTCCTGTCCATAGGCACTCATTCAATGATGGGTCACCTTCCGCATGAGAAGAGGCATCAAAAACTATCCTGACCTTTGTGGTGGTCTTTTCTGGACGATACACCGGTCTATGTGGCATGTAATATGCCCCTTTTCGGCAAAACCTGCTGAAATGAAGTCTCTCATCATCTTATCATACTCGAAGAGCTTATGCTGTTCTCTAGACAGCTTTCTTACGAGTGAACGTAACCTGGATAAAGCAATCTCCCTATTATCGCTTATTAACGCATCTGCATTCTTCCATGGTAAAGCTGCTAAATATCGGGTCTTTGTTTTACGTATGTATTTCACTTGCAGTTCCGCAGTAAGTGATTTCAGCTCGTTATCATTATTTTTAATACCCAACAGTTCCAAGTTCCACATATTGTCCACGAAGCTCAGACTAGAAAGAGAGGCTATATTGTCAGACGTTTCTCCACTTACCGTATCAGGACCTTGAATTGTCCAGCCAAAGATTGTTTCAACCGCAGTCAGAGAATTAGTGATTCTCTTATATTTGCCAGATGCCACAGCCCAATAATAATCAGCGCCTAACAAAATGCTTAACCCTTCTTCTTGTCCACAAGAAACAGAATTAGAATCCGCCAATTTCAATCCATTTAGTTGCAGGCTCTCACTTTCAGGTGCATCCAAAACATCAATACATACATATTTCTGGCACCACAATAGCCACTAATTCTATACATCGATTACCATATTGACTTGTCATTAATACTTTTACCATTTCGAATGGTTTACAGTCTGACAGCTCAGATTTACCAAATGGAATCACATTTAAATTCACATGTCCGGATACAGGTAATTGCAACCGATTTGCCACAGCTTGTCGTATATACGTACGTTGACTTCCCCCGTCTATTATTATGCGAACAAATAAACGCGCTGTCTTAAAAGGAGCCGATATGAAAACTCGCGCTGTTTGCAAAAAGACATTCGAAAAATGTTGTTTACATTCGCCTGCTGCACACAAGATTAGTACCTCACTGTTTGGCATTTCCCTATCCAATTTTGGGACATTTGCAGTGGTTTCTTTATGCTTGCTCGTTCTTTCGCACACACTAGTAGCATACTTACCTTTACACTGTCTGCAAATAATTCCCCTTGATTGACAAAATTTAGCCGTGTGCCCTTTTCTTGTGCATCGGAAACATCGTCCGTCTTCTTTCAGTGACTTCTTTTTGTGTTCAAGAGTATGTGCGGCGCTGTCACAATCTTTCGTTGTATGCTTTGTCGACTTACAAAAGAAGCAAGCGGTTGCCGTAGCTGGAGTAAATAAACCTGCGGCTGTTGATGGTTGTGTCACTTTGGCATGCTTACTTGGTGCTTTCTCAACGGCGGCTCGCTCAATTGACTCTATCTCTCTTTTCAAGAACTGCAATATATTTTTAACTCGCTTATCACCTTCAAATGATAACGTAGAGTTGCTTTCAGTTGTCGCATCACCTCCTTCTTCTCCTTTCTCTGAAGCTTCCTTTTGAATACGGTGATAATCAATTCTAAGTTCACTGGGCATACATTTTAGCATGATCGACTTTAACATAATGTAGTAGTGCGACGATGGAATTCCTAATGCAGTGAGGGAACGACTACAAGCTATTACTGTATTATACAGCTGCCTTAGTCCCGCTGAGTCGGTTTTGTGATGTACTTATGGTAGCGCCATTAATTGCTGCATAATTCGATCTATTAGCTTCTCTGTGTCACCGTATTCCTCTTTTATGAGTGAAATGACACCATCATAACATGACGCTGAAGGAGTGAAGCCAGCTATCGTTTTCGCTGCATTTCCCACCAAAACAGATTGCAAATAATTAAACTTTTCGACGATATTTGATCATTTTCGTGAACGACTGTACGGAAATTTTCCCAGAAGGGGATCCATTCTGCGAAATCCCCAGTGAACTTCTTTAACTGTAGCTTAGGTAGCCTAATATTTTGGTGTTTTTCTACACCATCTGCATTATTGCTGTTATTATATAGCGTAGTAATGCGCGCCTTCACCTTAGATAAGCGCACCTGTAATCTGCTCATCACTTCAACAGCTGCATCTTCATATTCTGCTACCTTTTCTGCATTCTTGTCCTCTATATTTTTCGTTAGAATTTCTTTATTAATTGCGCGAAGATTTTCTGTAGCGATGGATAAACGTTGAAGATATGCGGAAATCTCCTCTTCCATGGTATCCAATTTCTCTTCATTACCTACAACCTTCGCGTCGGGTGATTTTAGATATTCCGTAGCTTCCTTTACGATTTTCGTTATCTGGCTTCGATAGCCCGCACGTGTTGGAAGCTCCATTTTGCAAATTTTTCGACGAGTAATACCGTGTTAATTTAATTTTCGCGATTCGTGTACGCTCGGACTTATCCCGGGGTTTCGGCACCAGATTTAAAAAATATTATAACCTGGGATATTAAATAACAAGAGATCGCTTTTATAAAAGATAATACAACTTTAATCTTCGTTCTTTCAATTAACATCGTTGGTACAAGACTGAGAGAAAGCTAAGCAAATTTACATGAAAAAGAGATAAAACAATCTTTAGACTGAAAAGACTATACATCAGTACATTCCAAAGAAAAAATATAATAATGCGATGTACTTCAAGTGTAGAAAATATGGAGAGCGCTTAATAATTTTTCGCAATATTATACACTACCGAAATTTGAAGCAATGCTTATCACATGGACTCATCTTGGAAAAAGTGCACCGGGTTCTTCAATTCGACCAGTCAGCTTGGCTTAAACCATATATTGACTTAAATACTACCAAACGGATGCAGGCTACAAGCGATCATGAGAAGGACAGCTATAAAAAGATGAATAATGCAGCTTTTGGTAAGACTATGGAAAATGTGCGCAAGTATAGCGATATCAAGCTTTGCATCAAGTGGGATGGTCGCTATGGTGCAAAAGCTCGGATTGCGACACCCAACTTCCACAGTGCAACGATATTTGATGAGAATTTAGTTGCTGTGGAATTAAGGCGACTCAAAATCTTATTCAATAAGCCTCTCTATATTGGAATGCCAGTTATGGAAATTTCAAAGATATGCCTCTACGATTTCCATTACAGTTTTATGCAGCGTCAATTTGGAGATAAATGTAAAGTCATGTATACAGATACAGATTCTCTAATATATGAACTTGAAGAGAAAAATGCATATGAGTTCATGGCTGAAAATATAAACAAATTTGATACAAGTGATTACCCAGAAGATAACCAGTTCGATTTACCGCTCATGAATAAAAAGATTCCTGGTCTAATGAAGGATGAGCTTAATGGGAAAATCATGAGCGAATTTGTAGGCTTACGCTCGAAAATGTACAGTCTGCGTATAAACGATTGTAAAACTGTAAAGAAAGCAAAAGGAGTAAAGACTAATGTAGTCCAGAGGCATATCAATTTCGAAGACTACGTCGAATGTTTGAATAACAAGCGAGTATTAACTGCTAATCAGAGCTCCATACGATCGCATAACCATAATGTCTACACGATCAACCAAAAGAAGATTGCATTGAGTCCATATGATAACAAGCGGTATATTATGAGTGGGACAACGGATACTCTACCATGGGGACACTACTCTATTCAATCAGAACAGCTAGGAGCAGACGCAGAAAACATATAATCTAAGGCTAGTCTAAGATATGTATTGTAAATAAAAATTGTATTATAGCTAAAATACCATTTAATGAAATAGTTTGTTTTAATTGTAGGTATTATAGTATAAGATATACATTATTGTAAAATAAAGAAAGTGTTATTACAGTTATAGGGAAACCGATTAAAGGAATTGAATGATACACTAAGAGTTAAATGTTAATATTTTTCAATTTATAATAAATAAATAATGATATTTTATATATGGTATTCTTTTTATTCAATTTCCCTACTAAGTCCACAGCTCCCGAATAATATTTGCCCACTACAGCGAGCTCCTAATCGGACGGTTGAGCGTTTTACCTAGAATGTTAGGACGGCTTGAGAAAAAAACATTTACACGTGGGCTCGACCTTGACCCCCGGCATCACCTTTGAAACCGGAAGGGCGTCTGACCCTTGACCTTCATCCGGAAGTGTATTATATATAAGTGTATAATCAAGCACATCACAGGGGATTCCATATTGCTTTTCAAAACAGGTCTGATAACCGCTTAACAGCTTTTAAACAGGTCAGATAACAACTAAACAGCTTTTCGAACAGGTCTGATAACAGCTCAACAGCTTTTCAAACAGGTTAGATAACAGCTTAACAGCTTTTCAAACAGCTCTGACAACAGCTTAACAGCTTTTAAACAGGTCAGATAACAGCTAAACAGCTTTTCGAACAGGTCTGATAACAGCTTAACAGGTTATCGAACAGGTCTGATAACAGCTTAATTGGTTTTCGAACAGGTATGATAACAGCTTAACAGCTTTTAAACAGGTCTGATAACAGCTAAACAGCTTTTAAACAGGTTAAATAACGGCTTAACAGCTTTTCAAACAGGTCTGATAACAGCTAAACAGCTTTTCGAACAGGTCTGATAACAGCTTAACAGCTTTTAGAACAGGTCTGATAACAGCTTAACAGCTTTTCGAACAGGTCTGATAACAGCTTAACAGCTTTTCAATAGGCGAGATAACAGATTAACAGCTTTTCAAACTGGTCTGATCGACAGACGGAATCCTCATCATCAGCCAAATCGGAGTTCCCTGTTATGTGCTTGATTATACACTTATATATAATACACTTGCTATACTTGCGCACATTTTCCATGGTCTTACCAAAAGCTGCATTATTCATCTTTTTATAGCTGTCCTTCTCATGATCGCTTGTAGCCTGCATCCGTTTGGTAGTATTTAAGTCAATATATGGTTTAAGCCAAGCTGATTGGTCGAATTGAAGTACCCGGTGCACTTTTTTCAAGATGAGTCCATGTGATAAGCATTGCTTCAAATTTCGGTAGTGTATAATATATTTAGTTTTTGGATGTAATGTTGTCAAAAGCTTTTCTAATTTTGCTCCAGGTGGTGCTGCATGCTCAGAGCAAAACGGTAAGTCCTTATGCTTATCATGTAGATGTTGAGGATAATCCAAGTCGACTTCAAATATGTATCCAGTTGGAGAATCATCAGGAATTTCGGAAACGTTAATATTGGGAACATTAACCCATTTGAATCCTCCGGTTGGTAAATGCTGTGACATGGCCCATCCATAAAGGTTATTCACATCATAATATATCAAGTATTTCTCTTTCTCCTCAGGCTTAAAATCATCCATATATTTGTTATTGGCTTTACTATATCTGTTCGAACATTGACTTATACCACCTCGAATGCCTCTCTCTATGAATAGCAGTATATCTACGTCGGTTATCAGCTCTAATTTCACATTAGTGTATTTTAGCATAGCATCCCATGTTAGGCCTGGCATGGTGTAATAATGTGCTGGATCTAAATTGTATGTCTTCATGCACACTTCTCGAAAGTTCTCAAACACATCAGTCAATAGGAGAACATCAGTCTTAAGGTATAGATCTGAATATTCACCAAGTGTTTGTATTTCAAATTTTTGCCAGACCTCTTCAGCATGATTGTAGTCCTCAGGAGATATAGCACTGTCAGTCAGTTTATTGTAGAACGCTTCCTGTGTTGGCAAGTTCCGGAAATCCAATTTATCCCAGTCATCAATAAAATCATATGGGAAGACACCTTTGCGCGTAAGAAGTTTGATAGTGTCGTCATCTAATCCCTGCCATACTGATCTTGTAGTGTTTAATTTATCCATTGGCAGCAATGATGATAGCTTATTTAAAGATTCTGCCATAAAACGGAAGGAATCGATGAATCTGAATTTTATATGGCTGCCTTCCATGTGCTTGGTGAACGAGATATATCTTTCCTTGTTTATTAGTAAGAGATCAACTTTTCCTGGGAAAGATGTAGCTATATCCTTAATAATGAAGTGGGCATCATATCCGGATAAATTATGAAAAATTACTGGAACTATGGAGCAATCTTGATACATGAGATTGCATGCATTATGCGCTGGTCCTCGATATTTTCCTGTTAAGTGGCAATGATCCCGAAACCGTTCCTCATCAGCTTCAAACGTTTTTTCACATATATGGCAGCAAGTATTTTCGATATGTGAACGCCGTTCCTCTTTAGTCAGGGGTTGCATTGGCCTGATGTTCAGCTTTTCCTGTACAGCTATGGATGCCATTTTTGCAATTCTAATGCAAACCATTTTTGACAGTCCTTGCCTCGAGAGCTTAGCATCATGTTTGCAGTGGAAGTAGAATCCTATGCTGTGAACTTCATGTTCCTGGATTCGCTGTGTATTTTGATCGTTTCCCTGAATCGGCTTCAATATTGATTCAAGATCTGCATACACACAAAACGGGACGGGATTCTTATGGTTATAATTCTTATATTCTAACCATTTCTTTTCTTCTGATGGAAACATAATTCTGCAATCATTTTGCTTCTCGCATTCGGGTGTGTGATGCTAATTTTTCCGCAGAGTAAAAGTAGAGCAAACATCTATGACATATATACACTCTATGGACATGTTTTGAAGTTTGTTTCGATACAAGGCGCGAAAGATCTTTAATCCAGCAGAAATGATATCTGCCAGCATCATCATCATCATCATGCATATGATCTTCAGCCTGGTAATAGTAATCTTGTAGCATTAGGAGATTAACATGTCGCTCCATCCTGTGTTTCGTAAATCTAACTGGAACTGTGGTGAAGAAACGCTCTTTCTCTAGGATGAATACGTTTATTGATAAATCGTTCTGGTCTTCAAATTGCGTAATTTGCTTAAGTGTCATGGGAAACGTTATCCCAGTTAAATTAAGTACAGTTGAATAATGTGGATATGATGAGGTCCTGTCGGTGTGAACATTTGCACGATATAGCGCTGATATTACGGCCCATGCGAAGCATGCTTCATCATTATTCTTCAAATTAATGCAAGCTTGCTTTAAAGCAATCTCCTTTGGTAGAGGTATATACGAAGATCCCCGAATCGACTCAAACTTGTTGATATGCACCGCTAAATGTATTATAGAGTGCAGTGCCCAGCCACTGTCTTTTTCCTGGAATTCTTCCAGCTGAGTGTTTATTGGATCCAAAATGTTTGATTTAAACCACTCCTCCAAATTATCATCTGCACTAATTGGAGCAGTTCTTGCTTGGAAATATTTAATGTCTTTTATGTTTTCATTGTCAGCACTTTGTTTAATAAATTCGTCGCAAAACGTTGTAGAAACTTTAATATTAAAATAACGTTTTAGAGTGTTCTTAATACGGCGCGTAAATAATTTGGCAGCGTCTTGCATAAATAGCTTCGGATCGATATGTTTTAAATTTGCAATAACACCTTGCCGAATTCTGTCTGCGAACGCTGTCTATATTTCCTCCCACTTTACAAAATCACTTCTTCTTACGCGAGTAATTCCTCCACCTCGACGGGGAGTTCTCAATAGTGCTCTCAATGCTTTAATTTGCTCGAGACAGCTCTCGAAATGTCGTTTCCTAGCACTCTTATTGCACTTCCGAAATGCAACTTGAAATCTATGCATGTTTCTATTACACTTTTGAACAATATAGTCTTTATTCTCTGAATTTGTTAAACACGTCGACACATCCTTCCTCAAGTTTTTAATTATTGAAAAACTTTTATTTACTAACACCGAAGACATTTTTATTTTTTATGTACTATCACGGAGACTCACTAAAACTGACTGATGCTTCCCAAGAGTTTGCTTGAGCTTTTATAGGAACGGTTTGTAAACATGAATGATCCTGCTGCTACAATAATCATTGCACAGGATGAATTCCAACGAATTTGCTTACAGGCTGGGATGATATCGAATAAACAATAAAACACAATTCTTGGAACAATAAAATAAAATTTTTTGGCTGCCTACAGTAAGTGTGCTATCAAATTACATGAAAAGAATAAATGTGCTGATATTGCCTGAATTTGTTTACACAGGTGTGCATGACTCATTCAGCTAAAATGCGAATTTGTAAACAGGAAGTTTACACGGGTGTGTATGAACCATTCAACTTAAATGCGAATTTGTTTACAGCGGTGATATCAAATTACATCATAAATAGGGGAAGCATGCCTAATGTTTGGTAAACATTTAATATTTGATACCCAGAGCATCCATAGAAAGTGATCCAGAACTTCTGATATCTACAAATTCCTCGCTAAGAAATCTTCAAGTAAGAAAACAGCAAATCCAAGGCGACATTATGCTGATATCTACAACTCCCTAGGGTTACTTGAATTATTAATATGCTAATATTTCGAAAACCATAGCTGGTAGAGGATTTCTGATGAAAATTTCGTTCCCCCTCCCACTCCACACCACCTAGAATCCATTGACATGAATAAAAATAACTTGAATTATTAATACGCTAATATCTCGAAAACCAGAACCTGTAGAGGATTTCTGATGGAAATTTCGTCCCCCACCAATACCAATACCCTATCCACTGGCGCCTTCTAGAATCTATTGGTATGAAAAAAAGTATTCTAATTTTAACTTTATTTATTGCTAATTGTGATAGTTAGTCTCGGACCTGGGAGGAAATGCCGGTTTATAAATGACAACTCAGCCGATTTAACAATTCAAATATAAAATTTATTAGTACTTCCCTTTCTTAACTAATATCACAAGAACAACTTCAATAAAAATTCACAATTCAAAATTAAAACTAACCTACAAACTAATATATAATTCAAAAGACAAATTCAAATAAAAATAAAGAAATTCAAATTAAAATCGTGTTAATCCTGGGTTTTATTCCTTCTGAAATAAAGAGAGAAGAAATCGGAATTAATAATTTTTCATCAGAATGAAAGAAACAGAATAAGTTGATGCTGTTGGTGCGTGAGGGCACAAGGGCAGGTAAGTCCTCTGCTTGTACGTGAGGGCACCAGGGTAGCAAAGTGCTAGAAAGGCGAGTCAGATTAGTCTCTGACTATAGTTTGCGCGTGCGCAGACGTGTAGCAATATGCTACCTTAAAAATTGCAGATTAATCTCTGCGCAGAATTATTCTTCTGCTTATGCGTGAGTAGGAATATTGCAGATTAGTCTCTGCGCAGAATTATTCTTCTGCTTGGATGTGAATAGGAATATTGCAGATTAATCTCTGCGCAGAATTATTCTTCTGCTTGGATGTGAATAGGAATATTGCAGATTAATCTCTGCGCAGAATTAATCTTCTGCTTAGGTGTAGGTGGAAAATTTGGAATTAATAGGATTTTCAGATTAATCTCTGAAATATAGAATTAATCTTCTATAATGAGGTTGGGAATATTCTTGTGCTTAGATTAGTCTCTAAACCAGATGAACTCTGGACCAAGAATGATTTTCTGCTGCGGCTCGTCGGCTTTTATAGCCGCCGCATCCAGTTATGAGCTTTCGCCTCTCGGTGTTGCCCTAGCGACGTTTATTTGGATTTGATGACTGAGGCGAAATCAAATGATTTGACGTAATGTCACAATGTGACATTACAAAATGTAAATATACAGAAGGGATGTATAATTTAGGTAAGTTTGTGATATTTTTGTACAATTTTGTTGAAAATAGTAATAATTTTATATATTTTAGATCTAAAATCTGTTCTTTGGAATGTTTGGACGTCGCTGGACCAAAGGACGGAAGTTTTCATAAATCAGATAAGTGGTTTTCTTTAATTTGTATTAGTCTTGTTCTTTGTGTTTTCTTTTCCTTTCTCTTTTAGGAAAAAATATTTCGTCGTGGGAAGAATTAGGAATGTGGATGGGATTTACATCGAGGGATCATCAACATGTATGTGTGGCCCAAACATCCTCCCGGACCAAAAATTATAAAATTTTTATATATTGAAAAAGTAAACTTACTTTTGTTTGATGGAATATGTACATTTTTTCTCTTTTCCTTTTCATCTTCATCTCTACGCCTCCAGGAAGGCTCCACTTAATGAAAGATTTCGCATTCCTAATTTTTTCCCAAGGTGTCTTTGTAGCCTCCAGCAACTTAATGATAATTGGCGTGGCAATAATTTTTCCAATTAGATCCTTTGGAATTCCAAAATCTTGGTCAGCTGATTCTTTACTACTCGATGCAGGATTTTGGAACTGCCTTGGAGGAGTAATCGGCGTGTTTAAACAATGTGCTGGTAGTGAATCCCGGGAGTCCATATTGACTCGGTGGATCAATGACAATTATTTGAGGTGATAGACTGGTGTTGCGTATTGCGCTGATCACTGGTTCTGGTTTTGTAGCACTCTGTGTGGACACAGGTGATGTGCTTATGCTAACCGGTCCTGCTTCACTGACAGATATTAATGAATCCATGTCTTCTGGCAGACTCAGTAGTGCTGCAGTTGTTGCAGGTTCCTTCCTTGCCGATCGTGACGTTGTTGGGTAGTGTTCCTTCTGCCTTGGAGGAATTCTATTTTTCTTGTTAAGTGTTGTATCCAGCTTCGGCATATTTAATGGAGTGGAGCGTGGTACTGTAGGCAGCCTAGGCTGTGTTTGGGCACGAATTCCTGGATGCTGTTCTCTAGGCCTTGGCTTGAACTTGAAGCTGTCACTTGTTTTGGACGGCCTTTGAAGCCTTTTTATGTCAGACGCGACCGGTCTAGATTCGAAAGGCCTAACAAACCTTTTTAGTGATAGAATCTCGTGTGGAGGTGGTCGGACAATTGCTGATCGCATTTTTCTACCTTTTTTTGGAGTTGGTGGCAAAGGACTTATTGGCCTGATTGGCTTAGGAGGTGATAATAGCTCCGGAGGTGTAGGTGCAAGGCCTACATCCACTGAGTCTAAAGACTCTGAGTTAAAAATTTCCAGCAATTCTTCCATAATTGACACTACTCAACGAAATAAATACAACGCACTATTTTGAACCGCACTGAACAACTTTCAAAACTGAAGTAAATTTTGGCGGATTCTGACCTTATTTATATTTGAATATAACGGATATTTTGAGTTTTGGTACTGCCAGACAGCACAAAATTTTGGTGGGGATAGTTATTGGGATGAGTTGGTAATGGGGAGAGGACAAATTCTTGAAATAGGACGGGTGAGAATATTTTTTGGGGTTTTTATAGTGACTGCTCTAACTAAGTCGTTATGACCAGTGTGAATGTTAATGATTCTCCCTAATGACCACTTGCCTATGGGAATTTGATCGTCTTTTATTAAAACGAGAGTTCCTATTTTTAAGTTTTCCTTCTCTGTCTGCCATTTATGTCGTTGCTGCAAAGTATGCAAATAATCCCTTGACCATTGCTTCCAAAAATTATTAGAAAGACGTTGGATGTGCTGCCATCTCTTGAGAGGATGTTGCTGTTAGGAAGTGTCCAGGAGTGAGGATGTTGTAATCTGTTGCATCATTGGATAAAGGAGAAAGGGGTCTGGCATTTAGACATGCCTCAATTTGAACTAAAATTGTGTATACTTCTTCGTAGGTGAGTTTTGCGTCTTTAATGGTTTTGTATAGATGGCGTTTGGTCGATTTTACACCAGATTCCCATAGGCCACCAAAATGAGGTGCTGCCGGAGGGTTAAAATGCCAAGTTATACCTTGGTTGGCAAATTGACTGGCCAACTCGACTTCAATTGCTCTGATCGACTTCTCTGCGTTTGCTTGTAAAAGTCGATTTGCTCCTACGAAATTCGTTCCTTGATCAGAGTAAATGTGTGAGCAAAGGGCTCTTCGTGCTACAAATCGCTTAAGGGCGGCTAGGAAAGCCGGCGTTGATAAGTCTGAGACAAGTTCTATGTGTATGGCCTTGGTGGCCAAGCAAATGAATAGACAAATATAAGCCTTTGTTAGTTTTGCTCCAATTAGTGTTGATGTTTTTATGTCAAGCGGACCTGCGTAATCTACCCCAGCATGTTGGAAAGGCAGAGATACATTAACTCTTGCTGAGGGTAGAGAGCTCATTAACTGAGAGCTAGGCTTCGCATTGAATCGAAAACAATCGACACATTTATGGATGCGATGTCTTATTGTATTGCGGGCATTTAATAACCAATAGTGATTTCTTATAGTACTCAATATGATTTGAGTGCCTCCGTGTAGGGTGTAATGATGTATATGGTCTATAAGTATATTGGTTATATGATGATTATTGGGGAGAATTATCGGGTGTTGTTGGTCGTAATTTAATTGAGAATTTGTGAGACGACCTCCAACTCGCAACATGCCGTCAGAGTCGAGCTTGGGGTTGAGGGAGAGTATTCGACTCTTTTTTGGAAGAGGCTAGGCTTCGCATTGAATCGAAAACAATCGACACATTTATGGATGCGATGTCTTATTGTATTGCGGGCATTTAATAACCAATAGTGATTTCTTATAGTACTCAATATGATTTGAGTGCCTCCGTGTAGGGTGTAATGATGTATATGGTCTATAAGTATATTGGTTATATGATGATTATTGGGGAGAATTATCGGGTGTTGTTGGTCGTAATTTAATTGAGAATTTGTGAGACGACCTCCAACTCGCAACATGCCGTCAGAGTCGAGCTTGGGGTTGAGGGAGAGTATTCGACTCTTTTTTGGAAGAGGCAATTTTTTCTCCAAATTCGAGACTTCGGTCGGAAAGGAAATTTTTTGGAGGAGTTTAATTAAACATCGCTCTGCCCTTTTTAACTCAAAGACGGTTAAATACTGAGAAGTGGACTGTATTTTGCGCATGCCGTTTATAAACCTGAGACAGTATGCAATTATTCTTATGGTTTTTTGAAATGATGAATATTTGTGTACTAAAGTTAGTTGCTCATCGATAGTAGTAGTGAGAGCCCTTGTCTTTTTGTATTCTAAGAGAGTATGTACATCTGGTGATTGTTGAGGCCAGAATTCTTCATCTTGATGTAGCCAGTCTGGACCATTCCACCACATAGATGTTGTTGTTAGAGTGATTGGTAAACTACCCCTAGACGCTATATCGGCAGGATTGTTCTTGGAGGGGACATGTTTCCAAATGGCTTGTGGCATATTTTCGTGTATTTCGCATGTACGATTGGCCACGAACGTTTTCCAAGTAGACGGGTGCTTTTGCAACCATGCTAGAACTATTTTGGAGTCTGTCCAAGCTATGAGTTTAGCTTCCTTTAATTCTAAATTATTAGTGACTTGCTTGATGAGTCGGGAGAGTAAGACAGCACCACATAGTTCCAAGCGTGGTAGAGAGACAGGTTTGATGGGAGCGACCTTGGTTTTTGCAGTTATTAATTGTATTCTAGAGTTTTCATGTTTCTTTAAGTATAGAACTGCTGCATACGCCTTATTAGAGGCATCACAAAACCCGTGGAGCTCAATATCAGCTGTATTAGGTTGGTAACCTAGCCAACGTGGAATCTGGATGTGTTGTAAAGCATGTAGTTGATCTTTAAAATTATTCCATTCTCTTGAAAATTCTATAGGTACTACGTCATCCCAGTCGCATTTTGAGAGCCAAAGTCTCTGAATTAGGATTTTCGCATTGATTATGCATGGGGCCAGCCATCCCAATGGATCGAAAAGAGATGAGACTTCCGATAATATTATTCGTTTTGTATAGGAGTTTTTCGCCTCGGGGATATTAACCTTGAATGAGAAACAGTCTGTGGTTGGATACCAATGAATGCCAAGAGTTTTTATGGACTCGTGTTCAGAGAATTCTAGATTCGTTTTTAACTCTCGGTGGTCCATTGGTATATTCTTTAAAAGATCATGGTGATTGGCTGTCCATTTCCGCAAGTTGAATGTTCCTGTGGCTAGAGCTTCAATAAGCTCGCTTTGTAATTGTCGAGCTTCGCTCAGACTGTGTGCTCCTGAGACCAAATCGTCCACTTAGAAGTCTCGCAAGATGCTCTTTGCCGCGAGGGGATAATTGGTCTCTTCATCCTTTGCTAGCTGCTGTAACGTTCTGATAGCTAGATATGGTGCTGGTGTAGTTCCAAATGTGACAGTAGTGAGAATAAATTCTTTTAATTCTTCATTTGGACTGTCTCTCCATATTATACGTTGGAAATTTTGGTGTTGAGGTGTCATTTGAATCATTCTGTACATTTTCTCGATGTCCGCTGTAAATGCGAATTTGTACAGACGCCATCTCAACAGAGTGGTCCAAAGCGTTGGTTGGATTGTAGGTCCAACTAGTAGTTGCTCATTTAGTGACTTGCCATTTGAAGTACGAGCTGAGGCATTAAAAACTATCCGAAGTTTTGTAGTGGTGCTCTCCTTTAGCACAGCGTGGTGTGGTAGATAGTAAAAGGGAATGTTGTCGTACGATTTATTTTCTAACATTGTAGGTGGGATAGGCTTCATGTGGCCAAGACGGATGTACTCATCTATGCAATCCTTATATAGCTTATGTATAGTTGGATTATTGGACAATTTTTTCTCTAGTTGTAGGAATTGTTTGACCGCCATATTCCTAGATTGGCCAAGCTGTGGTCTATCTTGACTCTTGAATGGTAAATGGACCTCGTATTTACGAGAGGATAGACGTCTTGTTGTATTTTTGTAGAATGTTTCACACATTTGATCTTCGTGTGATAATATTGGTCGGGTGATGCATTCTTCAAGTTCCCAGAATTTTCTCAATTGATTGTTTTCCTCAGTATGAATTGTAGTGTGGGTGGCTAGCACTGTTGAAATTGCGCTCGTAACTTCTGGTACTGCTCCAACAAGAATCCAGCCCAATTCTGTATTTTGGGCTGTTGGAGAGTTGCCAGATCCTCGTTTAATACCATTTTTAATGATGGAGGCATAGATGTCTGCACCAAGCAAGACATCAATTTCTCCTGGAATTGAGAAGGTGGGATCTGCTAACTATAGGTTGCTGATGTGCTTCCAGTTTGATACTTCGATAGTTTGGGCTGGCAATAACTCGGTAATTTTTTTGATAATGAGCATATTGCTCACTATTTTGAATTTGGTGTATAAGGAATTAATTATGACAGTCGCTTGTCTAACTGCAATGTTGGTGGGTGTAGTGCCGAGTCCAATGAGTGGTCGGTGATCCTTTAAGCTGTAACCGCTTAAGGGCTCTTTCGGTCATGATGGATACTTGTGACCCAGAATCCAGTAATGCACGGAATGTCATTGTGACTCCGGATGGTGCTATGATATTAATTAGGGCTGTAGAAAGAAGTGCCCTTTTCAGATTTGAAGTTAAAAAATTTTGAACTTGTTGCTCATTCCTTCTATCAGTAGGTGAGACTTGCTTTATTTCCATATTGGAACTCTGAGAATGCTGAATGGGTGATTTTGTACCCGGATGGTTTTGTTCGTAATGAAGCAATGTGTTGTGAATTTTCTTGCAATGATAACATCTTTTATTGCTTGTGCAATTTGAAGTCGTATGGTTAGGTGATAAGCAATTTTTGCATAAATGCTTATGTGTGACAACTTCATGCCGTTGTTGGATGGTCAAATTTCTGAAGGTTGGACAATGGAATATTATGTGATCACCTTTGCAATGACTGCAAGAGGATTTTTTTGTAGGTGGGTGACTTGGTGTTGAACACTTGGTTTTGTTCAAGAGTCCATACGTTGGTTTGGGCGAGAATGGTTTTCTCTGTGTCGCATTTGGCAATTTGTTTTTATTTCCTATCATTTCCAAGGTTCTGAAGCGAGACTCTAAGAATTTAGTTAATATTTTTAATTTAGGTAATTCTGTGCTGTTGTGGAGACTCTGCTCCCATAACTGGTGAGTGTCTGAGTGTAACTTTTGTACAGTCAAATATATAATTATTGGATCCCAGTTGTTTGTTTCTATTCCTAAGTTTTGTAATGCTAATAGTGCCTCAGTTATATTATCTAATAGCCTTTTGATACTTTCGGCAGTATCATGATTTGTGGTTGGGAGAGACAATAATTTTTTTAGTTGTACGTTGACTAGGATTCGCTTATTTGAGTAGCGTTCTTTTAGGAGTTGCCAAGCTGGTTTATAATTTGCGTCGCATATTTCATAATGCCTGAGCAATTTTTCAGCTTCTTCAATTAGATCAGTTTTTAAAAAATACAACTTGTCAACGTCTCTTAAATTATTGTTGTTGTGTATAACCGAATTAAATAAATCGTGGAATGAAATCCACGTAGAGTACTCTCCATTGAAGGTGGGAAGTTTAATTCTGGGGAGCCTTTCATTATTACAAGAATTTGTGCTAGCATGTGATGTCTGAGTCTGAGGAGGATTGTTGACAGGCGTTGGTGTTAGTTTGTCTATATCCTCTTCCATGCTTGCTGCTTTCTCAATATAATACTCCTGTGTATCACTAAATGTCTCTTTCGTGAAATATTCCAATTTGCGATCTTCCTTTGTCGCTCTCTTTTGAATTACCCTATGCCGTTTTTGGAATTCTTTCCAATATTCGGTGAACGTTTGTAGGCGTCTTTCTGTCGATTTGACATTTTTCTTTTTACCGTCTCTTTGATGCCTTTTAAAGAGGTCTTCCATTAAGTCTTTGACCTCTGTTTGAGACTCAACCAACTCTAATACTGAGCTAATGGTTTCGTCCCCGGCGTCAGATATACTGTGTTCGTCATCTGTAGGCATTTTGAATAGAGAGGCTTGAATCACGTGATATTAAGCAATGTATTTAATTTTATATTTGATTCGACTGAGTTATCCGGCTTTGAAGGACCAATGTGAGAGTTAGTCTCGGACCTGGGAGGAAATGCCGGTTTATAAATGACAACTCAGCCGATTTAACAATTCAAATATAAAATTTATTAGTACTTCTCTTTCTTAACAAATATCACAAGAACAACTTCAATAAAAATTCACAATTCAAAATTAAAACTAACCTACAAACTAATATATAATTCAAAAGACAAATTCAAATAAAAATAAAGAAATTCAAATTAAAATCGTGTTAATCCTGGGTTTTATTCCTTTTGAAATAAAGAGAGAAGAAATCGGAATTAATAATTTTTCATCAGAATGAAAGAAACAGAATAAGTTGATGCTGTTGGTGCGTGAGGGCACAAGGGCAGGTAAGTCCTCTGCTTGTACGTGAGGGCACCAGGGTAGCAAAGTGCTAGAAAGGCGAGTCAGATTAGTCTCTGACTATAGTTTGCGCGTGCGCAGACGTGTAGCAATATGCTACCTTAAAAATTGCAGATTAATCTCTGCGCAGAATTATTCTTCTGCTTATGCGTGAGTAGGAATATTGCAGATTAGTCTCTGCGCAGAATTATTCTTCTGCTTGGATGTGAATAGGAATATTGCAGATTAATCTCTGCGCAGAATTATTCTTCTGCTTGGATGTGAATAGGAATATTGCAGATTAATCTTCTGCTTAGGTGTAGGTGGGAAATTTGGAATTAATAGGATTTTCAGATTAATCTCTGAAATATAGAATTAATCTTCTATAATGAGGTTGGGAATATTCTTGTGCTTAGATTAGTCTCTAAACCAGATGAACTCTGGACCAAGAATGATTTTCTGCTGCGGCTCGTCGGCTTTTATAGCCGCCGCATCCAGTTATGAGCTTTCGCCTCTCGGTGTTGCCCTAGCGACGTTTCTTGGATTTGATGACTGAGGCGAAATCAAATGATTTGACGTAATGTCACAATGTGACATTACAAAATGTAAATATACAGAAGGGATGTATAATTTAGGTAAGTTTGTGATATTTTTGTACAATTTTGTTGAAAATAGTAATAATTTTATATATTTTAGATCTAAAATCTGTTCTTTGGAATGTTTGGACGTCTTTGTGTTTTCTTTTCCTTTCTCTTTTAGGAAAAAATATTTCGTCGTGGGAAGAATTAGGAATGTGGATGGGATTTACATCGAGGGATCATCAACATGTATGTGTGGCCCAAACACTAATATTAATTCAAAACCAACCTGAAAAGCCTATATTTAGGCGCTCAAGAAAAATCATAGTAAAAAGCCTACATTTAGGCGCAGCACCCCCATGAGTAAAAAAACTTGAATTATTTCTAATATTAACTATATCCAAAAGGTAAAAACGCTAATATCTCGAGAACCATAACCCGTAGAGGATTTCTGATGAAAATTTTGTCCCCCAACAGTACCAATACTCTATCCACTGGCACCTCCTAGAATCTATTGGTATGAAAAAGAATAGCATAGGGTTAACTTGAATTATTACTAATAATAGTTCAAAACCAAAAGCCCACATTTAGGCGCAGCACACCATGGGTAAAAAAATAAAACTTGAATTATTACTAAAAAAGTTAATGTCATCTCCTGGTCAGCCGGACGGTAGGAAAGGAATTCTCCAGGCATGCCCTGTGACGTATACCACTAGACGGATTCCCTCTCAGTGGCCCAGAACCCCAGTCCATAGCTACCAAAATAGTTGGAATCTACCTAGCACTTTTTGTATGGAAAAAGTGGTCTGGTACCGGCATAGCTATACTACTAGTAGCCTTAGCTTCAAGTTCAAGCAGTTCAGCTTATAATCGAGAAGATTAACCTGTGTGTGAACTTTACCAGAGCAATTATTATGGTGTGAGTTATGGGTTTGCATTTAAAACAGGGTACGAAAGTTACAGGTGCAATTTTCGAAAATTTGAGCGATAGCCTTTTACTTTAAACAGGGTGCGAATCTTATACATGCAATTTTTGGCAGTTTGAATGATAGCCTTGTATTTTAAATAAGGTGCGAATTTTACAGGTGCAATTTTCGGTAGTTCGAATGACTACCTTAAACAGGGTGCGAATCTTATACATGCAATTTTTCGCAGTTCGAGTGATAGCCTTCTATTTTAAATAGGGCGCGAATGTTACAGGTGCCATTTTTGAAAATTCAATCGATAGCCTTTTACTTTAAACATGGTGCTCAAAAAAGAAGCACACAAACTATGGGCGAAAGAGGCGAAGAAAGTGGTATGGCAGGTAAACATTGTTTTTTTTTTATTTATTTATTTCCTTAGTTGATATTTTGAATACCTTTCGTTAGATTAATTTATTTGAAATCTTGTATTATTTATCATAACATTTTCACATAGCAAATTGATCAATATTCGAAATGTTTTTATGTCAGTATATACACCAAAAACCTTCAATTTTGAAAGAAGGATGTTCTGATTTTATAAAGTAGAGTATTGAGGATACAAAGACCTCGCAATGTTCTTTGGAAAATGAGTTTAGCCGAAATGCACTAACATTAAATTATGTTGTGCTTTCTGAGGTCCTGATCAACTGTGACATAAATATTTTGCATAGGAATATTGGGGAGTCTTGTTAACGATCATTTCGCACCTAACTCCTATTTACTTTATTTTTCCATGTTGCAGATCTCACAATGAGAGTAATGAGAATTCTGGAAATGAACTTGTGGTAGAAGTGACCATGAAATTATTTCAGTGTATTGAAGATGCTGCTTCTGAAAGCGGAAATTCGAATCAAGATGCGAAATTTCATTGGGAAGGATTCCGCCTTATTGATTTAGAGTTTTTTTGGCAAAACCTTATTAATTTAAATGAACATTGCAGAGCATTGGGTTGCTCATTAAGTAATTTAATTCCAATAAAAAAAAAACATCGCGACGACGTGGATAAAAAAATCGTACAATCTTAGAAATGAAGAAAAACCATCCTTACTACTTCCAAGTTCAAGGTCAGTTAAATATTACAAAAAGAAATTACTGTTTGTTTGCTGTATGGACTTCAGACAACCTTCCTCTGAAGGTCGAAAAAATTTACCGCGATGAAAAAATGTGGAACAATATGGTTCCAAAGTTACATGAATTTTATTTTAATCATCTTTTGTCGGAAATTATTGACCCAAGATGCAGTAGAAACATGCCTATCAGAAAATGAGGAAAATATTGCTCCCCTGTTGCATGTTAACTCGTCAAGGTCTAACTTTTGCATGTATGAATCTATATTAATCGCATGTGTATTACTGTTAATAATATGGCTGAGCACTATGATTTTGACGTTTCTAAGCACGTTTTAAAAAACATATAATAATATTTAATATTTTTTGTTTATTTCATTTTCGCGCAAACGCACACTCATTTTTATTTATTTCTCCTACGATGTACCCATGCCCGACCCATGAGCTCGACCTGCTTCATGACATGACTGCTGCTGTGGCTGGGATCCTACCATGGCTTTTGTGGTGTGCGTGGGACGTTGCCGCCGGCTGGATGTGTGAGTGCTAAGCAGAAAGGAAATTCTTCCAATTCTCCATAATTATGTAGTCTGCGCTACTAGGATCTGTGTTATCTGAGCAAAGGAAATAGAGCTTAAAAGCATAAAGCACAGATAAATTTTTTTCTCATGCTCAAACCATTATAGTAGTGGATAGGATAAAAATTTGATTTTTCTGTTCACTGGTATTTCCCCTTAAGTTTAACTTAACTTTCTTGTGCCAATATACTTTTTTGTTATACACGAATATAAATTTTGAGAGTTTTATTGTGAAATTTGTGTAAATAAATTGTTATTCTCATTTTTTTCGTCTACAATATTAAATTAGTAATCTATAAAGACTGCATCGCTGCATTTGCTTATCGGAATGGGTAAGCCAACTAATCCAAAATTTCATGTTAGAGACAGTACGAGAATAGATATATTTGTACCACTAGTAATACTCCCGCTGTAACTAGACGTTCGGAGAAGAACTCGTCGGTCTCATCAAAATTCCCCTCTGTCCTCACAAAGTTCCCTGGAGGAAATAAAAAAGAGACTACTGATGGTATGGTTCAATGTGGTTCTTATTGAAAAGTTTATCGAATTCAAGAAAAATATGAGCTCCGAAACGAGTAAAATCTCTGCAACAAGAATTAGAAAGCCGAAAATCCAAAAATCATGCTGTGGGACGTAAACCTACTGCTCTCAGTAATGAGTTTGAGGAAGCCAACCGGCTGCGCCGATTAAATGAAATCATAATTTCTGAGATTTCGAAGATAAAAAGCGTATTGCAAAATTTTTTAAAAGCATTGCAACGGTCCGAATCATCCGCATCTTCAAGCAAAAATTAATTCTTCTATACTAGTAAGGCTTTCTTGTCAGAGTGAAAAGGTATCGTTTTACAAATGTCTGTCGGTTGATGTTGGCTTTTCCTCTGAAAGTTAAATCAAAGCCCACGACAGTCTTTCATGCAACAACCTAATAATTACACTTCGCTTACCTTCCTTACATAAGCTGCAATCTGTACACTCTCGGGATGGTATTCACTATGACTGGAGAGAAATTTGATATTTTCGTGCAAATTGCTATTGCTAAATTTCATGAGTAGTAAGGGTACCACCTCCCTATACTTTTTACATTACGTCCGATAGAGGCAACTGCCGCGATAATGCCACTTGTTGGTTTTCTGCAAGAGGGTTCCCACCGCCGATAAGAAGTTCTTGAGGAGGGAGTAGGATAGACACGTCCCTGTCGCAAGCATTGGGAGGTAAAAATAAAAAAGCTGAGTTGCCACCGAGTTGTGTTGTTGCAGGATGTTGGTTGGAAGGAGAGAGCTGGTGCTGTCTGTGGTAAGACGGTAGATGGATCCCTGTCGCAAGCATTGGGAGGTAAAAATAAAAAAAAGCTGACTTGATACCGAGTTGTGTTGTTGCAGGATGTTGGTTGAAAGGAGAGAGCTGGTGCTGTCTGTGGTAAGGACGGTAGATGGGTCCCTGTCGCAAGCATTGGGGGCAAAAATAAAAAAAGCTGACTTGATACCGAGTTGTCTTGATGCCGGCTGTTGGTTGAAAGGAGAGAGCTGGTGCTGCCTGTGGCAAGGACGGGAGATGGTTACTGTTTTTGTACTATAGGCGGCTTACGTACAAGCATAGTAAAGTTTTATAAAATTGCACTACCAGGCAAGCAGATAACTAAAGCACAAAATCTTGCACCCATATGTAGCAAGCATGCATCGTTTAAACCTGTATCGCTGTATTCATATCATCAGCGGTTATCGCGCCTCTTTTTTTTTATATTCCGTTCATTTTTTTTTCTTCCACTCCAGACAAGCTTTGAACAGTTAGTCACACTTCTTCAACGTCATTTTTCCATACGAGTTTTAAAACTTGAACTTGCCCGCGATGCGGTCACGAGTTGTTGTTTCTTTATGTATAGAATTTTAAGTCTACCTGAATTCAAACTGCGAGACATGTGGGTGACTTTATTTCCGGAATTTTTTTTGATGTAAAGATAAAAAGATTAAGGAAAGATCGCAAAGAGAAAGTTCTGATGTTGCTTATGCAAGGGTTCTTGATTCTTGTGACGTTCAATACTGCCGGCGTATGATAATGAGCTGCAAAACAAGAATAGATCGGCGGCAGTCAGTGAACTTGATGTTGTGAACGACACGAATGTGGGTGAAGGTGAGCTAAAAGAAACGGGTTGCTTGAGTAAAATAAAAAACCAATTCGGCTGAGATGCCTTTATTGAAGGTCAGTAAAGATAGACTGCGGAATATTGGATATGATTAGTGCGGGTGGATAATATGCCTTTCGATAAGGCGGCAGTGAGAAACGATGGGACTATTGAAATAAAAAATCGAATTCGATAAAGATATTTTTATTTTTTGCTTTTTGTTTTTACAGTTTTAAATCGCTCGATAAAGATTTTGCATCTGTGTGAGTGACGAAGAATGGAACTTAAAATTAAACTACATTGCATAATGCGGGCCTTAAATCGGCATCGATCCAATCCGTAGGTGATCCACGGTCCCTTGCGTGCATTTTGATAGGCGTAACTCCATACATGTAAATATTTGACTTCAGGCAGGGTTTGGAATCTTACTTGTTTTTTCATACTTGATGTGCATAACGTCAGCATGCTCACACACACATACATATACACACGCATACGCACATATATTTTTATACCCCCCGTGTAAACTGTTCGTAAAAATAGTAAATTTCACAACATAAGCCAGACAGAATTAACGCTCCAGCTAAAACTTTCAAAGTGTTTAAAGCCCACTTCGTGCATTCTGATGATGGTTGCGGGCTATTATACGGTCCACATACGTCCTTACCGTTGGCATAGATACAATTAGGTGAACGTCGAAAATGTTCGGCCTCAACATCTTCAGGACAATTTAATGCACTCATTTCCATACAGCAAAAATAACATTTTGCTATGTCTTTCAGGTTGGTGTAAAAGAAGCCGCTCCTTGCTAGCTTGTGTGATTTTCTGTCATCCAAAGTTAAATTCTTAAATGTCTTTAACCGATCAGATACACGCTTTAAGATCACCATTGTGACTGCAATTAAGGCTGTTTATAAAACGTCTTTTATATTAATCCATGTGTTGTGCTTTTGCGGAAAACCAAGCCATTTCACATAAACTTTACCGCCTCGTCTTTTTAAAACTTTTTCTACAAGGTAAGTATCAGGATGTTTGACTGGAGATAGCTCGAGCTGGTAAAAGCCGCCCTGTATTATAACTGGATAAGTGTTTTTTACATCTTTTATTTTGAAAATTTCAGTAGACCAGTTTGGGGTGTAGCCTTTTTCAAAAACATGTTTGTTTCTACTTATACGAACAAAGTCTCCCACTTTGTACTTTGGACGTGATTTGTTTTTTGGCTTTTTATACACAGTTAGCAATAAACGAACCTCATTAACAGGGCCTACGTCTATAGGTCTCATCTTAATAGTTCGATGCTTTGTGCTGTTATACTTTTTTGTTAACCTGTCCAACATACTCAACCAGTGATAATTACCATTCATACTAAACTCTTTCCACATAATATTTTTCAGCGTTCTATTAAATCTTTCTACAATTGACGCCTTTAATGAACTATAAGTTGAATAATGATTAACATCATAATTACCCATCAAGCGCTTAAACGACTTGTTGTAGAACTCTTTTCCATCATCTGTTTGCAAGTTTCTTGGAATACGACCCTGATTGAAAATTAGCTGCATTGCCTTAGTGACTTCTATCCCACTTTTGTCTTTAATTGGTAAAGCCCATGCGTATTTAGAAAATGTATCAATTACAGTTAGCAAAAAGCTAAAGTTTTGATTTTCTTGAGCATATAAGCGCATATCAACTAAGTCTGCCTGCCACAGGTCATCCTTGCCTTTAATCGTTACACGACGACGCTTAAAGTTTTTGCGGGCTGGTCTATGTAGCTCATTAATAATTTGTCTTCTGCTCATTCTTAAAAAAATATATAAGTACCTTTTTACAAAATGTGGGGGTTTATATACAAAAGACCTGTTGTTAAGAGCTTTTGTTTTTTGCAGTGAAAATGATCGGGTTCAAACACCCGTTTACAATGATGGTTGCTGGACCTTCAGGTTGTGGGAAAACAACATTTATAAAAAGTCTTCTCGATAATATGTTTTTAACACGGCCACAAATAACAAGAGTTATATGGTGTAATACAGAACATGTGGCTCTGCCTTCAGATACGACATTCAATAACATCGAATTTATTGATAGCATCCCTGAAGAGTTTGTAAATTATACACAGGAACTTACATTGATTGTACTGGATGATATGATGTTAAATGCTTTTAGCAGACAAGTATGTGAACTCTTTACAAAAGGCTCTCACCATCGCAATCTTTCAGCAATCCTTGTAACACAAAATGTATTTCACCAGGGTAAGTTTTGCCGAGATATATCACTTAACTGTAAATACCTAGTTGTATTTAAAAACCCTCGAGATAAAAGTCAGTTTATCCATTTAGCGAAGCAGATTTATCCAGAAAATAGTTCAGAGCTGCTAAAAATATATAAAGAGATTACACAGATGCCACACGGATATTTACTGATAGATTCAATTCAAGATATCAACGAGGTATTAAGATTCCGTACTGACATTTTTAATAAAGACTTTACAACTTGCTTCTGCCCGCATAACTCTTTGATCGGCAAAAATGGTGTCACGAATGAATCGATTAAGGGACAACAAGCATATGCTATATGTTCTTAGAACAGCGAGACCAAAATTAAGACACGCCATTATTAAAAATGCTGACCCCGAAGTTATAAAAACACTTTGTGAAATTACTCTTAATACTTTAAAGGGGAATCATATTCCTCGCGGAAAGATATACAATTCGCTCTGTAGGTATAAAAAGGATTTACGAAAACTAGTTGTTGCAAAAAGATCTGTACCCAGACAACGTAAAATACTGATACAGCGTGGAGGTTTTTTACCAGTGTTGCTAGGAAGTGTATTATCAGGTGTCATTGGTTCATTAATCGAAAAATATGTTTAAAAACAATATTCTGAATAAAATGTTACTTCTTTCACCAGAAGTTTACGAAAAGTTGAAAAACGAGATTGAGGATTCCGTGAATCAATCTAGGTTCGATAAGACCATGGATAAAATATTAAAAAACAAGAATTTATCTGATAGGGAAAAATGGTATAACTACCGAAATGAGTTAATAAAGTTTTCAAACTTAAGACGGAAAGCTGTGCGTGTGTCAGATGAAAAACCAAATATTCACTTACCGCAAGAAAAGCAAAAAAGTTTGCGGGATAGTGCTACTCAAACTAATTTTATTCGCATACCGCAAGATAAGCAGAAAAACTTGCGTGACAGTACTACTCAAACTAAATTTATTTTTAAAGATGAAATATCAACACAGACATCACCCTTAAAAGAAAACACACCTGAAAGAATGGAAGAGGATTTCTTCGAACTTGCTGAAATATCACCACCAAGACAACCGTTATCACCCGCTTCCAAACGTCGCTTATCAGCTAGTGATATAGGAAAAAGTCTGAAACCACCTTCAAAAATACCTAAGACGATTTCTGAACCCAAGTCCCGTGATAAAGATTATAAGGTAATCACGGCTGAGGATGGTATAACCCAGTACACCGTACCTGCAGAAATGAGTATAGATGAAGCTGCGAGCATATTAGAAGAACTCGACACGGAAAGTCCTACAGCTGCGAGAGGTAGAAAACCATCCAAAAATCAATCTATATTAAGGCCGTCTCTGCTAGATCCCATATATATGCTTTCGTTACCAGTTAAGAAAGTTGTCCGCCAAAGTGATCGCATAAAAAACGCAGCAAAAACTAGAAGTTCCAGCATTTCAGCGATTCCTTGGGAAAACCTGTAATAATAATAAGCAGTAAACCTTAAGTGTACCGAGCGTTGGTTGTGAAAGAATTTAAAAATGCCTGTAGATATAAAAGATAATGACTTTTACGTATGTCTTTTAAGGAACAATTCCATGCAAATTTATCCCGAAAATACGCTATCAGCTTTTACAAATGCACTATCTAGAGTATGCAAGTTTACTGATGACTGGTGTGTTGGAATAACTGAAATTTCGTTGCCATATCATGCCATAAAAAGAGGAGTCAAGCGAAATACAGCTGAAGAAGTAAATCAGAGTAATTTTAAAAGGGTAAGGCGTGAGGCATCTGATCCATTGAAAGAAATAGCAGAGCAGCATAGAAAAGAAATCAAATCACTTAGCATCAAAATAAATGAAACCGTTAAACTCGAGTGGACTAAAGAGAGTCTTGAGCAGGTTAGTTACAGAGCAGGACAGGTAAATTTTTCTGCATTCCTACTAACATTTTATGGCGCTATTTCACCATCATGGTATACCATGTACTTGGATGATGTTAAGAAAAAGATGTGGGATCGGTTAGAAGCTGACTTTTTTGATAGTGTTATACCTGAAATAAGTTACAAACAGGATCCAGACGAGTTTACATTACACATATATCAGGGTAAGAGGGCTTCAGAAAATGTTATTTTAAAATATAAAAACTATGAGTCAGTTGAAGCCTTTGTTGATGACGTATTCGGACAAATTCCTAGACAGAAGAGAAAGTATGCTATCATACAAGACTCGATAGACAATTACACACATCCAGCGCTTAGCATCAAAAGAGCCCGTGAGACAGACAAAAATACTGGCGGCAAAAGAGTACACGATGTGTTTGAACTGCGGTTGGAAGATTTGGGGGTCACAATCAGAATAAAAAAACCACTACCATCTCATCTTAATGTTAGAGATCTTATTACGCTTTTTATATCAAATGTACACTTTGATGATCAAACCCTTAGTGAGCAAGAGAAACAAAAATAATTATTCAGATTAAGGATACTATTTTTAACATCTTGAATAGATTGAACAAAGACTCGATTAGTGCTAAACCATCCGAACAGCGAAAAATTGTTAAAGGTAGCAATATTTTGGATGTTCCATACGAAAAGCAAAACTCCGGTGAATATTTAACTACCCCAGTACCTATTGATACTAATATAGACAACCTGTCCAACTTCTTTACGGATATATTTCTCCAAACGCCTGAAAATAAGCGTGAACCTGACGCCATACTGGCAGAAATAAAAGAATCTTTTAATACGGCAGGATTACGTCAGGAGCATATAACAATAATAGACACACTTAATAGACTGGAAAGATCAGTTACGGACTTGACACTAAGGTTGCCGCAAGAGTCTCGGCCAGCAGCAGAGGACTGTTATGAAAGATATATAATTTACGTCTACGCTGATATTATCCAGCCCAGATTTATAGGTGATCAGTTAGTACGATACTTACGTGTAATACCTTTAAAAGAATGTGAAAACATAATAAGATTTCAACACGTAGATTACTGTCCTATTGAAAAAACTTTTATCGAAAGTATTTCTATAAAAATAACTAATCAGCAAAGGGAGCTAATTGATTTCAAGTCAGACTATACTCCTACATATATAATGCTCCATTTTAAAAGAAAATAGGCTATAAATACTCATACAACAGTCAATTTAACATAGTGCAAAGTTAAGAGCATTTTGTATAACTTCGAAAATGAATTCATATTATACTAAATATTATTCAATTCAGAGTGGTGGGGCCTTAGCGGATATTGGAGAATTATATGATCTCCTCTTATTTACCAGCGTGGAAGAGGAATTGGTAGTTTTTTCAGCGGACTATTACGATATTTACAGCCCTTGGTTACATCGGGGGCAAAGGCTTTGAAGCAGCAAGCAATTAAAACAGGAAAAGCTATTTTAGAAGAAGCAGGTAGTAAACCTTTAACAGATATTTTAAAAGAACAGGGAAAAGCAGCTGCCGAAGAACTATCACAGAAAGGTATAAATAAGCTGTTTGAAAGCATGGGTGGTGCAGGAAGAAGCAATCGCATGCTTATAAAAATACGCCACCCCTTTTACAGCTTTACATTTCGCTCCAGCTTCTAAACGTAAAAAGCGTTCAAGATCAAAAAAGTCCACAAAAAGAGGTTCAAAAACAAAGACGACAGCTAAAAGAGCATCTGTTAAAGGCAAACGTAAGACACAGACAAAAAGGACAGCTAAAAGAGCATCTATTAAAGGCAAACGTAAGATACGTAAACGTGTGTTAGATATTTTTGATAAATAAACAACATGCCGTCATACAAAGAATGCATGAAATCTGAGTTAGACCTTTTCTCTACATCACCTGTACAAAGCAGCATCTTAAAAACCTATAGCTTCTCTAGATAACTCGTCGGTGCTCGAATTTGTATCACTAGGGCATGGTCACACATATCGAGACTTATCAAGCATATACCTTCGTTTGAAACTACAGTTGGTTAAAATCAAGGATGGAAAAGAAGAACTTTACACAGGCGAAGATATCGAAATAACTAAACCAGATAAGACTAAAGACACTGTTCGTGATGAAGGCCCCGGCCTTGTAAATAACATGCTCCACTCACTTTTCCGCCAGTGTACAATTTATCTAAATGGAAAACCGGTTGCCCAAACAGATAACAATTACAACTATAGAGCCTATATTGAGAATTTATTAAATTACGGAAAAGATGCCGCTTCAACACATTTGGAATCGGTTGGCTGGTATCTCGATCAAAATAATATGGAGGTAGTTCAAAGTCCTGAGCTAAATGAAGGTTATTTGGCAAGACAAAAGCTGTTTGATAAAAGTAATGTTGTAGAGCTGATGGGAAAGATTCACGGCGATATGTTAAATCAAGATAAATTATTAATGAACGGTGTTGATTTACGGGTAGTCTTATCAATCGAAAAACCGGAATTTTACCTTTGGTCAAAAGATGATGACAATTCTCCACGAGTTAAGATAGTAGAAGCAACTATGTACATGAATCATGTAACTATCAATCCTAACATCTTGCTGGCTCATGAAGCTGTTCTCCAACCCTCCAACGCTATATATCCGTATAAACGAGTTGAAGTTAAGACTTATACAATACCCGCAAATACATTTACATTATCACTGGACAATGTGGTTATAGGACAATTACCAAATCTACTAGTCTTTGGCATGATTGACAACGACGCATATACCGGAAAACGAACAAAGAATGCTTACGACTTCAAGCACAACAACATCACCAGTTTTAACTTATCGGTGAACGGGGTACAGGTGCCAAATCAACCTCTAGAATTTGATTATTCAATAGAAAATCCTGTTAGCACTCGAGGATATATTACGCTGTTTAAAGGCATCGGTATACATTATTTTGATAAAGGACACCAAATTTCAAAAAAAATCTTTGACAACGGGTGTTTTCTACTTGCTTTTGATTTAACGACAGACCTCTCGTATAATTCAGCATGTGGAAATCTATTGAATCAGGGAACGGTGAGAATTGAAGGAAGGTTTAAGGAAGCACTAAAAAACACAGTGACATGTATTGTATATGCAGAATATGATAGCAGCCTTGATATAGGTAAAGATAAAAATGTATACACCAGCTTCTAAAAAAATCTATATAAGGCTGACTAACCGATCTTCGAACTTAATTTCACTCAAGACTCTTAATACGCAATCTATAATGAACTACTGTTTAGTAAATGTGGAGTTCTTTTCCGGAGGACCCTTCACCTTTTTAAAAAGAGTTTCTTTTGCGGGATTCGCTGCGCAAAATAAGTCTTTTGCAAAAGAAATAATTTTCAAGTATCCTACATCTAGTACAGGATGTACTGAACAAATAAGTAAATTTGGTAATTTCGAACTTAAGCGTATGGACGAGGATCTTATAAAAACTCTATCAAAATTTACCACAATATTTGTTCGTGGAGCTGCAACCAGAGAATTTATAAATAACTACGCTACTTCTCACACCAAGATCATTGACGTGGAAACCATCATTTGTTCTGAACAAGAATGAACACGCTTGAGCTTACAAATGTATTATCAAACAACCGCATGACAAACAAGTTTTTAGAGGCATCTTTCCATGCACCCAATTACCACAGAAGATAAGAAAGCCTGCATGTGTAATAGCTAATACGGATCCTGCAAATAACTCATTGGAACTCATTGGGTAGCCTTTTATTTCCCAAAACAAGGCCCCGCAGAGTACTTTGATTCATTTGGAAAGTATCCCGCAAATAGGCTTTTTCGAAAATTTTTATTATCTAATTCAAGTTCTTTTAGTAATAATAAAAAACGATTGCAAGGCCAATTTTCATCAACCCGCGGACATTATTGTTGTGTATTTCTATATTCTCGCTGCAGAGGACGAACTTTCAGAGCTTTTTAAAACAATTTGATTCGAACAATCTAAGTTTAAATGACAGCAAAATTGTTAATTTATACCACAGTATATATCTAAAGAAAAAAAATCGTGCACAATCTGGAGGGGTTTTTTGTAGCCAAACATGTAAAGCTGAGATCAAAGCTATAAAAACCTGAATCCTAGATGGAAAAATGGAAAAGGCACTTCCAGCAAGCCCATAATTTTAGATTAAATGATAATAAAGTTGTGAATTTATATCGCAAAATATACTTGAAAAAATGTTTAAAATCTGGAGGGGGAACCAGCTATGTACATCGGCAAATAAGAGTATAAATACGAGACGACGGTGATGCACATTTAATGCTGAACTATAAGTCTACGCATCAAAATGGAGCAGACACCTAAAGTTAAAAAGTCTAAAAAGGTACGAGCAAAAAGAGTGTGTACAGAAGAGTTTAAAGTGATGGACACAAAACCCAAAAAGCAAAAAGCTAGGCCTATACGAAGAGAAGGTAGAAAGGATTCAGAGGCCCCGGGCGAAGATCTTTTGCTAAACTACACTTATCATCTGGATCATCATCATAATCACCGTCATGGTTTTGAACCTGTGTCAACATTTTACTCTGGATGGCTGGAAGTTTATAAACATCTAACCAAACTAAAGGACGAGGTTATTCCAGACATGCTCCCGCCAAACCAAGAAGAGCTTCAGACGAAATACACAATTCCCGTTGGTACACGCAATATTCAGCTCACCCTTAATGAGCTCTATAAATTAATTGATATGCTGAGTTTCTTCAAGGTTGTGATGTTCCATAATAACAATGCAGCCGAAGTGTAAAAGAATATTATAAAAAAATATTGCGAAAAGTGTAAAAGTAAAAATTTAATTTTGTTACCTGACGAAGACTTTTTTATACCGTCTAGAACTTCTTATGTGCATCTGAATTATTCTAGACTTTTCTTTGAGATACCTTTGTATTGTAGTACCAATATTTTGTTTGATATAATAAACATTTAATAAATTTTTTAAATAAAAACAATTTAAGTTTTTTATCTTTTTATTTTACTTTATAATTTTGTTGATTAACATATACAGGTACATATTTACACAGTTTTGAAGAGCACAATGTAAAAAAGATACATTATTGTGGGTCTTACAAGGAAGTTTATAATTTGTAAGTTCACTTAGCCTAGGTATTTCTCCAAGTTCGATGATTTCTGAAGTCGGCGAGTATTTGCTGACAAATGAAGCCTTGATTTCACCTTTTACATACACTGTTGCATTTTTAAATCTTGAAAACACTTCGGGCAAATTGTTGTAGCTAATGTCTCCATCATTCCAATGCAGTCCATTTATATTTTGTACATCATACTGGATCTGTCGCATTGCTTTTGATGACAATTCCTGGTATGGGTAGGGAGGAATAAAATGATAAGCATCTGGGATGATCGTTCCAACAGCAAGTACGGAAAGTTCTTTAACAAAGTACTGGCCGTTGTTTCCGCACACAAATTGGATGTCCAAAATAAATTTATCCATATTATCATCTGAGGATAAAATACGGTATGTGGCTATATATATATCTACAGTCAGATTTTAAGCATGACGCATCCACATTATTTAGCTGTGACTATTTTACAGATTCCGGTAACAAAATAATATCCGTATATCTGATTCCAAAAAGTATGATACTGATAGCTTTGTTAATGCTGTCAATTATGGGCTGTTATGGTCAGCTGATACTTTATCTGCGCACCTGTCTAGACTACAATAATCCTTATAACAACATATTTCTTAAATATACCCCGAATTTACATTAACTTATTTAATACAATAAATTCTTGACAGTTTTAAAAATGCTAAGCCTTTAATTAAAAGTACAGCAAGCTTTTAAACAATCTTTATACTTATTTGCCTAATTTCCGCTTTTTGAACCCGTAGGGGTAAGAAAAGTAATTTTCAGTAACAACACGCTTGTCAAAGGTAAATGACAAATGTTTTTGCTCTAGTGAAGATATAATAATTCCCGGCCGTTTTCGTTTGATTTTTTTCTCATTTATCACGCAGACTCGATCTTGAAAACTCTCTTCAGTAACCAGCGATTTTAAACACTCGAAATTGACAATTTTGGAATTTTCGAAATTAATTGTAATACCCTTACATTTGGTAATGTACTCAGGACCTTTTTCAGTTTCAATTTTCAGGCTGTATGTTTTCGGCCCGGTGCTTACAAATTCTGAAATAAAGGCATTAGCTCCAAAACATTCAATCTCATCCGTTAGTCACCCAGAAAGCTGGAAATGTCAAATGGTAAAGGATCTTCTTTACTATCCACAAAAATCAAGCTATCGGTATCACAATATAAAATATTATCCCCTACTTTTTCTAACACCTCGTAAAGTTTAAGTCTAGCAAAAGCAGTTGTGTACGCTGCAATAGGGATATTTACGTGCGGCAGACTGTTAAGGTTTTCTTGAATATACTTCCATGTCACCCACATTGTGTTTTTATTAATTGGATGTAAGGAACAAATTTCAATTCCTGGAGATTGTATAAAGTCACAAAACTCTTTAAAGTTATTGAAAACTTTAGTATAACTCCTGTCTTCGCTTTGAGCAAATTTACCCCAAAAAGAATTTAGACAAATTTTTGCTGTATTACGTCTACCAGAATTTTTACGAATTTGATCCTTGTCCAAAATAATGTTTTCTCTTATCTTATATAATTTAAGAAAATTATCTTTCTCATCTTCAGTTACACATCTACTCCCCCATCCGCTTGCCTCTTGTTTAATTTTTAAGAAGGTGTTGACATAATCTGTAAATAGACCACCGATCCTTGTAACCGGATCATATACAGTATAGTCATATTTCCAGACTTCAAAAATCCTTTTTATTTGATACCCTTTTTTTACAGCTAAAGCTACTTCGGGTATAACCCACACGCCTGTAATTTCCCTTTCTTTTTCATTGTGACAACATGCAGAAATTTTATTTTCATCTGAACATTTTCTACAAAGAGCAAAATATAATTTTAGATTAGTTTTAAAAGGTAGCACAGGTAAAAATAAGTTAGAAGGTGGGATAACAGAGCACATAATAAAGCCGTGCATTAACAGTATTTCTGATACTGCAGGCATATCACAATTTCGAAATATAGTAGGGTGTTCGATAGGATAAGGTGAGTATTTATTAATATATGGGTACAAGCTTGTGAAATCTAAATACCTTATTACCTCATTTTCTTTTACTTTATGGTATAGTTTAAAAACTTCTGTACGACCACCAAAAACAGCATTACGTGGATTAAGCGGTAGAGGGGTGTCTGCAACGCGGTCATTTAATTTTTGGTCTACATCAGGATTGGCTTTTAAGAATTTTCTGAATTCACATTCCCATATATAATTCAAGTTGTAATCCAATCGTTTAATTATATCAATTCTTTTAAGAGTGCTCTCAAATCTTTGACTCATAGTCTCGATTTTCTGAGTGGTGTTATTAGCCACTTCTTGGATTTTAAAGCAATATTGTTATACCAGTTTGAAAACTTTTCTTTTTCCTTTAACTTCATGGTGGTGTATCCATATAAATCAGGGGAAGGGTAGCTCCCTATGTAGTCAATATATTCAGCAGTGTTAAAGTAATAAGGGTAATAACACTTTTCATAACCTTTAATGTCAAAAACGTCGGGAAATTTAGAGAGGGGGAGTGCTAGAAAATTTAAAGAGTCAATAAATATTAAATTCTCGCACGTCATTTTCATAATTTTAGAGCCATTCATTATAGGCTCTATTTTTAAATTTCTATCTAACAGCTCAGAAATAATAAAGTGCCCGTCATATCCCTGTAGGTTATGCGCAATACAGTGCACCTCAGACACAAAAGATCGGGCGTTCAGGCAGTAATCTAGAAAAATTTTTACAACGCTTGCCTCACTATCGTATTTAAACACATGCTGCCTATCACCACAAACATCACATTTTTCCCTAATATCTGGTTTTGTGTAACAGTTATGACATATTTGCTGTGCAAATATTAAGTTCACAATGTGCAAATAAGATGTGGTGCTATTTTCACATAAGGTGTTCTGAGTGCTCTCGCAATCAAAAAATATTATTAAAAAAATTTTATCGACACTTCCTCTATACCTCCTAATATAGCAAAGATGCTCTTGGGGAACAATTTTAGAACAAATCTTGCAAAAATATTCATTGCAAGAATGTTCTTTGAACTCTCTCTTGTTAAGAACAAGAAACTTACCACACAATTTGCATATTTTAAAAGTCTCGCATATGCTTTTATTCTGAATTTTATTTAGGGTATGGTTCGTAAAACAAGTATCGCCTCTAAACATGCGATTGCAGTTTTCGCATGGTTTGACTTTTTCAACAAATACACACGGCGGATAAGAGTCACAATATCGACACTTCTGGTCACATTTATGCATTTTCATGTTTGTTAACCTATCGCAAAAAGAACATGCATATTTTTTATTAAAAAGGCCTGTTAGCGACTTAATTACATAGAAATGCTTTAACGTCTCTGAATAATAAAGAAATATTTTTTTTACTAAATCGCTTTCAACAGGTAACCTAAAAATAATCGAATCCGAATCTCTCAAATTATCGAAAACAATGATTTGGTAATTTTCCAAAAATTTTTGAAATTTGTAAATGTCTTTTTACGCCTGCCGTTTTAAACTGTTTAAAAAATGTTTGCTGTCTTGACAGTAATTTATAGCCATAACCGTATTGAGATACCTGACCTTGCTCACAACTTGATTTTGGTAAAGCACTAGTCTCATTTCCGCAGACGACAGAGTTATTTTGTTTACTCCCAGACGCCCCGTTGTTAACGTCACAGTCCGCGGAATTATTAGCTTCACTTACATCTAAATAATCAAAGGCGCTCTTTAAGACCCCATTTGAAAGAGGTACATTATACAGAATTGAAAACTCTGTCAGCAGCCTTAATAAACAACATTTTTCACGATACGAAAATAGCACATTTTCTTTTTTTACCACCTTTATACAGGTGTCTAAGGCGGATAAGAAAATTTCCGAGTTTAAATTTAGCGCACTTTTTAAATGTGAAATTAACTCGTGCGACTTCATTTTTTAATTGTCTAATTTACAGCTACTTAAATCTAGCGAGAATATATCTTTTATACAACTACCACTCTATTAAATCCACACAGACTTGGTACCTCTGCCTTTAGTTGAAGGATGTTTTCAGCGGGGGTGAGCTGCTTGCCATCGGGTAGTAACATTAATGTATCTTTAAAAAAAAAACAAGAGATAATTTTAAGCCTATAGTGTTAATGGATCCGGCAAGTTTTATACTTACTTTTAAATTAGTTTAATGCCCTTGAAGTCACACTCGAACTTTTCAGAAACAAACAAAGACTGATTCCTTGCGACTTCGCTGTAGGCTTTTATGCCATTTTTGCTCGGCCCAAAAAGAAAAAAATCCAGGTAAGATGTAAATATTTCTACTAAGAACTCATAACCTTTATTCGCTATTCTTGCCAGGCAAAAATCCAAACTTTTCTTTTAAATTTCAGCAAAGCTGCACCTCCTACACAAATGGAAGACAGGTCTCAACCTACGCGAAAATATTACTAGAATAATAATTCTACAATTCCCTTAACATAACTTTCAAATCTAGACGTTTCGTTTAAATTGCAACAAAGTTGTACCTCCTTCATAAATTAAGAACAGATCTCAGCCTATGTGACAATATTACTAGAACAATAACACCACAATGCACTTAGCATAACTTGTCTTTTTTTAAACACGCTCTGCGGGTGAATTGCATCTAAATTATCTTGTAAAGTTGCAGCAATACAGGATCTGCCTTATGATTAAAGAACAGCACTTATTCTAGGTTGAAATAATAATATTACACATAGATAACCTTTCAAATCGGCCATAATAATAAATTTACTTTTAACTACATCGGCCATAATAATAAATTTACTTTTAACCATCCCTACTTGAAAAAAACGGCGAACCCAAACAGTATATAGGGCCGTGTTTTCTCTAGTTGTCCTCAAAACAGTTTTCAACATCAACTACAGTTTAACTCACGGGCCAGGAAAACTTTTTAGTATACAATGGTAGGTACCGAACATTTTTCTGATTATAGTAAAGCAGACATTACTATAACTCTATTTTTACAGAACACTTTTGAACTGTTGCAAAGTGTGTCGGAAAATAGCTACGACACTCTTGTGCCAATCACAGAGTTGGAGCTGGGGAAGGAGTACCAGGTGAAGTCTTTCAAGCTGTTAAAGACGCAGTACGGACTTCGCGTGACAGTACACTTTGTGGACAACACATATGTGTACTTACCCCCCCCCCCCCCGTTTTGCCGAAAAAATTAAAACCCAGCGACAGATTGAGGATCTTAACCAACAGCACGTGGGTTGTTATCTAATCTTTGACGGAAAAGATGATACCAAAGGAGGATTTTTGAAAATAAGTTTTAAAAAGCGCGAATAAAAAATTAAATATGTACGTCTTTTGTAAAAGAAATTGTCTATCCGCTATACAGTCTATCTTTACTGACCTTCAATAAAGGCATCTCAGCCGAATTGGTTTTTTATTTTACTCAAGCAACCCGTTTCTTTTAGCTCACCTTCACCCACATTCGTGTCGTTCACAACATCAAGTTCACTGACTGCCGCCGATCTATTCTTGTTTTGCAGCTCATTATCATACACTGGCAGTATTGAACGTCACAAGAATCAAGAACCCTTGCATAAGCAACATCAGAACTTGCTCTTTGCGATCTTTCCTTAATCTTTTTTCCTTTACATCAAAAAAAATTCCGGAAATAAAGTCACCCACATGTTTCGCAGTTTCAATTCAGGTAGATTTAAAATTCTATACATAAAGAAACAACAACTCGTGACCGCATCGCGGTCAAGTTCAAGTTTTAAAACTCGTATGGAAAAATGACGTTGAAGAAGTGTGACTAACTGTTCAAAGCTTGTCTGGAGTGGAAGAAAAAAATGAACGGAATATAACAAAAAAGAGGCGCTGAAGATATGAAGACAGCGATACAGGTTTAAACCATGCATGCTTGCTACATATGGGTGCAAGATTTTGTGCTTTAGTTATCTGCTTGCCTGGTAGTGCAATTTTATAAAACTTTACTATGCTTGTACGTAAGCCGCCTATAGTACAAAAACAGTAGCCATCTCCCGTCCTTGCCACAGACAGCATCAGCTCTCTCCTTTCAACCAACAGCCGGCATCAAGACAACTCGGTATCAAGTCAGCTTTTTTTATTTTTGCCCCCAATGTTTGCGACAGGGACCCATCTACCGTCCTTACCACAGACAGCACCAGCTCTCTCCTTTCAACCAACATCCTGCAACAACACAACTCGGTATCAAGTCAGCTTTTTTTTTATTTTTACCTCCCAATGCTTGCGACAGGGACGTGTCTATCCTACTCCCTCCTCAAGAACTTCTTATCGGCGGTGGGAACCCTCTTGCAGAAAACCAACAAGTGGCATTATCGCGGCAGTTGCCTCTATCGGACGTAATGTAAAAAGTATAGGGAGGTGGTATCCTTACTACTTTCATGCGCTCGCGGGTCGAATTCTACTAGATGCCCATTTGACCCCTCGGCCCCATTCGACAAAACTACAAGCGTACAAGTCTAACAACACTTGTAAGAATATTCTTGTTCTAATAGTACTTGTAGATTCTGTACCACAAAAATTATTCATCTTCTTGTAGGAAATTTTAAATTTCCCTAGACTTGTAAATTCAATGTACAAGTCTAAAATATTTTCCACGTTAAATTTGTTACCTGTAGCAAAGCATAAATTCTTCCATATACGATTTTATAATGAAAATATAGTTTATTAGACCCGAGAAAAAAAAATTTCAATAGATTTAATTTTGGAAGTAGCATAGACTTTGTATGACTCGAACATGTAAAATCTTAGCAATTTAAGGAAAAGAAGCATAGAAGGCTGAAATTAACAGAAAACCATGAATTTTATGCATTTCAGAGTAAATTTTCGTTAAATCTAATTGCTGCACTACGATTTTAGGGAAACGAAATTTTTCAATAAATGTTTTATTGCCTAATCCAAAAAAATTTATTCTCTCTATATATGCTTTTGTTATTTTACGGAATAGAAAATCATCATTTTTATCTGAACTTGAACTACAACACAATATATTTATCATTTTATTATAAATAATTCTTTTCCCAAAACGCTATTATCACCAACTACGCTAACGAGAAATTTTTGATATAATAAATTTTATTGCTGACAAAGGTACATAAGATTTTAGAAATCTTAAAAGTGTACAATTAACGTAGGAAAAATTCTAAATATTAACAGTGTGTGTGTGTGTAAAATATAAGCGCGGGCAGAATCATAACAATGAAAAACGTTATACAACTAACAAGCCGTACCGATGAGTAGACGTGTTTTTGTGTGCTCCGGCAATTCCTGTACTCTATATTATAGTGCCAATAGTTATTACTCAACTTTTAATTATAACTTCTAATATTTCTATCTGAAAAGTGAGTGATATAAATCTAATCTGTAGCTCAAGGCTAAACTGCTTCACAGTTTGTTTTTATGCTCAACATACATACATTGATTTTATCAACCCAAACAATGAAAAAGTGATCGAGAATCTTGTAAATGTGCAAGCATCTGTTTGAATATTTCTGACCGGCCGGCGATAAGCCATAGTGAAAAAAAAAATTAGTGCCGTTCTGTGATAAAGCTGTGATTTTCGCATTTTGCCGGGGGTCATTGACTTTTGACCTACATACATACAATCATTGTTTTTAGAGTGACCTTGCAGTTGACTATTATAATTGTAATTATGCCCAAATTTACTTATTTTTGTTCGCAATTGTTGATATAGTTTTTGTGGCTCTTTATTTATTTGTTTACTTGGTTTATTTTCTTTGTTTGCAATTGTTGATTTTACTTTCTGCGACTCTTTGTTTGACTGATTTCCCTTAATTATCTCCTGTGATTAATCAATTAGAAATAATCTATCTTCGATAAGTAGGAATTTGTGGGAGCTAGCATGGCTACTTGTAAAGTTTGCGCCACAAAAAAACCGATGACTTGGTGGCCTGTGATGGAATTTGTGGTAATTTTTTCCATGTTGCATGTTTAAAACGCAGCACTTCGGGGTTTACAACATGTTGTGAGTGTGCAGAAATTAAGCCCTACCACACTATAAGACTGATAAAGAGTATTATGGAACGTCTTGATGCTTACTCTTCTGTGCAATCTGTAATAGCTGACAAGGTCAACACCTTTTGCACTAAATGGAGCTTGAGCTTTTTTCTGATGACTTGAGTTCTCTAAATGGTAAGTCAGATCGAATTATTGATCTTATGGAAACGCTGAGCCAGAATTCGACTACATTGCTTGAAAAATCTCACGCACTTAAATCAAAAATACTGACTTTGTCCAACTCTATGGAGGATCTTCAGTCTCTCTTTGTGCACGATGGCTCAACCTGTGCTTCAAGTGCTGATGGCGCCTCACTCAAGCCTCTCATCGATGACGTTCGACGCAGTATAAAGCGAGTTGAAGGCGATATAGGATCTTGGTCGTCAACTGTTACTGAGAATTCTAGGCTTCACTTGCAATTCAATGATTCACAATGTTTTTATATGTATTTAATAACTAAACGAAACTTAAAAGTGCAAAAGAACTATATTTTACTAGAATTTATCTTTTTCCTTTCAATAATGACAAATTAGAAAATTATGCTACGTTAAAATTTCATATATACAATGTAAAGAAAATTTCCCTTTCTGTGTATCTTAACTATAATATTTACTAATGGCTGAAAGTAAATAATAATTAGAACTCAAGGTAGACCTAGTGTCCAATTATTATTTTGTGTAAAACTGACCTAATGGCATATTTTTTACACGACAAATAATTGTTGGAAATTTTGATTTACTTGAGTGAAATAGTTAAATGGCTGAAAGAATGAAATTAATAATAAAATTCAATCGTTCTTGTTAAATTCATACATGTGTGTACATGTGGCTGAAAGAATGAAATTAATAATAAAATTCAATCGTTCTTGTTAAATTCATACATGTGTGTATGACCCACACCTGGCATGCAAACACAATGAAATTTAACCCAAATTGAAAATAATAAATAATACGCAAAATTACCTTTAATTTAATTTAAATTTGTCACTAATAAATTTTCACAAATAAGATGCTTGACAATTCCTTGTTGTTTGCAAATTGCCTTGGAAAAAATTGATGTTTTGCTGATGAAAAATGCCTTGAGTTTCGCTGAAATTCTATTTCCTTTATTGCTGATGACACTGGAGAAAATTTGCAAATTGTGGGAGGAATGCTATCACATATGCTCGCAATTTGTCAACTTTGAAAATAAGAATGAAGAATGAACCCCCTTTTTATAGAGAATTTTGTTCCGATTTCATATCCATAAAAATGAATTTCTCGATTTTCTGACAAAATTTAAATAAAATGTTGACTATAATTATTTTACCATGATGTCAAATGACACGCTGCATTTTTTGACATATTTACCATAGGAATCCCTTTTAATTTCACGTAATTATGATAAGTTTTCCGAATCTGTGCCATAACTTATCGATACGCCATCTTTTAGTTCAATTTACCAAATTCCTCTCATAATTCATTCTGTTCATTTTCATCCTTGTCCCTTTCACACCTTTGTGTCTCTTTCGCACTCATTGGTGTAAAGGGAATTTCGAAAATTCGCGATTATTCCGTAAACCGTGAAAAATTACGCGACGCGAACGCGCCCATTCGATTCTGCGTCTCTTTTCACCCCGGGGTGATATGTCAAACATCGCGATGGTATGGAGTTTGACGTGTTTATTTTTATGCGAAATGTCAGCCGCGCGCGAATTTTGTTTTTTTGATAAAATTGTTATGGTCGTAGCGTATTGCATATAGCAATATGCTACACGAAATGCTAACGCGTGTGAGCCGGCGGCGATCAAGCATAAAAATTGAACGTACCCAGACCGAGAGTAATGCTTCCTCACGCTCAGGTGCCATGTTGACATGACTGGGAAGTAAGAAGAAGTCAAGCCTCGAGTCCGAACAGTTGGTTAGCTTGTTGAATTTTTGAAGTTTTTGGAATTTTTTTTAATGATCTTTCCCGCTGGCCTTCTGCCATGGAAATGGTAGGTGGCTCCACTAAATTTTTTTGGATTGTGTTCTCGCGGACAATTGTTCTGTTGGCCAACTGGCTGGACAGAGTTATGAGTCTGTGAGACGACTTTTTGGCTTCCAGCTAATTAGTTGACCAGATTCATGACTCTGCTCAGCTGGCGACCTATCTGGGCATGAAGATCCGGTGAAGGAGGGGAGAACGAGTTCTCAGAGGATGGGATTGATGCTGGAGATCTTCAGTAATCAGGAGTAGGCATACTGCTAACTGCCTGGCTGAAGAATCTCTGGTGACATTCTCAGTCTTTGATACCTCCGACTCTACTCTTCCCAGATTTCTGCGAGAACTCTGACTTTTTCAATGCACCACTCACATCACTTACCTGTATCCTGTTTCTGACCTTGTAAGGGAGAGAGCGACCTGACACCTTATGTGAGAGTTAGCTCCTGGAAGTGAGGGAGAATTGTTTTGATAGATTTTTTTTCTTGATCGTTATATTGAACGTGGGATCTCGGTGATTCTTCACAGCTTTGAAACACGGAACTGAACTGTTAGAGAGGAAATTTTATTTAGAAACATTGCTAACGTTTCTGAACTTGAATTGTATTAACATTTATATTTTCTAAATTAACTTCTCGAAACCTTGTGGCTTGGAATTTTTTACTTCTTCGAACGTTTGAGAAGATATCTTCTTGAATTATAAATCTTGTCCCAACTTGCAAACTTTTAAATTTAGTAGGTGTATAAAATAGCGCGGAAGTCTCTTAATGGTATATAGAAGCTTCCTCTTTTATTTAGGGTAACTATTTAGAAGACAAAGACCGTATATTTATGAGAATATTTTGAATTTTGTAGTTAAGAAAATTTTTTTTATATTATTTATCGGTCCACTAGTTCGTTTTGCGTAGGAATATACAATATTTTTCCTACATCCGAAGGCTTTCCGTTGCTTACTGTACATATACGTATTATATACCAACAATGGATTTTTATATTATGAGTAGGTAACGGTTGTAAATAATGTTGTAGTAGTAATAATTATCTACTTGAAATTTAGTTGGCCACATTCGTTTTTTTTTTCTACATAATACGCGTCAATAAATTTAGTAGCTCGTTAGCTGCGATTTTTTCGAAGCCTGTAAGCTTCAAATTTTTTTGGATTTCTCTGACATTCTTCTTCAAACCTTTGGTTTGTAAAACTTTTTCAACTTTGACTTACTATGGCTACAATGAGGACACCGCCTCCTGGGCCGAACGAAGTGACTAGGTTACGTGAGCCATGCACGATCTGTCGAGATACAAGCTGGTCAGCTGAACAGAAGCCTGTCATGACCACGTGTGGACATGTCTTTCACGAAGCATGTATCCAAACTTGGGTAGGCGCACATTCCAGTTGCCCTAACTGTCGACGCTGCCTCACGCCACAGGACATCACTAGTTACACGGGTGCCTTTCCAAAAAAGCCAAAGAAAGTGAAGCCTGCGAAATAAGCCAGGCGTGACTCATTGCCAACCTTTGAATTGCCAAACCTTAACTTTGACCTGCCACCCTCTAATCGACGATCGTTGTCTCCAGGAATGCCTGACTTACATTCAAGGACTTTTGCAAACCCGAGTCCTCGACGCGATAGCCCAGCGCGCACAGCTCAAGACCACAACACCTCAGCTGCTACGGATGCGCTGATAGCAGGCTTGAGCATAAAGATGGAAGACCTAATAAACCGAGGTCTCCAGCAGGGTTTAAATGTTTTGCGGTCTGAGTTAAGAGACGATATCAGACCACAAGTAGCAGCAGCAATGCCGCCAGCAGACTTCACACGACCTCCTTCGTCCAGAAGCAATCAGAGGCCGTCAAATGATTTCCCTAATAGGCGAAGACAGTCATTTAGGAGACTATCACCACCTTTTGGTCAACCTTTTGGTCAACCTATAAATCAGCCCAGACCGAATCCTATACCACCTCAACCACCTCAACCTCCACCACCTATGCGTGTTCCTACTAATGTAGGATACCGACGATCAGGCAGTCCAATAAGGAGATGGAACCTGAACTATAATGGAAATAACTCGGAACTCTCAGTCGACGAGTTCATCTTCAGAGTCGAAGCGCTCACGCACTCCGCTCTTGAAGGGGATTTTGGGTTATTAGTCAGAAATATGCTTACGCTACTGACAGGACCAGCTAAGGACTGGTATTGGTCGGTACTACGTCAAAATCCATTTCCAACTTGGGACGTCATTAAGATGGGATTGTATACCGAATGGGGAACGCCTAAGGATGATTTGAAAACTAGATTTCAACTGATATCCAGAAAACAAAAGCCTGGTGAACTGTATCACCACCATTTGGGGTTGCTGCGCGATCAGCTACAGAACGCTATGCGAGACCAAGAGTTTCTGGAGATTGTCAAATCGAATCTCTTGCCGGAGATTCAAGAAAAAATCTGTTTGCATCCTACTGATACGATAGGACAGCTGAGATCGCTGGTCACGCGTATCCAAGCTACGCAAACACGTATTGCGACAGCTGGCAGTTGGAATCCTTACCGAACCCAACGAGTGCATGAAGTTGAAAATTTTCCGACACTAGACCCTGAACTGGCATTAGCGACAGGCAATGACAACAGCCTAGGTGACGTATCGAGTATTTCAGCCAAACGCCCTATTGTATGCTGGAACTGTGACCAGTTCGGTTATTTATATCAGGACTGCAGACAAGAAAGACAAGTTGTGTTCTGTTATGGATGTGGACGGAAGAACACCTTCAAGCCAGATTGCATTCAATGTCAACAGAAAAACTTCAGACGGGTCGGGAATACCACCACCTCTTTCCGACCAGCGTCGACATCACGAGCAATCAATGCATCGAACACTCCAGTTCAAGCTGTGAACAAGGAGGAAGGTCCGCTCCATTAGCAGACACTAGCGATAACTCCCTGATATGTCCTCTGATATCATTCAGTGATTCTGGTGATGTCAGCAAAACACTTGATAGTACAAATATTTTACGGATGGAGGCGGAGAACTTGATAGACTTCTCCGCAGATCTTCAGGATCCCGTTTCCACTTCTGGGGAGCCCACGACATTGTTAGACACTTCCTTAGAAGAGTCTTTAATCTTCGATGTCCCGTTGACACCTATAGCACGCATAGTTGACAAGGTTACTGAGCAGGAGATTTGGCCTCCTGTCATTTCTGTTTTAAAACGGCCACCAAGCTCTGATATGACGAGTGGGCGTGAGCCAGTTTTACATCCGCTGACGCCGTATCATACGCGTCTGCAGAAATACAAAGCAGCAAGAGACCGAATCTTCTCCTCAGTGGCGGAGTTAGCTGAAATAATGTTTCCGGGCCGGGATATAAGACCGAAAAGAAAACGACCAACTGTTCGTTGGCGGGAATACTGGCGACGAATGAAACTAGAAAGAAAAAAACTGGCACAGATTTCCGTGTCGATGGCAGACGACATTCGACCGTACGCCGAAGTAAAGCTGCTCGGGCGAACTGAGAATGGATTACTTGATAGTGGTGCCACTGTCAGTATTCTAGGCCAGGGAGCTCTAGAGAAGCTTGCGGAAGCAGATGTCGAATGGAAGAAGTATCAGACACAGGTCCAAGTAGCTAATGGTGCCATAACGGCTGTTCATGGTCATGTGAACTTGGACGTCACTTTCCATGGTAAGACTCAAAACGTGCGTTTTTACGTAGTTCCTGGGCTCACACAGGCACAATATCTGGGAATAGACTTCTGGCGGCTATTTGGGTTGGCTCCAGATGTCCTGGGTATAGTCGCAGAAGTGAATCCAAGTGGAATAGCTACCTCTGACACCGACAGCCACATTCTTTCTAGTTTCGATCAGCAACGCTTAGAAGCCACCAAACAGCTTTTCCCTTCTTTCGCCTCTGTAGGCCTTGGAAAAACATCACTGGTCACTCACAAGATTGAAACGAATGACGCCGCCCCGATAAAACAGCGATTTTTTCCGATTTCGCCGGCAGTGCAAAGTTTAATGGATGCTGAATTAGAGCGAATGCTATCACTGGGTGTGATAGAGGAGAGCCAGAGTCCTTGGAGCTCTCCAGTCGTTCTGGTAAGGCAGCCTGGAAAAGTCCGGCTTTGTTTTGACGCCAGGAAGGTCAACTCAGTTACGAAGAAGGATGCCTATCCGCTACCGCAGATAGATGCACTCCTGAGTCGACTTCCTCCGGCAAATTACATAACGAGCCTTAACCTGAAAGACGCATTCTGGCAGATCCCACTGGACGCTGATTCCAGAGAGAAGACCGCTTTCACAGTACCTGGTCATCCTCTCTATCAGTACACGGTGATGCCATTCGGCCTATGCAACGCTCCACAAACTATGTGCCGCCTCATGGATAAAGTCATTCCTTTCGATCTTTGTGAGAACGTTCTCGTCTATCTAGACGATTTATTAATTATGTCTTCAGACTTCGATACTCATCTCACGCTGCTAGACCGTGTAGCGGATTGTTTGAGGAAAGCTGGCCTCACTATTAACGTCGAGAAGAGTAAGTTTTGTATCAAGGAGACCAAATACTTGGATTTCATAGTCGGGAAAGGAGGAATTAGGACTGACCCAGACAAGATCTCAGCTATAGTTGACTATCCGTCACCTAAAACTGTTCGGCAAGCCACACGCCTACGTAGGTTGCCTTTTATATTTCGGGATTTGGCAACCTCGTTGTTGCAATCTGTCAACTGACAGCTCTATCGTAAAGTTAGACGTTTTTGAGGTTATACGTACTCAGAACGATTTGACATACGAGCGCTATTTGTGTTGTTTACATTAAGTTAAAAGCTTAATCTTCCTCAAAAATGGAATTAAATCGTGAACATTTTCGTGCGATTATTTTTTACAACTTTCGACGTGGATTAACTCAGCAGCAGTGCATGAATGAACTTAATTCAACTTTTGGTGATGAAGCTCCATCAAGGACCAGTGTTTATCGGTGGTATGGTGAATTCAATCGTGGTCGGAGTTCACTCCAAGACGAATTTCGTGAAGGTCGTCCAAAATCAGTTGTTGTTCTGAAAAACATTGATGCTGTGCGCGAACTGATATTGCAAGATCGTCATGTGACCTATCGTGAGATAGAGACAACCTTAGGCATTAGTGGGACCAGCATACACTCAATATTGCATGAACATTTAACTGTCAAAAAAATTTGTTCGCGTTGGATCCCACACAATTTGTCAATCGCTCAAAAAAAGGCTCGTGTCGATTGGTCGAAAGAAATGCTCGAAAAATACGATCGCGGTGCTTCAAAACACGTCTATGACATCGTGACAGGTGATGAATCGTGGATTTACGCGTATGAGCCCGAAAGTAAACAGCAGTCGACTGTATGGGTGTTTCAAGATGAGCCAAATCTAATAAAAGTTGTTCGTGCACGAAGCACTTCCAAGCAAATGGTCGCATGTTTTGTCGGAAAAACTGGACATGTCGCAACCGTACCACTAGAACAACGCAGAACAGTCAATTCTGAGTGGTACACAACAATTTGTTTGCCAGTTGTCTTCCAAGAAATCAGGAAAACTAACCGCCGAAGACGGATCACTCTGCACCACGACAATGCGAGCTCTCACACATCGGCTCAAACAACAGCATTTTTGAGCACCCAAAACATCGATTTGATGAGTCATCCGCCATATAGTCCTGACCTTTCACCAAATGACTTCTTTTTATTCCCGTACGTAAAAAACAAACTGAGAGGTCAACGTTTTTCGACACCTGAAGAAGCGGTTGCTGCATTCAGAATGCATGTTTTGGAGACACCTCAATCAGAGTGGAAAAAGTGCTTCGACAATTGGTTCAAACGCATGCAAAAGTGTGTAGATCTTCATGGGGGATATTTTGAAAAACAATGGTATAGACGGTTCATCCCGAACTATGCTGATGTAACTGCCTCCATAACAGACACCTTGAAAAACCCTAGTCAGTTCAAATGGACACCTGAAGCCCAGACGTCTCTTGATCTTTTCAAACAAAAACTTACCTCTGCTCCGTTGCTAGTGAGTCCAGACTTCACCAAGCCATTCGTTCTACAGTGCGATGCGAGTCAACAAGGTATTGGTGGGGTGCTGATTCAACTAGATGACGATGGCCACGAGAAGCCAATAGCCTACGTCTCGAAAAAGTTGAATTCAGCACAAAGAAATTATACCGTCACAGAGCAGGAATGCCAAAAGGACCTCAGCGGTAGACTTGCACGGTGGAGTTTGAAGCTTCAGGGCTTCGACTTTACTATTGAGCACAGAAAAGGAAGCCTGAACGTCGTCCCTGATGCGTTGTCACGCATTCATTGTGACAGCCTGACCACAAATGAAGATCCTGGCCCGGAAGTTGACCTTAGTTCGCCATATTTCAATTCGTTGGAATATGAGGAACTGAGGCATAAGGTTAAAACGACTTCTGGTAAACTACCAGATCTTTGCGTCAGGGATGGCTTCGTCTACATTCGGACTGTTCCGAGAACAGGTGATCCGATTCAGGAGGAAGAAGCTTGGAAGTTTTGGATTCCACGAGGGCTTGTCACCGACGTCGTTTCAAGGGCTCATGATCCGCCGCTAGCTTCACACGGAGGTATAGGGAAAACCCTGGAACGTCTGCGAAGACATCTGTACTGCCCACGAATGACAGTTGATGTCAGAAATTACGTAGCGGCCTGTGACGTGTGTAAGGAGACGAAAGCTCCTAGTACTATTTTACGACCACCTATGAGAGTCCAGTCTGTGACGCCCATGGCAAAAGCTGCACATTGATTTTCTAGGTCCATATCCTCGGTCAGTAAAAGGAAACGTCTGCATCTTAATAGTTCTTGACCACTTTTCAAAATTTCCTGTTCTCAAACCTATGAGAAAAGCGTCTACACTCAATGTGTGCCAATTCATTGAGACCGAAGTGTTCCACGTGTTCGGAGTTCCTGAAGTGATCGTCTCTGAGAATGGAGTCCAGTTTTGCTCGACTCAGTTCACCAGATTACTGGATAAGTATGGGGTGAAGCACTTGCGAACGGCAGTTTACTCACCGCAAGCAAACAACTCAGAGCGAGTAAATAGGTCTCTATTGTCGGGGATTAGAGCATATATCAAGAAGGAACACACGAGATGGGATGAGAAACTGAGCCAAGTAGCTAGCTCCCTCAGGAGCTCTTTCCATCAAGCTACTGGTTTCTCTCCTTACCGAACACTCTTATTCCATCTTGAGGAGCCTTGGAACTCTTAATGAGCCATTGAGAGTAGACGCAGAAGACAAAATGAGAGTGATCCGTGCGAGAGTGCAGGAAAACTTACAACACGCGTTCGAACAGGGTTCACGAGCCTACAATCTCAGGGCGAAACCTGTCGAGTTCAAAGTTGGTCAAGAAGTATTTAGACGGAATTTTTCCCAAAGCAATTTCCAGCAGCAGACCAGTGCAAAACTGGGACCGAAATTTTTCAAATGTCGAGTCAGAGCCAAGAAAGGAAATTCCCTATACGAGCCTGAAGATCTGCGGGGAAAACTGTTGGGTGTCTATCACGCCAAAGACATCAAGCAGTGACCATCATTGTGAAAACATCGGCTATACCTATTGTCGTTTATTCCTGGTAGCCCTAATAAGGCATCCAGCCAACTTCACTGGGCAACTACAGGATGCCAATGTGCCGCTTAGGACATTCCCAGCCTAGCGGCCGACATACCTTTTTGACAATAGTGCAAATTTTCTCCCTTTTCCCTTCTCCCTAACATAATAATGCTACACTACGTTAATCCTTCCTACATGGGAACCCTGCGGCAGATAGCTGTCGCAGGTATCCCACCTAAATATATGTCTCTGAAAATTTTAGGACGACTCAACATGCCACTACTTCGACGACGCCTTGGAGACGCACCCTTGAATGGTCGCCGGTCTGAGATTAGAGTGAGATGTTGTGCCGGGAAAGCCTAGTGATCAGTTCTTTAGGTTATTGATCGCAGGGCTTCCTCAGCATCTCGGTGAGGGAAGGCAAGGAGACATCGACCGGCTGGATTTTTTAGATTACCAGCTTGTCAGTGTACCTTTGACTTCCTACACGGAGAAGGATGTCGGGGTCTGATCGAAGACTGACGAGCCTTCGGGGGTGTGTCTTCGATGCGTCATCGGTCAGGTAGAGTCCGAGTGATGAGGAAAGCATTGGGTCGTGGGTCGAGACACACATTGAGCGCCCGTAGCGATGAGGCCTATGTTGAAGACCGGCTAGCTCAGTCAACCATTTTTCAGCGTTGTCTGAACCATGGGTGGCGCAGACCACTCTGCCCTGTTATGGTCGTAGCGTATTGCATATAGCAATATGCTACACGAAATGCTGACGCGTGTGAGCCGGCGGCGAGCAAGCATAAAAAGTTGAACGTACCCCGACCGAGAGTACTGCTTCCTCACGCTCAGGTGCCATGTTGACATGACTGGGAAGTAATAAGAAGGCGATCGTTACAGTGGTGTCAAATCTTCTTCAACACGTCGAACTAACTACCTAGCAAGACTTTTCCACAAACATCGGCGAGGAATTATACCCTGTAAGTAATATTAGACCATTTTTATTTTCTAGTAATAGCTTATTTCTCATTAGCAAAACAATTTCACGTCACAGCACCTAGAATTCGTCAAAAGTGAAGGAAATAAAAATTCAGATTACGTCAAAGTTAGAGGAAACAAAAAGGGAACAGAAAATCTTTTATATCTCGGATAAAATTGATTGCAGACTTTGCTAAGGACTGAATACACAAAATAAGCAAGAGTACAAAGGTCTGAACAGTAATGAAAATTCGGTTCTATCACACCAAGAGGCGCATACAGTGAATTGATAAAAATGAAGCATGTGTATTATAAGCGTAAGTAACTTTTCACGCCGCAGCCCCATATGATTCCTATTAAAGAACACTGATAGGACATTTATTTAAAAGCAAAAGGATTGCTTTCGACCACGGAGAAGTACAACATATGTGCCGCACCCAAAAGCCGCCCAAATAATTAAATGCACGGAAAATTAAATGCTCGTCTGAGAAAGACACGGGCATCCAGTAATGAGATGCTGTTCTGGGGACAATCTAATGTCTGCCGCGAATGGGTTATTAAGAGCAGAACAAGCAGGAAAGCACCCGGATTTGGAGCAACATGTCTGATGGCGATATGTGTTTTGTACGGCGACCGGAAAACGTATAGCAGAACCCAAGAAATGATACTGTCTTAACCTAACTCTATGGGAAGATTATCACTAGTGCTCAGTTTTTGATATCTTAGGCAACCGGATAGTAGCTAAAGTTCCTACATTAAGATTTAAAGAGTCTGTATCCAGGTCACAATTAGATTTAGATTTTAACAACTGTGTGCCTACGAAGTGTGCCTTTACGTTAATATCAATTTTACACTTTTAATTAGAATCCAGTAGTATATTGGAACTTCCTGGAGGCGCCTCTACGATGGATCCACAGCATTAATTCCATGTAAGTGTTCCGTTTGTTTTCTTTTTGGCAATTTATTCGAATATATTAACCTATACCTCTTAGTATTTTAAAATTTTGTTTGGCATACACACATAGTACTGTGAAATTTATTTAAGTATACATGACATACTTCTTAAAATTTTGGAGAAGAAATTTTTGTTTAGCATAAACCAGCATAAGTTTTAAGATTAGTTAAGTGTATAAGGTATAGATTTTTCTCTTGTTGCTCTTTAAGAAGAATTCCTTTTTATGTAGACAATCAATAAGGGTGGAATTTTTTTGTATAGAATGTAGCCTTTTTCATACGTTAAGAAGGGATTTGTTCTCTCTCGGTTGACGCATGCATGCCTAATGAATTGGTTGAAATATATAGCGAGTCACTTAATACGATTACTGAATCGGGAATAGTGAACCTTGATTAAGAGAATCAGTTGTGCTAGCTCGCAGTGCACATTTATTTGGAGCACAGTTAAATTTAAGGTATGTAGTCATTAGAAAGAACTGAAGTTACGCTTAAGACAGCCTAATGTAAGTCGCTGAGCTTTATCTTATATACATTTTTCAAGTTCCATATTAGATAAGAATTAAAGAAAAACACGCAAATTATTTTTAATATTACTTAGAATATCCATGCACATACTTACCGCTAACCATGCTGTAGCATTTGTAACGTGATAATATTGACTTTTGTCTTCCTTCGAATGTTGTATAACGGTAGTTGTCCATGTCACAAGATTACTGCAGCATGTAATAGGTTTCGCTTAAAATAAAGGGAATTTTTGTAACGATTATGACGTGCTGAGTTTCGATTTAGTTCTCCTTTCACATCCCGGAGCCCTCTCATCACCAGGTCGTATAGGTCCGCTTTAATCTCTTCCATAGGTCAACACAAGGGCCTTTGCAAACAGTGCCACCCAAAGTCAATGGGAGGATGGGGCTTGGCAAGAAGGCAGACCATCTGCGCCTTCATAAGAAATAGGTAGGTGACGTAAGGGTCCCTTCAGGACCGAGTGTGTGCTGGCTAGTTTTTGGTATGTAGGCACGAAAATTTTTCTTGTTAATGGTTGATGACAAGCGGCAAGTTATCTCGGGAACTCCCCCACACTCTCCGCCACTCTTAGCCAAGGTGCTAGCGTGCCGCCCTGTGCTATCGCTGTCATCGAGTGATCTGTCAGCTCATGCTGGCTGTTTGGACTTCACGTCCTAACCAGTCACTCCTTTACATACTACCATAACAAAATTAAGTGTTAAATTCAGTGTTTGTGTATATCCCAGTTATTCATCGCGGGAATTACACAGTGTACTACAGGTAAGTGCATAAATTTATTTGTTTTATGTATTAATTATATATTTTCTGCCTTTCTTTTTCGACTGGCATAGATATCTGTCAAGGTGAATCTATTTGCAAATTTCACCTAACATATCTATGCATTAATTGTAAAAGGTAATTAAATTATATGTACGTACCTAGTACGTTCTTATTTGTGTGTTTTTATGTTGTAGAACATAATTTCATTGCATTTGCATGGTGCCTATGTGGTGCTATTGTTATTGTTGTATATTTCTTTATTTCATTTATTTCTATAGTATATCTATCTTTGAAGTTCATATTTTAATTCGTTTTTTTGTTTATTTCAGGTCGTCGTGGGACCCTACGCATCTGTTGCATCTCCAGATGCGGTAAGATTTTGTTTTACATTAAATCTAACTTTTCTTCTTGTAGGTTGGTCGAACAAAAAGGAAAAAGAAAAGAAAAGAAACAAATGTAAATAATAACTAAAATGATCTGTGCAAAAATGTAGTCGAGAAATCGAAGAGGTACAGCGCAATACAGTGTATAGTATCGGTCAGTGCGTATTAAGGAAAAGGGTCGAAGCCAAGAGCCGGCCAAATGTCCCAACGGAGCCAGCCCGCTGAAGGCTGACGGGTAGGCCATTCCACTTACGAATGACCTGTACAAAGTAAGATCGCTCACCAATTTGAGTAACAAAGCTAGGTAACAGGATACGACGATGCCGAGTGGAGCTCAAGAAAAGAATACGGTCCTGGCTCTTTCGCATAGATCAAGTTGTACAAGAATTTCAGCATTCTGTTCATGAGGAATGTTTCGAGAGAGCATCCAAGAAAGGAGTCGACATAGGATGAAATATGAGAAAATCGGGGCAAGTCGAATATAAATCGAATCGTGTCATTGAGAGCTACCGTTAATTTCCGCTGACATGAAGAATCCAGTTTTGGAAATATTAGACTCCCGAAGATAAAGTGAGGCGGCACGAGAGCCTTTCCAAGCATCATACGCATGCATTGTGACAATATATTCGCAGACATTCTTAACATTCTCAGGGAAGAATACACCTTTCCAACTGTATTACATATACAATCATAACAAGTAAACTTAGTATTTAGCACGACACCCAGGTTTTTAACCAACCTAGTATATGGTATGACGATGCCGTTGATCTGGTAGATCATTTAGGTCATAATCCCTCCTATTCCCAAATGGACAGAAAGTTGTCAGGATTTTACGTGAGCACCTGCCAAGTATGGCTTAATCTCACGGCATTCTTCATGCACGGATTGTAAAGATCAATCAGATTCCTCGTGTCGAAACAACGAGTACCAGTATGCCAAATAATCATGACATGACATCAACTTACTGATAGAAGCGAGACCTATCCCATCTCTGCCGATCTCAGGTCACGGCACCCTAGACCACAGACACTACGATGCTCCCATAAAGGGGCCCTCCCAAGTTGAGGTGGATAAAACCTTGTTATCCAGGGCTCCTCTACCCCCGTAGTACCAAGTTAGCCAATGTCGGGCCGCCCATTTGGTATGGCTTTCGTAAAGCATGATCAACGGACCATGAATACTCCCAGTTTCAATCTTTCATGCTAGATATCTTTTTTAAACAGTACTGGTAACTCCGTTCGGGCCTAGATCTTATTAGCAGCGTCAAAAGAATCGTACTTGGCCTATACAGGTAATACAACCCTTATGTCGCTGTCAGAGGGGAACACGTGAAGGTTAAGATGTGCCCAATTCAGTCTGGATAGGCTTCGTGATTCACCATTTGGATCATATAGCTGACCACGCATACTAACCATATAAGCACTACTAACATACATACCGGATTTCCGTTATTCATCAACTTATTCATCATCTCACTCCTCGCACCAATATGTCTGAGATTTTATTATTCTGACTTACATGAGTACATAACTTCAATTGCATCGTGGGCCATCTGCCTAGCATCTACTACAGTACCCACACAGCCAAGAATCTCAATTTCAATTTCACTAAGGTAAAGTTACCTCGCCGTGAGAAGTACCAATTCGTGCCCATAGAACTCAGCTAACTATACCACACTACTGTACGCACTCTCGTGGGAGATGCCAAAGCGATCAACACTTTGTTCAGCATTGTGCTTCACAGACTACTTTCCCCCTCTCACAAATGGACAATTTGACTTATTTGGATTTAGAATTAGTTGATTGCGACTGGCCCAGTCACAGATCCTATCAAGGTCATTGTTAAGCCGAATGACGCCGACCTCGATTAAGCCAATTGGCCTATCTAGATAAATTTGTACGTCATCGGCGTAGAGGTGGACCGAAGTATCTTGTAAAATCGTGGGTAGATCATTTATGTATAGACAGAAGAGAAGAGGACTGAGAATAGAACCCTGGGGTATACCGCAGTGAAGACCAATTGGCTACGGCAGAGGAGAAAATTTTTGATAAGAGAGATAGCTGTAGGTGAGAAACTGAAATTCTGCTGCATTTTAAGAAGATATCATGATTAATCGAATCGAACGCCTTACTGAAATACAGAAGGACTAGTATGGCTATCCGATCTCTGTCAACTGCGTCACCAATGTCCGACACCACTTTGAGCAATGCCGACTCAGAGCTATGCCCTTGTCTGAAACCTGACTGCCAGCAAGATAGTAAAGATTGTTGATTGAGAAAGGAAGTAATTTGAGAATGCATTAATTTCTCAAGAACTTTGCTGAGGAAGCAGAGTAGGCTAATCGGCCGAAAATCGCCTGGTGCAGAGCATTTGCGAGACTTAGGAATTGGCAACACGATAGTTTTTTTCCAAAGTGATGGAAACTGCGAAGTAGTTAAACACATACACTAAAATATGAGAAATGGATGAAAAAATAATTTTTATAAATCTTGGCGAGAAATCATCAGGACCAGTAGCAGATGACTTAATTCCTTTAATCGCATTTAATATTTCATGGAGATCTACACATCTGAACGAGAAACCACTATTATTATTAATCTGAACTACTTCATCAGTGCCCAATCGCTGCTGATAGGGTCAATAAGCTGGGGATTGAATAGATGTGACAGCGTTGTTTAGGTCATTAGGATCAAGTTCACAAGGAGCAGAGTGTGTACTATAAACAGCTAGCCTAAATTGGATTATAAACTAGGAAAATCCTGTTTGAGGCAACTGCACTATCTAAATTATCTTTTTTGTTAATAGAAGCAAAGATTTATATAAATTAATTATGTAAATTGTTTCAAAATAAAGTAGAAAAAGAACATTTTTTACCACAAATGCTCCGCTCAAAACCTTTGTTTTCTTTTTGCAAATTGACAAGTTGCATAGAATAGGGATGGCGTATAAATACATGTAAAAATGGACTACCAACACAACCAGAAATTCATTAGGCAAAATCTGGCTTATCACCATTCCTGTTTGCTATATATTCTAAGGTTATTATAGCCATTTTGCTTGTTACACTGTTAATGGAACAAACACCACTTTGCAATCAAACAGCTGTTTGGTAATAGAAAAATCCATTTGCAAGCTGGTGCTGAGATGTGTACTTACATAAAACTAATACTTCTCCCAACCATCGTGCAACTAGCTACTGTTCGTTCATTTACATCCGTATCATACTTAATAGTTCCCTCTTATGGGAGAAATTTTGAGGTTTTTTTTGTAATTAAAATTCTAAAATTCACTTTTCAGTAGTTTGTTCTAAGCTGGGCTACTGTATGAATATACTGTGCGCTGGGTTAGCCGCTGACATTTGAGCGGACGACTTGAAACTTCACACACAATAAAGCAAAATAGCCTGCAAAATACAGAATACTTAAACAAATACATTCAAAAGAAAACAATTTATTAAACAAGATCTAATTTTAAATTCGAATGAAATGTATAATTTTATACTTCAATGCTGGCCCTTTTCTTTTCAATTCTTTTTTGACGTGCAAGAAGCCTTCTCTCTCGTTCGTATTCCTTCATGCGCAAAATATAGCTATAAATATATAGGGTCAACATGGAATTGCAAATATTTAGATTTACTTACTCCTCATATTCACATGTAAGATAGTCATGTTGTTCATGATGACATTTATATACAAAAGGCCAAACATCTGCTCTACAAGCACGATATGTAAGGAGCTTATGAGCGCAATAGTCTCTGTCTTCCAGCGGCAACCTAGCAGACTCCATTTCCTCTGTAGATGCAATCATAACTTTAAAGAAAAAAAATACTGTGTGAACTATTACCAAATTTGAACATAAGAATATGAGAGCCAGCCATAGCAAAAATATTCAACTGTAACTTTTAGGGGTGTGTAATAGTCGCCATATATGGGCATTAGGGAGGAATTAACAAGATCAGAAAGACTGAAGAAAAATGCAAAAACACCCATCCCTCCTACAGACCACCGTAGTAGTCCACGCCGAGAATATTTGGGCTACAGAAATATTGTCTACAACCCATACACGCGAACACGCTATACGGTCAACAAATATTGAGTATGAGTATTCCTACTGAATAGACGTGTGATTCTGTGCTCCTGGTTTTTCCGCATTTTTATTCGCGATTCCATTAAGTTTAAATTAACTTTCTTGTGCCAATATACTTTTTTGTTCTTCACGAATATAAATTTTGAGAGTTTAATTGTGAAATTTGTGTAAATAAATTGTTATTCTCATTTTTTTCGTCTACAATATTAAATTAGTAATCTATATAGACTGCATCGCTGCATTTGCTTATCGGAATGTGTAAGCCAGCTAATCCAAAATTTCATGTTAAAGACAGTACGAGAGTAGTTATATTTGTACCACTAGTAATACTCCCGCTGTAACTAGACGTTCGGAGAAGAACTCGTCGGTCTCATCAAAATTCCCCTCTGTCCTCACAAAGTTCCCTGGAGGAAATAAAAAAGAGACTACTGATGGTATGGTTCAATGTGGTTCTTACTGAAAAGTTTATCGAATTCAAGAAAAATATGAGCTCCGAAACGAGTAAAATCTCTGCAACAAGAATTAGAAAGCCGAAAATCCAAAAATCATGCTGTGGGACGTAAACCTACTGCTCTCAGTAATGAGTTTGAGGAAGCCAACCGGCTGCGCCGATTAAATGAAATCATAATTTCTGAGATTTCGAAGATAAAAAGTGTATTGCAAAATTTTTTAAAAGCATTGCAACGGTCCGAATCATCCGCATCATCAAGCAAAAATTAATTCTTCTATACTAGTAAGGCTTTCTTGTCAGAGTGAAAAGGTATCGTTTTACAAATGTCTATCGGTTGATGTTGGCTTTTCCTCTAAAAGTTAAATCAAAGCCCACGACAGTCTTTCATGCAACAACCTAATAATTACACTTTGCTTACCTTCTTTACATAAGCTGCAATCTGTACACTCTCGGGATGGTATTGTTTATGACTGGAGAGAAATTTGACATTTTCGTGCAAATTGCTATTGCTAAATTTCATGCGCTCGCGGGTCGAATTCTACTAGATGCCCATGTGACCCCTGGGCCCCGTTCGACAAAACTACAAGCGTACAAGTTTAACAACACTTGTAATAATATTCTTGTTCTAATAGTACTTGTAGATTCTGTACCACAAAAATTATTCATCTTCTTGCAGGAAATTTTAAATTTCCCTAGACTTGTAAATTCAATGTACAAGTCTAAAATATTTTCCACGTTAAATTTGTTACATGTAGCAAAGCATAAATTCTTCCATATACGATTTTATAATGAAAATATAGTTTATTAGACCCGAAAAAAAATTTCAATAGATCTAATTTTGGAAGTAGCATAGACTTTTTAATCTTAGCAATTTAAGGAAAAGAAGCATAGAAAGCTGAAATTAACAGAAAACCAAGAATTTTATGCATTTCAAAGTAAATTTTCGTTAAATCTAATTGCTGCACTACGATTTTAAGGAAACGAAATTTTTCAATAAATGTTTTATTGCCTAATCCAAAAAAATTTATTCTCTCTATATATACTTTTGTTATTTTACGGCTTTTCCCAAAACACTGTTATCACCAACTACGCTAACGAGAAATTTTTGATGTAATAATAATAATAATAATAAATTTTATTGCTGGCAAAGGTACATAAGATTTTAGAAATCTTAAAAGTGTACAATTAACGTAGGAAAAATTCTAAATATTAACAGTGTGTGTGTAAAATGTAAGCGCGGGTAGAATCATAACAATGAAAAACGTTATACAAATGTTTCGAACAATTGATATATGAGATAACATAATGTTATAGTAAAAGAACAAAAATTAAACTAGATTTAAGAAAGCAAAAGGAAAAAGAAAAGAAAAGAAACAAATGTAAATAATAACTATAATGATGTGTGTAAAAATATAATCGAGAAATCGAAGAGGTGCAGCGCAATACAGTGCATAGAATCGGTCAGTGCGTATTAAGGAAAAGGGTCGAAGCCAAGAGCCGGCCGAATGTCCCAACGGAGCCAGCCCGCTGAAGGGTGACGAATGACCTGTACAAAGGAAGATCGCTCACCAATTTGAGTAACAAAGCTAGGTAACAGACGACGATGCCGAGTGGAGCTCAAGAATTGAATACGGTCCTGGAGATAAGCTGGCTCTTTCGCATAGATCAAGTTGTACAAGAATTTCAGCCTTCTGTTCATGAGGAATGTTTTGAGAGAGCATCCAAGAAAGGAGTCGACATAGGATGAAATATGAGAAAATCTGGGCAGGCCGAATATAAATCGAATCGTGTCATTGGAAGCTACCGTTAATTTCCGCTGACAGCAAGAATCCAGTTTTGGAAATATTAGACGCCCGAAGATAAAGTGAGGTAGCACGAGAGCCTTTCCAAGCCTCATACGCATGCATTGTGACAATATATTCGCAGACATTCTTAACATTCTCAGGAAAGAATACATCTTTCCATCTGTATTAGATATATAATCATAGCAAGTAAACTTAGTATTTAGCACGACACCCAGGTTTATAACCAACCTAGCATATGGTATGATGATGCCGTTGATCTTAACTTCTGGTAGATCATTTAGGTCATAATCCCTCCTATTCACAAATGGACAATTTGACTTATTTGGATTTGGATTTGGAATTAGTTGATTGCGACTGGCCCAGTCACAGATCCTATCAAGGTCATTGTTAAGCCGAATGACGCCGTCCTCGATTAAGCCAATTGGCCTATCTAGATAAATTTGTACGTCATCGGCGTAGAGGTGGACCGAAGTATCTTGTAAAATCGTGGGTAGATCATTTATCTATAGACAGAAGAGCAGAGGACCGCGAATAGAACCCTGGGGTATACCGCAGTGAAGAGTTAAAGGAAATGAAGCTAATTGAGTCTTAACCGATTGGCTACAGCAGAAGAGAAAATTTTTAATAAGAGAGATAGCTGTAGGTGAGAAACTGAAATTCTGCTGCATTTTAAGAAGATATCATGATTAATCGAATCGAACGCCTTACTGAAATCCAGAAGGACTAGTGTGGCTATCCGATCTCTGTCAACTGCGTCACCAATGTCCGACACCACTTTGAGCAATGCCGACTCAGAGCTATGCCCTTGTCTGAAACCTGACTGCCAGCAAGATAGTAAAGATTGTTGATTGAGAAAGGAAGTAATTTGAGAATGCATTAATTTCTCAAGAACTTTGCTGAGGAAGCAGAGTAGGCTAATCGGCCGAAAATCGCCTGGTGCAGAGCATTTGCGAGACTTAGGAATTGGCAACACGATAGTTTTTTTCCAAAGTGATGGAAACTGCGAAGTAGTTAAACACATACACTAAAATATGAGAAATGGATGAAAAAATAATTTTTATAAATCTTGGCGAGAAATCATCAGGACCAGTAGCAGATGACTTAATTCCTTTAATCGCATTTAATATTTCATGGAGATCTACACATCTGAACGAGAAACCACTATTATTATTAATCTGAACTACTTCATCAGTGCCCAATCGCTGCTGATAGGGTCAATAAGCTGGGGATTGAATAGATGTGACAGCGTTGTTTAGGTCATTAGGATCAAGTTTACAAGGAGCAGAGTGTGTACTATAAACAGCTAGCCTAAATTGGATTATAAACTAGGAAAATCCTGTTTGAGGCAACTGCACTATCTAAATTATCTTTTTTGTTAATAGAAGCAAAGATTTATATAAATTAATTATGTAAATTGTTTCAAAATAAAGTAGAAAAAGAACATTTTTTACCACAAATGCTCCGCTCAAAACCTTTGTTTTCTTTTTGCAAATTGACAAGTTGCATAGAATAGGGATGGCGTATAAATACATGTAAAAATGGACTACCAACACAACCAGAAATTCATTAGGCAAAATCTGGCTTATCACCATTCCTGTTTGCTATATATTCTAAGGTTATTATAGCCATTTTGCTTGTTACACTGTTAATGGAACAAACACCACTTTGCAATCAAACAGCTGTTTGGTAATAGAAAAATCCATTTGCAAGCTGGTGCTGAGATGTGTACTTACATAAAACTAATACTTCTCCCAACCATCGTGCAACTAGCTACTGTTCGTTCATTTACATCCGTATCATACTTAATAGTTCCCTCTTATGGGAGAAATTTTGAGGTTTTTTTTTGTAATTAAAATTCTAAAATTCACTTTTCAGTAGTTTGTTCTAAGCTGGGCTACTGTATGAATATACTGTGCGCTGGGTTAGCCGCTGACATTTGAGCGGACGACTTGAAACTTCACACACAATAAAGCAAAATAGCCTGCAAAATACAGAATACTTAAACAAATACATTCAAAAGAAAACAATTTATTAAACAAGATCTAATTTTAAATTCGAATGAAATGTATAATTTTATACTTCAATGCTGGCCCTTTTCTTTTCAATTCTTTTTTGACGTGCAAGAAGCCTTCTCTCTCGTTCGTATTCCTTCATGCGCAAAATATAGCTATAAATATATAGGGTCAACATGGAATTGCAAATATTTAGATTTACTTACTCCTCATATTCACATGTAAGATAGTCATGTTGTTCATGATGACATTTATATACAAAAGGCCAAACATCTGCTCTACAAGCACGATATGTAAGGAGCTTATGAGCGCAATAGTCTCTGTCTTCCAGCGGCAACCTAGCAGACTCCATTTCCTCTGTAGATGCAATCATAACTTTAAAGAAAAAAAATACTGTGTGAACTATTACCAAATTTGAACATAAGAATATGAGAGCCAGCCATAGCAAAAATATTCAACTGTAACTTTTAGGGGTGTGTAATAGTCGCCATATATGGGCATTAGGGAGGAATTAACAAGATCAGAAAGACTGAAGAAAAATGCAAAAACACCCATCCCTCCTACAGACCACCGTAGTAGTCCACGCCGAGAATATTTGGGCTACAGAAATATTGTCTACAACCCATACACGCGAACACGCTATACGGTCAACAAATATTGAGTATGAGTATTCCTACTGAATAGACGTGTGGTTCTGTGCTCCTGGTTTTTCCGCATTTTTATTCGCGATTCCATTAAGTTTAAATTAACTTTCTTGTGCCAATATACTTTTTTGTTCTTCACGAATATAAATTTTGAGAGTTTAATTGTGAAATTTGTGTAAATAAATTGTTATTCTCATTTTTTTCGTCTACAATATTAAATTAGTAATCTATATAGACTGCATCGCTGCATTTGCTTATCGGAATGGGTAAGCCAGCTAATCCAAAATTTCATGTTAAAGACAGTACGAGAGTAGTTATATTTGTACCACTAGTAATACTCCCGCTGTAACTAGACGTTCGGAGAAGAACTCGTCGGTCTCATCAAAATTCCCCTCTGTCCTCACAAAGTTCCCTGGAGGAAATAAAAAAGAGACTACTGATGGTATGGTTCAATGTGGTTCTTACTGAAAAGTTTATCGAATTCAAGAAAAATATGAGCTCCGAAACGAGTAAAATCTCTGCAACAAGAATTAGAAAGCCGAAAATCCAAAAATCATGCTGTGGGACGTAAACCTACTGCTCTCAGTAATGAGTTTGAGGAAGCCAACCGGCTGCGCCGATTAAATGAAATCATAATTTCTGAGATTTCGAAGATAAAAAGTGTATTGCAAAATTTTTTAAAAGCATTGCAACGGTCCGAATCATCCGCATCATCAAGCAAAAATTAATTCTTCTATACTATTAAGGCTTTCTTGTCAGAGTGAAAAGGTATCGTTTTACAAATGTCTATCGGTTGATGTTGGCTTTTCGTCTAAAAGTTAAATCAAAGCCCACGACAGTCTTTCATGCAACAACCTAATAATTACACTTTGCTTACCTTCTTTACATAAGCTGCAATCTGTACACTCTCGGGATGGTATTGTTTATGACTGGAGAGAAATTTGACATTTTCGTGCAAATTGCTATTGCTAAATTTCATGCGCTCGCGGGTCGAATTCTACTAGATGCCCATGTGACCCCTGGGCCCCGTTCGACAAAACTACAAGCGTACAAGTTTAACAACACTTGTAATAATATTCTTGTTCTAATAGTACTTGTAGATTCTGTACCACAAAAATTATTCATCTTCTTGCAGGAAATTTTAAATTTCCCTAGACTTGTAAATTCAATGTACAAGTCTAAAATATTTTCCACGTTAAATTTGTTACATGTAGCAAAGCATAAATTCTTCCATATACGATTTTATAATGAAAATATAGTTTATTAGACCCGAAAAAAAATTTCAATAGATCTAATTTTGGAAGTAGCATAGACTTTTTAATCTTAGCAATTTAAGGAAAAGAAGCATAGAAAGCTGAAATTAACAGAAAACCAAGAATTTTATGCATTTCAAAGTAAATTTTCGTTAAATCTAATTGCTGCACTACGATTTTAAGGAAACGAAATTTTTCAATAAATGTTTTATTGCCTAATCCAAAAAAATTTATTCTCTCTATATATACTTTTGTTATTTTACGGCTTTTCCCAAAACACTGTTATCACCAACTACGCTAACGAGAAATTTTTGATGTAATAATAATAATAATAATAAATTTTATTGCTGGCAAAGGTACATAAGATTTTAGAAATCTTAAAAGTGTACAATTAACGTAGGAAAAATTCTAAATATTAACAGTGTGTGTGTAAAATGTAAGCGCGGGTAGAATCATAACAATGAAAAACGTTATACAAATGTTTCGAACAATTGATATATGAGATAACATAATGTTATAGTAAAAGAACAAAAATTAAACTAGATTTAAGAAAGCAAAAGGAAAAAGAAAAGAAAAGAAACAAATGTAAATAATAACTATAATGATGTGTGTAAAAATATAGTCGAGAAATCGAAGAGGTGCAGCGCAATACAGTGCATAGAATCGGTCAGTGCGTATTAAGGAAAAGGGTCGAAGCCAAGAGCCGGCCGAATGTCCCAACGGAGCCAGCCCGCTGAAGGGTGACGAATGACCTGTACAAAGGAAGATCGCTCACCAATTTGAGTAACAGACGACGATGCCGAGTGGAGCTCAAGAATTGAATACGGTCCTGGAGATAAGCTGGCTCTTTCGCATAGATCAAGTTGTACAAGAATTTCAGCCTTCTGTTCATGAGGAATGTTTCGAGAGAGCATCCAAGAAAGGAGTCGACATAGGATGAAATATGAGAAAATCTGGGCAGGCCGAATATAAATCGAATCGTGTCATTGGAAGCTACCGTTAATTTCCGCTGACAGCAAGAATCCAGTTTTGGAAATATTAGACGCCCGAAGATAAAGTGAGGTAGCACGAGAGCCTTTCCAAGCCTCATACGCATGCATTGTGACAATATATTCGCAGACATTCTTAACATTCTCAGGAAAGAATACATCTTTCCATCTGTATTAGATATATAATCATAACAAGTAAACTTAGTATTTAGCACGACACCCAGGTTTTTAACCAACCTAGCATATGGTATGATGATGCCGTTGATCTTAACTTTTGGTAGATCATTTAGGTCATAATCCCTCCTATTCACAAATGGACAATTTGACTTATTTGGATTTGGATTTGGAATTAGTTGATTGCGACTGGCCCAGTCACAGATCCTATCAAGGTCATTGTTAAGCCGAATGACGCCGTCCTCGATTAAGCCAATTGGCCTATCTAGATAAATTTGTACGTCATCGGCGTAGAGGTGGACCGAAGTATCTTGTAAAATCGTGGGTAGATCATTTATCTATAGACAGAAGAGCAGAGGACCGCGAATAGAACCCTGGGGTATACCGCAGTGAAGAGTTAAAGGAAATGAAGCTAATTGAGTCTTAACCGATTGGCTACAGCAGAAGAGAAAATTTTTAATAAGAGAGATAGCTGTAGGTGAGAAACTGAAATTCTGCTGCATTTTAAGAAGATATCATGATTAATCGAATCGAACGCCTTACTGAAATCCAGAAGGACTAGTGTGGCTATCCGATCTCTGTCAACTGCGTCACCAATTTCCGACACCACTTTGAGCAATGCCGACTCAGAGCTATGCCGTTGTCTGAAACCTGACTGCCAGCAAGATAGTAAAGATTGTTGATTGAGAAAGGAAGTAATTTGAGAATGCATTAATTTCTCAAGAACTTTGCTGAGGAAGCAGAGTAGGCTAATCGGCCGAAAATCGCCTGGTGCAGAGCATTTGCGAGACTTAGGAATTGGCAACACGATAGCTTTTTTCCAAAGTGATGGAAACTGCGAAGTAATTAAACACATATTAAACACATGCACTAAAATATGAGAAATGGATGAAAAAATAATTTTTATAAATCTTGGCGAGCTATCATCAGGACCAGTAGCAGATGACTTAATTCCTCTAATCGCATTTAATATTTCATGGAGATCTACACATCTGAACGAGAAACCGCTATTATTATTGTTATAAGATTTACCTTCCTTTCTTCACGGGATAAGCGTGTTTTCTTAATATTCGCACCAAATGCTATGAAATCTATCTTTCTTCACGGGATTTCTGTTTCCTCGAAATGGCGTCGTTACATTTGAAACGGAGAATAGCGGTACTTAGAGGATGTAGCGTTCGGCCCGTTAGAAGTTCCGCTATTTCACCAGCTGGCCAAGCGGTCACCAATAGAAGCCGGTGAGATCCGCGTAACTTGTAGCCAATGCGCCGACTAAGTCGATGAAGAAAAAAGCAAAAGAAATAGAAACCCTGTTACCTTTGGTTACTTGGCTCTCTTCCAAGCAATGCCTGGCAAAGCGGCGCCTGGGTTCAGCGACCTTTTTCTTTTTGCGGGTTGTAAACTGTCCGTATGTCGTTCGGGTCTTCGTGGACAAAAAATGAAAACCACACTTATTTGGCTTTGCTCAATTCCTGGTTTATTTTACTTTCGAAAAACACTAATTTCTAAGTCGACAACGTACATTTACTTTTACTTTTAGACAAAACTTATTTCAGACTAATTATCTCAAAGAAAGAACCAGCTTACTCTGCTCACAAAAAAGATTTTGTCTTTTTTTTGCGGGGCACTGAACTTCAAATCTACTACTACTTTCGTTTCTGCTACTTTTCGTTCACATTGACCGATGATTAAGTATAATTATTTCTTGTTTTCTACTACAAGTTGTTGATCTACTTTTACTCATTTTACTTCACATTTTCATTTTAATTACTTTTTACAAAGGTTTTTAACTAATTCTACTTTACACCTGTCAAAATTCATTTTAATAGTTTTTTACAAAGGTTTTTAACTAATTCTACTTTGCAGCTGTCAAAATTCATTTTAATTGCTTTTTACAAAGGTTTTTAACTAATTCTGCTTTACAGCTGTCAAAATTAATCCTGCCTGTTTTTATTTCTAATGTCAGTTACAATATATCCATTGACTCGAAATTTATTCCAACCTTTCAGTTCCTGATAAAAGTAATTATTTGTTTTATGTAATTTTCTTTCCAAGGTTAGAAACGTTCGTTCCTTCTCTAGCCTATACAAATTTCTTATTCATCTTTTGCTTTTGAGGCGGGAATGTCAGTTCATTTTCACGATTCTTATAACCTGTCCTAATCTTTCTCTATTGCTTTGTTTTTTTGTTTGCTGACTAGGCAGCACTGTCTAGTGAATACCTGGTCAGAGTTGACTCGTCAGTAAATGGTCTAGTTTGAAATTAAACTGGTGGGACTCCAAAATGACAAGTAGATGCTAGTGGGAGTTCGTGTTTATATTTCTCATTTTCTCCCCTTTGATTGAGGAATGCATGAAAAGTGTTTCGTTTACGTGGTAATCTTTATTTTCTAAAGAGAAATGACGGAATGAGAAAGAAATCCTTAGATCCTGCCTACAGAAGGGGAATATCTGCACAGCCTGACGACACCTATCTGTTGAGCTGACTAGTCAGTTAATCGAACTCGAAGCGTTTGTAGTTGGTGGAATTGACAGACGAAGTAACTAGTGACCGTCCGCACTGCTGACTCGTGTACTCATCATCTTATGCTCTCCCCTCTGAAGTTGGACTAAGATTTCGCGCCAGGTTGCCCTAATCGACAGAGAATGACACGGAGCATTAAAATGCTGGCAACGTAATGGCATTTGTTATGGTCGTAGCATAGTGCACATAGCAATATGCTACATGACAGCTAGCAGCAGCACTCTACCCGCAAGTTACGTCCTATATGGATGGCGTGACTTGACTACTCGAACACACTCGAATCGACCAGAAGAGCGTTTCCACTTACTTTTTAGTTTTGCCGAAAGAAGAAGAAGAGTTTTTTTTCTTCCGGCATGGTTGACGGAGTGAACATTTCGATTTTTCTAGACAACAGTTTTTGTCAATTTTCAAGAAAGTTTTAAAAAAAATCCTAAGGAGTGGAACTGCTGAAATTTATTCCTTTCTTCCGCATAAAAAGAAAAAAAGTTATTATTCTGGAAAAGTGCACCGATCTGAATTTCATTAGTGAGAGATAAAGAGGAATTCTGCTGCAATGACGACATCCCCAAATGGGAATTTGTCGCCTCGTTGGATAATTCGAAACCAGGTGCTGTAAAAAAAATATTTCTAATATAGCGAGATTCAAGGTCCTAAAACCGTTTAACCGGGAACATGCCCGCCCCTTGTGCTGATTGAAAACGTGATTGCCGGTGGGAAAGTAACATCCACGTTGCACATATTTAATTGAAAGCTCAAAATACTTCATCGACGGGAATATAATTGTCATGCTGGAGAGCAGTAAACGAGAACTTACAACGTATTGCAGTAAACTCGAAATACAAAAAAATAACCCCATTACGATATATCATCATTTCCATGCACTAAACGCATAATTCGTTGGAATAAACCACAGTACACCAAGAGGTTATCAACGGTAGATATAGATCCTAGCTAGGGTTTTTCACATATTGTCTCCTAGCTATAGCATACATCAATTTATAATTTCTAAATTTCAAATTTTGCTAGAGTATATATATATATGATTTGCGTAATTGAATTTTAGCTATAATATATATATGTATATATGTATACATAATTTACTATATTAGAATTTTAGCTATAGCATACATCAATGTATAATTTCTAAATTTGAGTTTTAGCTAGAGTATACCTATCTGTACACATATATTATATAATTTAAAATGTTGGAATGTTACCTATATTATACCAAGGACACCTAGTTCCTATATATGAATTGTAGACATAACATGAGGTATTTAGAGTTCCTACATGCAAATAATATCTAGATGATGCAACGTAAGGATTATTTCGGTCTCTGTATCTTAGCTGAGGTAGGCGCTGTACCAAGTGTAATAAAAAGAGTTCGAGGCTCAAGTTCATTAAAATAAGAAGGTTATAACGTAATGGCTTCATAAGTTTTGCATTTCCTCCTTTCACATCCCGGAGCCCCCTCTCATGAGATGAAGGTCGTCTAGGTTCGCCTAGTCCGCTCTGAGCTCTCTTTATAGGTCAATTAAGGGACTTTGGACGATTGTGCCACCCAAAGTCAATGGGAGGATGGGGCTTGGCCAAGAAGGCATGCCATCTGCGCCTTCATGGGAATGCAGGTAGGTGACGTAAAGGTCCCTTCATGACTGAGTGAGTGCGAGACTTTCGTATGTAGGCACGAAAATCTTTTTTTGATTATGGTTGGTGACAAGCGGCAGGTTATTTCGGGAACTCCCCCACACTCTCCGCCACCCTTAGCCGAGGTGCTAGCGTGCCGCCCTGTACTAACGCTGTCATCGAGTGATCTGTCAGCTCATGCTGGCAGTTTGGACTTCACGTCCTCACCATTCATCACTCAACATACATCCATAACAAAATGGCGCCCAACGTGGGGCCACCTCAATTAGACTTCGGTGGTCTAAGTATGACCTTTACTGAGGATTGTGATTACTTCGAGAGATGGGCATTTGGCTGTTAGCTAAGTAGTCTGACTCGGTAATCGCATAATCAGTGGAAGTTATATGCAGACCTGGGTTTAATTGTTTGGTGTTAGTTGAAAATTCTTGTAAAGTAAAGTAACGTTTTTTAGATTTTTGAAAGTTTTTGAATTCAAGTTCGACTCTAGGGTTGACCATGGTCAAGCCTCGAGTCTGAACAATTGTTTAGTTTTGAATTTTTTTGAAATTGATCTTTCCCGCTGGCCTTCTGTCATGGAAATGGTAGGTGGCCTCCCAAATTTTTTGTGTGAGCTCTCACGGAGACATGTCTCTGTTGGCCAACTGGCTGGACAGAGTCGTGAATCTGTGAGACGACTTTTTGGCTTTCAGCTAATTAGTTGACCAGATTCATGACTCTGCCCGGTTGGAAGGGCAGCTGGACACGACGATCAGGTGAAGGGGAAGGAAAGAGTTTTTGGAGGATAGAAGTGATGCTGGAGACCTTCAGTAATCAGGAGCTGGCATACTGCTAACTGCCTGGCTGAAGAATCTCTAGTATCATTTTCAGTCTCTAGCTTCTCCAACCCGATTCTTCCCAGATTTCTGTGGGAACTCCACATATTTTTCAATGCACACACTCACGTTACTTGCCTGTATCCTGTTTCTGACCTGTAAGGAGAGAGGGCGACCTGAAGACTTCTTATGATGGGAGTTAGCTTCGTGAAGTGAGGGAGAAATTGTATGATTTTTGTTAAAACTTTTTTGCAACGCTTAATTTGATTTTTATAATCTCCTTGGATTTTCGCTTTTCCTGAACTCTTAGAAGAAAATTTCTTTTACAAAGTTGCTATTGCTTCCGAACTTTGGATTTTTGAAATCAGTTTTTACGTTGTCTCGATTTGAGAAGCCTTGATTAACTTTTCAAGTCCTTGGTTGTTTTGAATCTCAACTTCTTCGAACGTTTGGGAAAACTTTTGTCTGAATTTTAGTATTTCGCCCAAACCTTCGACTTTAAAATAGTATTTAGCCATCATCACATTGTGAAGACCGTGTCTCTTCCGAACGTTCAAATTTCTTGAATTTTTTTTTGATAACTATTCCAAACCCTTGGTTTGGAAATCTTTTGCCTGATTTACGACTAACATGGCTACACCGCGAACCCTACCGCAAACAACTGGGTTACCGATGATGTTGCCGTGCTCCGTCTGTCTAGAGAGCGACTGGTCCGGACAGAGGAAGATGTACATTCAGCCTGCACCAAACTTTGTACCACCTCCACCACCTAATCGTGGCCCTGCAGGCATAGGACAGGGACGTTCTGGCAGCCCTATCCGCAGGTGGAATATATCTTACAGCGGTGACAGTTCTCGGCTCACAGTCGATGAATTTGTATTTCGAGTAGAAGCCTTGACTTATTCGGCTTTGGAAGGAGACTTCGACCTGTTGGTGCGTCACATGACGACTCTGCTTTCTGGACCAGCAATGGACTGGTACTGGTCTCTCCTGAGGCAAAATTCCACGCCGTCATGGGAGTATGTGAAAGCAGCTCTATTAGCTGAATGGGGAGTGCCGAAAGACGACCTTAAGGTCAAGGTCCAGCTTATTTTGCGCAAGCAGAAAGCAGGGGTCATTTGCTACGTACTACCAGCACCTAGTACAGCTACGAGACCAACTGCAGAACCCGTTGCCAGACGTTGAATTTTTGGAAATAGTCAAGTCAAACTTACTGCCAGAGATACAAAACAAAATTTGTTTGCATTCTACAAACACCATCCACCAGCTCAGGATTCTTGTGAATCAAATTCAAGCAACGCAGCAGCGCATCGCGACAGCAAGTAGTTCGAACGCGTATCGCGGACAAAGAGTCAGTGAGGTGGATGGATACTATTCGACTGAGGCTGAACTGAATACGTCACCTGAACGCAGTGAGGAAGTCTCACTATCTGCTATTTCAACCCCTAAAATTGTAACCTGCTGGAATTGTGACCAGTCCGGTCACTTTTACCAAGATTGCCGGCAGGAACGACAAGTTGTGCTCTGTTACGGATGTGGACGGAAGAACACCTTCAAGCCAGATTGCATTCAATGTCAACAGAAAAACTTCAGACGGGTCGGGAATACCACCACCTCTTCCGACCAGCGTCGACATCACGAGCAATCAATGCATCGAACACTCCAGTTCAAGCTGTGAACAAGGAGGAAGGTCCGCTCCATTAGCAGACACTAGCGATAACTCCCTGATATGTCCTCTGATATCATTCAGTGATTCTGGTGATATCAGTACAACACCTGATAGTACGAATATTGCACCGATAGAGGCGGAGAACTTAATAGACTTCTCCGCAGATCTTCAAGCTCCCATTTCCACTTCTGGGAAGCCCATGACATTGTTAGACACTTCATTGGAAGAGTCTTTAATTTCAGATATCCCGTTAGCACCGACAGCACTCTCAGCTGACAAAGTTACTGAGCAGGAGATTGGGCCTCCTGTCCTTTCTGTTTTAAAACGGCCACCAAGCTCTATTATGACGAGTGGGCGTGAGCCTGTTTTACATCCGCTGACGCCGTATCATACGCGTCTGCAGAAATACAACGCAGTAAGAGACCGAATCTTCTCCTCAGTGGCAGAGTTAGCTGAAATCGTGTTTCCTGACTTGGATATGAGACCGAAAAAGAAAAGATCTTCCATTCGTTGGCGGGAATACTGTCGACGAATGAAACTAGAAAGAAAAAAAACTGGCACAGATTTCCGTGTCGATGCCAGACGACATTCGACCGTACGCCGAAGTAAAGCTGCTCGGGCGAACTGAGAATGGATTACTTGATAGTGGTGCCACTGTCAGTATTCTAGGTCAGGGAGCTCTAGAGAAGCTTGCAGAAGCAGATGTCGAATGGAAGAAGTATCGGACACAGGTCCAAGTAGCAAATGGTGCCATGACGACTGTGCATGGTCATGTGGACTTGGATGTCACTTTCCGTGATAAGACCCAAAACGTGCGTTTTTACGTGGTTCCTGGGCCCAAACAGGCACTATATCTGGGAATAGACTTCTGGCGTTTATTTGGGTTGGCTCCAGATGTCCTGGGTATAGTCGCAGAAGTGAATCCAAGTGTAATAGCTACCTCTGACACCGACTCCCATATTCTTTTTAGTCTCGACCAACAACGCTTAGAAGCCACCAAACAGCTTTTCCCCTCTTTCGCCTCTCTAGGCCTGGGGTCACTCACAGGATTGAAACGAATGACGCAGCTCCGATAAAACAGAGGTTTTACCCGATTTCACCGGCAGTACAACGTTTGATGGATGCCGAATTGGGGCGAATGCTATCACTGGGTGTGATAGAGGAGAGCCAGAGTCCTTGGAGCTCTCCAGTTGTTCTGGTAAGGAAGCATCAGACTTCGACACGCATCTCACGCTACTATCCCGTGTAGCGGATTGTTTGAGGAAAGCTGGCCTCACTATCAACGTCGAGAAGAGCAAGTTTTGTATCAAAGAGACCAAATACTTGAGTTTTATTGTCGGAAAGGAAGGCATGAGAACCGACCCTGACAAAATTTCAGCTATAGTTGACTATCCGTCACCTAAAACTGTTCGGCAGGCCCGACGCCTACTAGGTATGGCAGGGTGGTATAGACGGTTCATCCCGAACTATGCTGACTTGACTGCCTCCATTACAGACACCTTGAAAAACCCTAGTCAGTTCAAAGGGACACCTGAAGCCCAGACGTCTCTTGATCTTCTCAAACAAAAACTTACTTCTGCTCCGTTGCTGTTGAGTCCAGACTTCACCAAACCATTCGTTATACAGTGCGATGCGAGCCAACAAGGTATTGGAGGAGTGCTGATTCAACTAGATGACGATGGCCACGAGAAGCCAATAACCTACGTCTCGAAAAAGTTGAACTCAGCACAAAGGAATTACACCGTCACAGGGCAAGAATGCTTAGCCGCTATCTTGAGTGTACAGAAATTCCGGCCCTTCATTGAACTTATGCCGTTTAAGATAGTGACTGATCATGCGAGCTTGAAATGGCTGATGTCTCAAAAGGACCTCAGCGGTAGACTTACGCGGTGGAGTTTGAAGCTTCAGGGCTTCGACTTCACTATTGAGCACAGAAAAGGAAGCCTGAGGTATAGGGAAAACACTGGAACGTCTGCCAAGACACTTGTACTGGCAACGAATGACAGTTAATGTCAGAAACTACGTAGGCGCCTGTGACGTGTGTAAGGAAACGAAAGCTCCCAATACTATTTTACGACCACCTATGAGAGTCCAGTCTGTGACATAAAGACCATGGCAAAATCTGTACATTGATTTTCTAGGTCCATATCCTCGGTCGGTAAAAGGAAATGTCTGCATCTTAATAGTTCTTGACCACTTTTCAAAATTTCCAATTCTCAAACCCATGAGAAAAGCATCTACACTCAATGTGTGCCAATTCATTGAGACGGAAGTGTTCCACGTGTTCGGGGTCCCGGAAACGATCGTCTCTGACAATGGAGTCCAGTTTTGCTCGACTCAGTTTACCAGATTGCTGGACAAGTATGGGGTGAAGCACTTGCGAACGGCAGTTTATTCGCCGCAAGCAAACGCCTCAGAGCGAGTAAATAGGTCTCTATTGTCAGGGATTAGAGCGTATATTCGGAAGGAACATACGAAATGGGATGAGAAACTGAGCCAAATAGCTAGTTCCCTCAGGAGCTCTTTCCATCAAGCTACTGATTTCTCTCCCTATCGAACACTCTTCGGTCAACAAATGATAGAACATGGCAGCTTCTATTCTATCAAGTAGAGTCCGAGTGATGAGGAATGCACATTGGGTCGTGGGTCGAGACACACATTGAGCGCCCGCAGTGATGAGGCCTATGTTTAAGACCGGCTAGCTCAGTCGACCATTTTTCAGCGTTGTCTGAACCAAGGGTGGCCCAGACCACTCTGCCCTGTTATGGTCGTAGCATATTGCATATAGCAATATGCTACATGACAGCTAGCAGCAGCACTCTACCCGCAAGTTACGTCCTATATGGATGGCGTGACTTGACTACTCGAACACACTCGAATCGACCAGAAGAGCATATCCACTTACTTTTTAGTTTTGACGAAAGAAGAAGAAGAGTTTTTTTTCTTCCGGCATGGTTGTCACTCCGTCAACATTCCGATTTTTCTAGACAACAGTTTTTGTCAATTTTCAAGAAAGTTTTAAAAAAAAATCCTAAGGAGTGGAACTGCTGAAATTTATTCCTTTCTTCCGCATAAAAAGAAAAAAGTTATTATTCTGGAAAAGTGCACCGATCTGAATTTCATTGGTGAGAGATAAAGAGGAATTCTGCCGCAATGACGATATCCCCAAATGGGAATTTGTCACCTCGTTGGATAATTCGAAACCAGGTGCTGTAAAAAAAATATTTCTAATATAGCGAGATTCAAGGTCCTGAAACCGTTTAACCGGGAGCATTCCCGCCCCTTGTGATGATTGAAAACGTGATTGCCGGTGGGAAAGTAACGTCCACGTTGCACATATTTAATTGAAAGCTCAAAATTCTTCATCGACGGGAATATAATTGTCATGCTGGAGAGCACTAAACGAGAACTTACAACGTATTGCAGTAAACTCGAAATACAAAAAAATAACCCCATTACGATATATCATCATTTCCATGCACTAAACGCATAATTCGTTGGAATAAACCACAGTACACCAAGAGGTTATCAACGGTAGATATAGATCCTAGCCAGGGTCATTGTACTATGCCACAAGAATCTATTTGGATTTAATAGCGACAATCTAATCGTAAATCAGACTCGGATGAAGGATGAAATTCAACACATATCAAACAAGCAATTCGTATAAAAGTTCGACTAGTAGCCGTCCCCTAATTTAATAGGATGATTATATCATCGTTCAGGCTTAACCATAGTATTTCTCCTATTATATCATCATATATTAGTAGTTTGTAGTGTATCATTATATTAACTTTTTACTGGTGCGTCAGTTTCGAACGTCGTTTGCAGTATTTTTGTCTGATTGAATTCAAATTTTATTACCGAATATGCCAGGTACTCGTCAGCGTCACACGAAGCTTCGGAGATGCAGTGGTGAGCACGTTTATTCTTTTTGTTGATAAAGTTATTGGCAGACGACTTCCGTAACATATTTTCATTCATTTTTTCACATATTGTCTCCTAGCTATAGCATACATCAATTTATAATTTCTAAATTTCAAATTTTGCTAGAGTATATATATATATATGATTTGCGTAATTGAATTTTAGCTATAATATATATATATATGTGGGATTTCCAAAATTAATAAGACCGAATAATCAAACTTCAAAATGCAATGTTTATTAATTCACTGATTTTAAATTTAATTATTTGTAATAATGGAAATTTATATAAAACGATACAACAAATTTATTGTAATAAAAAAAATGACAAAGTTAACATTTACTGGAATTTACTTCAATTTTACTTTCCACGTTCAAGAAAAATACTTCTTCGTTGACTGAATGCTGAATATCGAATGTTCTTCTTTTTCTTTCAAATGACAGCGAAGCTTTTTTTATTATTTGCAGTGTTGCCGTCGTTTTTCATTTGGTGGTTAGAAGTAGTTTGGTAGGGTAGAAGTTACGAATAGTTATTAATGAATTCCCACAATCGGCCATCCTGATAGTCTTTTCGCCCTCGAAAATATGAAATTTGTGGACGTCATTACGTGAATTTATTATTAGGCATCATAGGTAGGTAACTTGGTAATTTTTTGAACATCTTTGGTAAGTATTCTTCATCTTTGGTAATTAACTTTATTTTAAGAAATTGTTTATCATCTTAGGTAAGTCTTCATTTTAGGTAAATCTTGGTGTAAACTTTTTAACATCTTTTGGGTACATCTTTTAAAATCTTGGTATAAACTTTTTAACATCTTTTGGGTACATCTTTTAAAATCATCTTTTGGTACATCTTTTAAAATCTTGGTATAAACTTTTTTAACATCTTTTGGGTACATCTTTTAGAATCATCTTTTGGTACATCTTTTAAAATCTTGGTATAAACTTTTTTAACATCTTTTGGGTACATCTTTTAGAATCATCTTTTGGTACATCTTTTAAAATCTTGGTATAAACTTTTTTAACATCTTTTGGGTACATCTTTTAGAATCATCTTTTGGTACATCTTTTAAAATCTTAGTATAAATTTTTTAACATCTTTTTGGTACTATTCTTCTTCGAAGCCCAGGAAGTCTTCCTCCTCGTCGGTGCTAGTGATGTCATACCAACTCTTCATATTGTCAGCGCTTGTGATTGTTTTGTTTGGCCCCTCGTGTGTGCCAACTTTTTCTACGTGATAACGATCGTGTTCTGAACATCTTGTAATTTTGTATGGACGGTTTTATTAGAATTTATCTTTTTGTACCTGACCACTGTATTTAACCTTCAAAAGTTTATGCCAATCCTCTTTTTTTTTTTGATTTTCTTTAGATGTTCCGCTAATTTTGATGTTGATCCCACGCTGATCCTTGATGACACCTTAACTGCTTTGGAATTATACCAAGTTTTTTTTTTTTTTTTTTTGATAAAATAAAAAAAATTCCACTTGGCGTTGTTTGGTTGAGCCCCCAATTGTGGGATTTCCAAAATTAATAAGACCGAATAATCAAACTTCAAAATGCAATGTTTATTAATTCACTGATTTTAAATTTAATTATTTGTAATAATGGAAATTTATATAAAACGATACAACAAATTTATTGTAATAAAAAAAATGACAAAGTTAACATTTACTGGAATTTACTTCAATTTTACTTTCCACGTTCAAGAAAAATACTTCTTCGTTGACTGAATGCTGAATATCGAATGTTCTTCTTTTTCTTTCAAATGACAGCGAAGCTTTTTTTATTATTTGCAGTGTTGCCGTCGTTTTTCATTTGGTGGTTAGAAGTAGTTTGGTAGGGTAGAAGTTACGAATAGTTATTAATGAATTCCCACATATATATGTATACATAATTTACTATATTAGCATTTTAGCTATAGCATACATCAATTTATAATTTTTAAATTTGAATTTTGCTAGAGTATATATATATATATATGATTTGCGTAATTGGATTTTAGCTATAATATATATATGTATATATGTATACATAATTTACTATATTAGAATTTTAGCTATAGCATACATCAATGTATAATTTCTAAATTTGAGTTTTAGCTAGAGTATACCTATCTGTACACATATATTATATAATTTAAAATGTTGGAATGTTACCTATATTATACCAAGGACACCTAGTTCCTATATATGAATTGTAGACATAACATGAGGTATTTAGAGTTCCTGCATGCAAATAATATCTAGATGATGCAACGTAAGGATTATTTCGGTCTCTGTATCTTAGCTGAGGTAGGCGCTGTACCAAGTGTAATAAAAAGAGTCCGAGGCTCAAGTTCATTAAAATAAGGTTATAACGTAATGGCTTTATAAGTTTTGCATTTCCTCCTTTCACATCCCGGAGCCCCCTCTCATGAGATGAAGGTCGTCTAGGTTCACCTAGTCCGCTCTGAGCTCTCTTTACAGGTCAATTAAGGGACTTTGGACGATTGTGCCACCCAAAGTCAATGGGAGGATGGGGCTTGGCCAAGAAGGCATGCCATCTGCGCCTTCATGGGTATGCAGGTAGGTGACGTAAAGGTCCCTTCAGGACTGAGTGAGTGCGATACTTTCGTATGTAGGCACGAAAATCTTTTTTTGATTATGGTTGGTGACAAGCGGCAGGTTATTTCGGGAACTCCCCCACACTCTCCGCCACCCTTAGCCGAGGTGCTAGCGTGCCGCCCTGTACTAACGCTGTCATCGAGTGATCTGTCAGCTCATGCTGGCAGTTTGGACTTCACGTCCTCACCATTCATCACTCATCATACATCCATAACACATTTCTTGGTCTTCTACAATTGTTAGATGAAGTCCTCTTTTGAATTTTTGGAGGATTTTAATTTTTTTCTATAATTTCTGATTAATTAAGTCCATTTTTTAATTGTAAATTTTACTTTTTCTCTATAATTTTCTGATTAATTAAGTCCATTTCTTAATTGTAAATTTTACTTTTTCTCTATAATTTTCTGATTAATTAAGTCCATTTTTTAATTGTAAATTGTAAAAACGTTTATCTTAACTTTATCACATTTCAAAGTTTTCAGCAATGCATTTTTTTGTTTGTTTTAAACCTCTGCCCCTTGTCTTCTCGAAATTATCATACGTCAAAGTTTTGTCAGCAATTTAAATACGAATAATTTGGAGACCGCGTTAAATTTTACTTTGTCCGAACCTGATACCAGGACAAAGGAGCTGCCACCGGTCAAAGTTATTCGTGTTCTTAAGTTGGTTTACCTGACTTTACACGATAGTGGAATTTATTTTTAAGTCTAGTACAGATTTCAAGGAAATTTGTAGTAGGTTCTTCGGATTGGAGTTGTAGCTGGTTCCTAGATCGATTTAACATTTCTCGATATTTTCGATGTTTATCTTTCGATACGGAGTATCTTTCATACGCGGATTTTGTTGATTTCCTCACCATTTTTGAAGGTTTGCTTACCTACTACTATTGGTTTTAAAGAAGGCGCAACTACCGTTAATGGAATTAATGGGTAGTACTAGAACATTACATCCGTTGAAGCAATAAATAAATATTTGGACAAATATGCTCTATTTTATTCGATCACTGTTTACTAACAATAGAATGGTGCAGGAGTGTTTCGATTCACAATCGACTACAATTAGTTCGTTTTCTACGTTTGTTGTGTTTTTTTACATAAAATTATCCTGTGTTATGTTCTCAACTTTTTTCATTGCATAGAATCAATTGGAATTTGTGAGACTTTATTAACGTTTCGAGCAATGAATTCCACTCTACCATTTTAATGCGAAACGCCCTGCGGAAGAGCTTATTTTAAGTGAAGATGACAAACTTGCTGGACCTGTGGCACAATACTTAACAATTTTCCAGCTTGAAGGGATCAGATTTCTTTTTAAGCATTTCAAAAACAATCAATCATGCATTTTAGATGATGAAAGTGGTCTTGGCAAAACTACTATAGTCTGTACCTTCTTGGAGAGTGTTCTGCCCAATGACTCCTCCAGAAATTGCTTAATTATTGTTAAAAATGATGAATGGATTAAGAATTTGAAATTTCATTTGGACACGCTATTTGGTTCTCAACTAAAATAACATTCATGGATCAAGATGTTGATAAAAAAATTGTTTATCTTGCAAATTGGGGCTCGTTGCATAAGTCTGGTTCCTTAGCTAACTATGACTTCGATTGTATAATCATTTCCAATAGAGGGGACTTAATGGCGAATAGAATTCTTTCAGGATATTTACTTCGCAATTATGAAAGCAAGATACCTCTTGTTGTTTCAACTTCTGGTGTTGCTGTGGATTTAAGGCAGTTTCCTACCATGTTGGGATTATGTGGGCACCTTGCGAAAACTTGAAATATTTGAAACTATAGGAGGCTCGAATATGCTTGAAGCTTACTTTTTAAGAAGAGAAAAGATAATAAATTTCTGCAGAGATTTCCGCACGCGCTGCTATCGACATCCGTTCGAGGATGAGCTTCCCCTGGTCCAAAAAGACGTCTACTTGGATAGTTTAAATGCCCAGGTAAGCTCTTTTGTTACATTATTAATCTGAACTACTTCATCAGTGCCCAATCGCTGCTGATAGGGGCAATAAGCTGGGGATGAATAGATGTGATAGCGTTGTTTAGGTCATTAGGATCAAGTTCACAAGGAGCAGAGTGTGTACTATAAACACCTAGCCTACGCAGGTTACTCCACAAATTTTTAGTGGGCAGAGCAGGATTTAACTTCGAATTGAAGTAGCTTCGCTTGGCCGATCGAATGACAGAAGTGACTATTCCACACCGCTCTGTAGCGACTACGGTCTGAATCAGAGCCAGAAATCCTGAACTGGTGGTACAGCAGATCTCTCTCTGCTATGAGATTGCGAATTTCATTTGAAAACCAAGGGCATCCACTGGTACGCTGATGGCAAATCCGCATTGGAACGTGCTTATCATATAAATATTTGATATACTCATATATACTATATATGTCATGTATAAGAAATCATGGTCAAAACTATCGGGTGGGCTAACCTGGTTTACTAACAACACAGAATCAGTGTGAACTGTTAGGAAAAGATCCAGTTGAGATGGATTTTGAGTGTTGTAGTATGTCGGAATTGAATTCAATATTTTTAAATCAAGAGCTTGAAGAACGTACCTTAAACAGCGAGTGGTGGAATCATCTCGCAGAACATAGACATTAAAATTTCCACCAACTATGATATTGTTGCGCCGCGTTAATAGATCGGACAGGAACCTCTGGAATTCGGTAACGGCCCCCTCACTGAAACTATTTGGTGGTGAATAAACAGCAACTAACACACAGTTACATCCATTTGAGCTAATTTCGACACAAACGAACTCAAAACTAGCACAGGGACTTGAATACCTCATCAACTTCGGCCTTAGAGATTCCTTGACATAGATTGCCACGCCTCCTCCTCTGCGGCCAACACGGTCGCAGCGAAAGATGCTATATCCAGGCAGAGAGACCGAACGAGAGCAAACATATTCATTTAACCACGTTTCAGAAACTAGAACAGCATGAACTCCAGATCCCTCGAAAAGCTCTAGCATTATATTAATCTTATTTCGGATGCTGCGCGCATTTAGATGGCATACATTGAGTCCTGTATTCTGAGCACCAAAGATATTGAAAAGCGATCTAACTCCATACAGCAGCGATTGGCTAACAAAAGGTATCATAGATATGCTATGTTCCACCTGAGACATCCGGCAAGCAAACAACCCCGCGACCAGCCCGCCACGCAAATTAATGACATTTGAGATGATTTAAGAACATGTACACCTCGCACGATTTCCCGACCATTAGAAGGAACCTAAATAATTCAAGAGTTGATGATAGAACTAGTAATTCATTAACTAATATAAAAATTTGAAGAAAAATAGAAATAAAATTATTAAAATTTCTTAAAATACAGAATGTCAAATAATATATAATGCTCATAATAATTTTGTCGTTACTATTAACTCACGCAGTTTACGGAACTGGAACTGGTGGTAGAGCGTCCAATTGGCTGAGGTTGATTATTATTCTACTCGCTGCATCATCCTTTTTTATTTTAATGTAGGCAAGGCCATTCCTCGCAAAAGCAGAATATATTTCGCCTGACCGTCGCATACGAAGAGCCACACGAAGGATAGTATTATTAAGGGGCGTTAGGCTTTCATTAATATGGATAATTCCGTCGGATATAAATTTGCAATTAATCTCATTTAATTTGAGTCCGCCGTGCTTTCTAAGCAGCCCCATAAATAACCTTTTTTCATTGTGGAATGAGAACCCGACAATGAGTGGGTTGTTTACATTTCTACTATGTTGACCATTTGTGTTCTTGTTTCGGTTAGACTTCAGCCAAAAAGCATCCGCATAGGGAGATAAACAATGTCCGATGACGTCAGAGATATTTGTAATGACTGCAAGAGGCTCAAGCGTATTTACTTGTGGTATATTATTTACAACGACGTCACTAAGACGATTAATACGTTTCGTGTCATCGATAGCTGCTTCAAACGATTCGCATTTTTGCTGCACTTCACTCACAGTCTTACGTAGTGACTCCAATTCCAGGCGCAGGGCACAGACAGATTCATTTATTTTGTCAACTAATGCTGCTTTTAATTAGTGCATCTTTTCGTCGATTATAGTTGTAATGCTTATTATTATACGCTTCTCTAAGCGCACCAACACATCATCATAAGTAGCAACATTAGCTGGAATGCATAGCGATGTTGGAGTGTGGACCAACACTCTGCTAACTAGTTTGCACTTGTAGAGCTTTGCCCGAATTTTTGGTGTTGCGACCTGCCATTGTTAAAGCCACAGTAATTAAAATTATTGGTAAATTATAGAAATTTACAGAAGGAATCGATTAGATATTGCACTCTTCGATATTAGGTCACTTCACCAATAAAAATGTAAATTCAAAAGAAAGCACTGAATTAGATTATCCGGCAAATAAAAGAAAAATTGCGGGAGTAACACGAACCACGTTACGCTGTCATTGATTCTCACTTACACAATGTCTTCTGTCTTCTGTTTCTCTTGCATTTGATTCCGTTATTGCTTTCGGCTTCAGGCAATTAGGAACAATGATTTAAATATTTAATCGTTTAAAGAAATCATGTGAAACGATTAATGATTAATTATAACACGATTAACGATTGATCAATCGTTAATGGCTTAATCGTTTTCAAAAAGGAGTAATTTATTTTAATATTTTTGAGGAATCTTGTTAGCACTGATCAAAGAAACGAGCGTGTCTTAACGTATGATGGGGAAATCTGCGCCAATTGCATTTGTTGAAAATCTTAAGAGAATAAGACAACTTTCAGCAGTATTGCTCTTGAAACTCTTTTTAGAATTTACTCATTTTAAGTAAGGCTCCATTTAACCATCAGACTAACCGGAGGCACTTGTAATTTGGCCTGCTAATAAAGTTCAGTATGTCTTAAACGCAAAGTTTTCAAATACCGAGACTAATTCCTCTTCCTTAGTTATTTTATATATTGGTGCGGAAACCCGGGAGTATTGAAGACTATAAGAACGAAAAGGAAAACAGCGGTAGTGAACACGTGTTGACAAGCATAAAAAATGGATATAGCGGCGCGAGATGTTATCGCTGGCAAATTACGAAAATTTGTAAAAGTGCGATCGATTATCTACTTCAGCCGAATCGCAGATTAGCGATCAAAATGTTTCTAATTTTGATATGATCGAGGAAGAGCTCGTGGTTTATGTGGACCGTTTAAGGCTACGCGCGACAGCCTCAATACAGCTAACGGTGAAATCCGGAATTGGATAAGGGCGGAAGATCATGCTAAAGAATGCGAATCCATCGCGGATTACGACGATAAAGTCGTGAATACATTATCTCGTCTAACTCAGCGTTTAACGAAATTGCGAGTGAAGCAAAATCCTCAAAACATCCAAACGAATAGTCCCAAAAACGATAGTGGAATAAAACTAAAACTGAACCTTCGTCGATTTTCAGGGGATTTTAAGGAATGGCTGCCGGGAGCAGCTTAGGACGTCAGTTCATGAAAATCGGAATATCAACGGTGCAGAGAAGTTTAATTATCTACAATCACTCCTCTCTGGCCGAGCTGCAGATGCTGTAGCTGGTTTTACCCCATCGGAATCGTGAAGCAAGAGTTTGGGAATAACGATAAAATTGTGGACAAAATGATAAACCATCTCATGTCTCTTACTCCTATTATTTCCCGCCATGATTTGCACTCCAACTCCGTGTCAATTCCGAGTTATATGGTTTTCAGGAACGATCGCTCAGAACGTATTGGTGGAGATGTTGCGATATATATTCACAAATCTCTTAAGGCGACTGTTGTTGGCGGGTCTCCCGCCGTCCAACTTTTCGAATTCTTGTGTGTGGAAGTTGACTCCGGTGTTGATAGGTGCCTTTGGGCGCTGTGTATTGCCCTCCTAGTAGTTTTAATTATACTGTCGCAGAAGAGTTTCTGGATAGGATGTGCTGTCTTTCTCAAAGACATTATTGTGGGAGGTGATTTAACGTGAATGGTCTGATTGGACAGAGCAATGCACGTACCCTGAACTACCAGTTACACACATTTGACTTAAAAGTTGTGAGTGTTCTTTAATGCAAATAACCCTTCCCAGTTGAACTATTTTGCCACAACCAATAGTGAAAAGATGTTATGTCATAACCCTCCGAGCAACTTTGATCACGACTTTCTCGTTTTGTCGTCTTATGACTTAAGACTAGGCCCCATTACGAATTCAGAATCCTTCCTATACGTGATTACAACAACATAGACTATGAGCTTCTTTATGATGATTGTGTGTATTGGCCAGGACGGAAGTGTTCTCACAGAACTCTGTTGATGTGTTTCGCAATCTACTTTTACATCTTTATCAACTACATGTCCCTCTGCGCCGTAAGAAAATAGCTCCACAACGTTGTCCCTGGATAAGCGTGAGATACTCTTCTTGCTGAAAGATATCACCTTTTCAGTCTTTATAAAAGAACGCGCGATTCTGTCATTCATACTCGCTATAAGAGAATTCGTAATCTGAGAACTCTGAAATTTCGAAGTCAAAAAAAGCATTTTTCGAAGCTAAGTTAAATCCAGATCTACCAACTAAAAACAGCATCCGGAAAATAGGTGTTGCTGGCAAGGCCTCACATAAATGTGATATTGATCCTGAAAGTTTAAAACAACATTTCCTTTCAACTAATACAACTGGGTGTTTTCCGAGTGTGCCAACTGAAATCACACCTAGCAGTCATCAGTATGACGGTTTGGCATTCCGTTACGTCGATAGTTCTGAGGTTTTAGCAGCATTATACAAGGTCAAATCCACAGCTGCTGGTAACGACATGTTGCCCCCCAGGTTTATCAAAATAATTGCACCCTTCATAGCTCATATTCTTGATCATATATTTATTTATTGTCTTATGGTTTCCCAATTTCCCACTTCATGGAAGAAAGCCCTCATTGTCCCCATTCCTAAACAACGTAATCCTAACGGTGTTAACGACTACCGACCAATCATTCTTCTGTGCTTCTTTAGTAAAGTCTTTGAGAGGGTTATATATAACCAAGCGAACGGATTTGTCAAACAAAACAATCTTTTATCTCCATGGCAGTCGGCGGCGGCACAGCTGTGAGACCGTTCTTTTAAAAGTTTGCTCAGAGATCAACGAGTCTCTGGACTCTGATGAGTTGTCTGTCCTCGTGTTGCTTGTTTTCAGTAAAGCCTTTGATTCAGTTAACCATAGCCGTCTATTAATAAGGCTCCAAACATATTTCAATTTTTCCTCTTCAGCTATTAATCTTTTCAAAAGTTTTCTTTCTGTGAGATAGCAAGCAGTTAAGGCTCAAGACTTATTATCCACATTCTTAGACATGAGTTGTGGTGTACCCCAAGGCTCGATTCTCGGACCTTTTTTATTCAGTCTGTACATCAATGATCTTCCCTCTATTGTTCAGAATTCTTCCATACATCTCTATGCAGACGATGTGCAGATTTACCGAAGTAGACCTATAGGATTACAAGAAGACTGTATATTTCGGATCAATGAAGATCTACAGCGAATACATGAGTGGTCTCTTGAAAGTAACCTCCTACTTAATCCTAAGAAGTCAATTTGTATGCCCATTTATAGAACCAGTATTGACTCAACTGAATTGCCTGCTGTCTCACTTAACAACGGTACTTTACCCTATCTCATCTCCGTGAAAACCCTAGGGGTTGTAATGAACGCCAAGTTTACCTGATGCAGTCATATAACTTACACAATAGGCAAAGTATACAGCTGCCTTCGACAACTACGGAGCAGTGCATATTTGTTATCGGTTGAGATGCGCCTTAAATTGGTGCGAACGCTTATCATACCGATCTTCACCTTTGGAACCATACTATTCTCGAAGATGGACTCAAGTTGCAGTCGAAAACTCAGGGTCGCTTTTAATGATTCCGTTCGTTTTATATACCAATTGCCCCGTAATGAACATGTGTCTATGTATCGTAACTCAACTCTGGGACTCCCCCAAGATAAGTATCTAATCTTGCGCATGGTGACCTATATTTTCTTCTCAAGTTAATCTACAAAAATGCCCTGAATATCTTTACAACAAACTGAATTTTTACGATCACATAGAAGCCTAAATATGCTTCTTTCTCGCTGCAGGTCACAATACGGTGAACGTTCTTACTTTGTCCAAATCCCCCGAAAGTGGACTTCGCTGCCAACTGGATATCAAAACACAAGCTCCAGCAGGGCTTTTCTTAATTTATTGAATTCTCAAAATTTGGGTTAAAAGTACATACACAGCAGAATTTAACCTTTGTTTGGCTATCTATTAAGTTTCTTTCTCTACTCTCCTAATTAGTTGTACCTACTTACATATTTTCACTATTTATTTTATTTTTCTTATTGGTTTACCTACATATGTATATATTTTTTCTGTACGTCAATAAGATATTGTAATCTTTGTGCAGTTGTACCACTTAATAAATAATTTATGAATTTATGAATGATGTTGCCGGATTAGGCGTCTCTATAATTCTGATGTGGTGAGTACGAGATCTCTTACCACTATAGGGATCCCAACTACTCATTAATCAATTATGTTAAAGACTATACTACTTAAGTGTATGCCGACGGAGCTTGCGGAGGTACTGATGTCGAATCTGTCTCTAATCATAGCGAGTGCTCTCATGGTTTCAATGGAGATGAGCAAGTGCAAGATATTCTAAAATTTCTAAAGAGAGAATTTGGGTCTCTTGAAAAATCAGAAGAGTCTCGACGCACTCAAAGGCAAATGTGTCCCAAAATTATTAAAACAGCTGCCGGCCTATGACTACCTAGTGAGGTGAAATCTTGTTTTTGTGGCTCAAACTCTCAGAATTCGGAAAACTGTACATCCAAATTGTCATCTCTGAAAATCAAAATAATTTAAAAGAGACGTTCGTTGTTTTAAATGCACGAAACACGGTCACAGTGCCAAGTTTGTCGTAACAGAATGATGCGATCTAGTGGCAACCATGAAACGTCCATGTGTGATCCCAATTACAGCCGCAAATCGACAATTATTGAAAATTCACAAAAACCCGAGATCAATCGCAATAGTAACTCATCGTCAGCAGAAGAACAACAAATCTGTGTTCTACTTGTTTACCACGGCAATCGGGCGATGTGTACTTGCAAACAGCCAGTGCTTTTCTCGTAGCTGACAATGTGAACAGAAAAATGTTAGTGAGAGATATTTTTGATGGATGCAGTCAAAGATCATATATCAGGCAGCATCTCTAGAAAATTCAACCTTGAGGTTGTAGACATGGTCATGATAAGCATCATTCCCTTTGGTAGTACAAAGCAGTCACAACAACAGCTGTGCAACCGTGTGATGGTCAAGGTTATGAGTCAGTATGACAACCAGTTCCCATATTTTTAGCTGTAAAGGTTCCAGATATTTGCCTAGATATTCTACCGGTTCCAAATAATGAGTGCGCGGAATTTAGTGGACTTTTACTTCGAGAAAGTTTGGTGTGCCAGAAGAGGAATCTCCCTTTTAGTAGGCGCGGACTTTTATTGGAATTTAGTGCAAGAATGTCTGCAATCAAAACAATTTAGGGTTGGACTTTACAAGGGCCTGTTAGTGAAGACTGCGAAAAACTGAGCCTGACCACAACCGCAATGGCGCTCCAAGTTAGTTCAATATATGATATTTCGCGTTTTGGGATATAGAGAGCATCGGGATTATTAACGAGAGCGCTGAAAACTCAAATCCTATTGATCTTGACAAGTACATACAGAAAACGAGCATCGTTATTATGGCGTTCTAACAATCCAAATCTTAACGATAATCGAAATGAGGCTCTTAAACGTCTCAACAAATTGATCAAGAAACTTAAGGTAGAGTCTAATAAACTTATTAAATATGATATGGCTTTACGAGAAATGATATCTAGTGGAGTAAATGAGAAGGCTTCCTCCGAAGCGCACAGTTCTATAGCTAAATATTATATGCCACACCACCCCGTTTATAAGGAAAGGAATGTTACAACGCCAATGAGAATTGTTTTCGATGCTTCAGCGTGCCTAGCGGAGAGTTTTTCTGCTTCCTGATATATTGTCTGTTCTGCTAAATTTTCGTATGGGAAAAAGCGCATAGGAAAGGCGTTTCTCCAAATATCCTTAGCAGAGCAAGATCAAGATTCGCAATGGATGAAGAATATCGCATGACCCGTGTCACGTTTGGGGTGGCTTGTAGCCCTTATTTACTTACAGCAATAATAGAAAAGCATTTAAAGCATGAAGCCTTTTTCTTTCCGGATACGTGTGACATCCTATGCTAGCCTGCAATATTTTACAAAGAGCACATATGACATTAAGAAAATGGAACTCAAACGTTGTAGATCTTCGACACAGATTTCAAAAGAGGGAAGAGATGGGTGTTACACAAAAGGTATTGGGGTCCAGTTGGTGTTATGCTACGGATGCAATCTCGGTTGACTTAAATTAGGTTGTCATATCAACACCGAACATAACAAATGTTACAAAAAGAGTTGTTCTACATTTTATTGCAAGAATATTTGATTCATTCGGTATAACTCTCCATTGGATTAAGGTAATGGAAGCCTTATGTCGCACACAAAGTGAACGAGATTCGACAAATTACAAAATCTTTAGATTGGAAACATTGTCCTGGTGATAAGAATCCTGCAGATCTTCTAACGTGTGGGATTAATTCAGCTAAATTGGTTGGGTCTTCATGGTACAACGGGCCTCTCTAGTTATCACAAGCAGAGAGAGATTGGCCAACAGCTGATTCTAGTTTTGACGACATAACGCTTCTGACTTGTCTTACGGTTCCGGATGTTGTCGAGAAGAATAAATCCCTTGATCTACCCATCGTAATTGAGAAATTCAGTAATTACAGAAGACTTTTGCGAGTCACTGCATTTGTTAAACGATTTATCACTGCACGCAATAAAATTCCTCGTAGTAAGACCATTAGGGCAAGCTAACTCCAACGGTCAGATCTGTTTTGGATTAAGGTTATCCAGAAACATTTTTACCAAGACGAAATCGCCGCATGTTTCTAAATCATGTGATACAATAATTAAAAATACTGCAGTCATTAGGATGCAAGATCTTCGAATTTAAATTTATATGTTCACTACAAGTTTGGTGTTATATATTAGAAAATTTTAATGTAGCCAGTAAATATTTACAAAATAAGCAAATTAATATAACAACAAAACAAGCTAATCAAAACTAGGTAATCAATGTTTTATGCCTCCTAAGAATTTTTTTTAAACGGAATATGGTATTGATATTTGATGGATTGCCTTCTGATGAAAATTTGTGATGTGTATCTTGATAAGTCTACCTCAAAGGTGATGCGGAAATGAATTAAATGTATAAATAATCCTTTGAATTTAAATTTAGTTAATATTGCGAAACTTATTACATGGAAATATAAAAGCAATAACACATTTTTTTCTGATTAATAAATTTAGAAATGAACGGTAGACTTTACATGTATGGAACTAAGTACGTGTATAATATAACGACACAATAATATTACTACGTCTATAATATAACAGCCATACAAGATAAAGGCGCCTCTTTCCTAGTTGAACAGGGCGTCAAAAAAGTTAAGGCCGGTACTTTGCTCTCATATGACTATGTTTAAGGTATAGTCAACTTTCAACAAAGAAACATTCTATTAGTGTTAACGCATACCAGACACGGACGGCGAAGTTATTTGCTCTTAAATCCATCCCAACTTCACGAATACATCAAGTACTATGTTTCCATGGGCCAGAATTGAATTAGGATTGAGTTAGCGTTAAGTTTTGCTGGGTGAGTTAACTCGATGCTGTTTCAATGAACGGCTTTAGTTGAGTTGACAGATAAAATATTTCATAGTAGCCGGATTTGTGCTGGTATAAAACACCCATTCCACACTATTCTAACTATTACATACACAAAATCCAACTCAACTCGACTGGTTTCGTGGAATTAACATGGATTGAACGAAACTAAACTCAATTCTCGTTTCCATGAGCACTAATTCGAAATGAACTCCGCATGCAAACATAGTAAAGATCACACGGGAACACCTACCAGAGGGCCTAAACTACTACTCATACCTCATTATTTGCAATTTACAATTCTATGCATGCAATGATCAGAATCACAGAAAAGAAAGTATTGTTTGACACACGTATATCCCTTCAAAGGGCAGAATAATATCAGTTATACAAACTAATACCGATTCCTATACTTGACCTTCACCTTCGCCAACCTCTACTATGTTTCCATCAAAGTTTCCATGAGCCACAGTTGAGTTAGGATTTAGTTTAGCGTCAAGTTTTGCTGGGTGAGTTTACTCGATGCTGTTTATATGAACGGCTTGAATTGAGTTAACAGAAGAAATATTTCATACAAAGTAGCTGGATTTGTGTTGGATCTCGGAGGAGGGAACTAAAGGAGGCGACATCCCATAGTAAAGTATATGTATGACAGCGTAGCCAAAAATTGTCGCAATCTCGATTATGGCAGGTTGTTTGACTGTCACTATTTTGTAAAGAAAAAGCCCCGAGTTTTTATTAATTGTTTCGTAAGAAAATATTTTATAAGTGAAATAATTGATCAATTTTGATGTATATTTATTTTTAGTTTTTAATAGATAATGTTGTATGGATGTTGTAAGTGATTTGAAAGAAAATGGAAAATGAAGTGCCTGGTTAATATAGGTAAAAACAACTCGAAGAAAATGCATGCGGGGATATCTTTTCACTTGTAAGTAAGTATAGATTTTAGATTTTTTTTTTAGTGAAATCACTACTTCAGCACGATTATAAGTAACATTATTGCTGAAAATTCAACTTAATATTTCGAGTAATTCGTTTTGTTTACAACTGTCATTTATGGGGTGTTTGGCGGAGAGACGTAGTTACAAAAGGGATAATTTAATTTTATAGGCTACCTCGAGATGAAATTTTAAGAAGGAAATGGTTAATGGCTATTGGACTGAAGGAAATGGTTAATGGCTATTGGACTGAAGGAAATGGTTAATGGCTATTGGACTGAAGGAAATGGTTAATGGCTATTGGACTAAGTGATAGTATATAAAAAGAAGGAGTTATATATGCTCGGGCCATTTCCTCTTCAAGGATCTATTTTCTTTTGAAAAAAAAACTGTTCTTTCAAATGCTATTGTACTTTCACTTAATGTCAACAGAAAAGCGTGAGTTAAGCCAACAAATACATTCGACTATATAAAATTATCTTATTCTAAAACAGGAACATAAATTAGAAACTTCATGTTGTAAAGTGGGAAAGTGTCGAGGAAATGCTTTAAAAAGGGAAGTAACTTTTTATTTATTTTTGCCCAAATCGTGTAAATTTAGTTGCTTATCAAGTGAAATTTTCGTATTAAGATATTTTTTACTTAATTTATTAAGCAGTCATACAGAAATACATATTCTATAGATGCGCCCGTTCAGATGCAATTTAAATATTACAAATAAATTTTAAATTCTATTTAAAACAGAATTTCCTGCGACTCGCTTACATCATCAAATATGCCGAAAGATGAAGCAGCTTTGCAGCGTGAAGAGATAACAGAAATTAGTGAGGAAATTCCAGCAAAAAATAATGGTGCGTATTTGCTTATATCTTGTTGATCAAATATTATCAAACTATATTTGACAGAGAGCTTATCCTGAACACATTCTTGATTATGACATGGCCTTCGATTTTGAATATAAGGGAATTTGTAATAAGAAAAGTTCTGAAAAGAGAATGGTATAATATTTTTCCCATATTTCTTATAATAAATATTATATATATGATTTTTAAATTAGGAGGCAGAAATCCTAGACGAATCTTTAATAGTAAGTGTTCTGTGGAACCGAGAGTTCCGGTACGGTAATGATAAAGATCTATTTTAAACTAGAATTAGAGAAGCTTTTTAGATATTGTTACGTGTAACGAAAAGAGACAAGTGATACCATCTACTTGAAATGGATAGTAAACAACTTCAAGTTCGGAGAATCGATGATGGAGTCTTTGGGAAGCTTTTGGAATGGAATCGACGAAAAGATTCTGGAGAGTTTGTAGAGTATAAATATAGGAACTGTCACCACCAGTGGAGTAGTCTTGTCTTAGACAGTGCAGTGTTTACCAGCGAAAGTCATAATGTTATGGTCGTAGCGTACTGTATATGGCAATATGCTACACGGAGAATTACTGCAGCACGCATGCCGGCTAGCTGCCATACCGACAGTCCGCACGCACCCTAGCTCGAAAAAGCTCGTACCTGTCAGCAGAGAAGAAGAAGACAATCGATCTGTCTTGTCAAACCGTGAAATCGAAAGGTCGCGAACAAAGTGAAGATAACAAAATCAACAATTTTCAACGGCATCGGCGGGAAATCTAACCCTTACGTAAGTTCGCAATAATATTTATCCCTGCATATCCTATTATCAATTTGAAAAAAATATTCTCCTCATCAGCAGGAGCAAATAAATCCATCTCCGCCACCACCACTATCAGCTAGAACAGCTCAAATCTGTTAAGAGAATCCTCAATTGCACATGCAGCTGGAATTGCAGCAGCGATTGCAACTGTCGCAGCCCCTGATTCTAATTTACCAGCAGCAAGTCAGGGTGGAACAGGTACACCACACTCGCCACCACAACAAATATCATTGCGGCCACTGCCTGCACACCACTCACCTTCACAAACGGTAACATTTCCAAAATTAGAAAATTTAGGATTGACATCCAGCAGCCTTATTTTAGGTAGTGCCTTAATCAATTTACCACTTAAAAGTGGAAGCGGTGATAGTAAGTGTAATATATCACTTTTAGAATTTTTTCCTTTTCAGCAAGATAAAAATAAAAAAAAATATTAGAAAGAAAAAACACAACTTTGATTTTAAACGTTTATTAGAAAAAATAAAGCTTTCTCGACTACGACCGACTTGTACGTAAATTAGAAAACAGACTGACTTTCTTCTTAACTTTAACTTTTCATTAGGTTCTTCATCGAGTAAGTAAAAATGCTTGCTTCTACAAAATCACAAAATGCGCGTGTGAGAAAATGATTTAAAAATGTTATTTGATACTTTTGTTTTTCACAATAGTATTTTCCGGTGGAGGAATAATTTAAAATGTTATTTGATGCTTTTGTTTTTCACAAAAGTATTTTCCGGTGGAGGAATAATTTAGCTGAGTCTGCGTGCTTTTGATTATGTGAAAAAAAGGGGTGAATCTTGTAGGGATGTGACCCGCCCTTAAGATTCTTCTCCGAAGAATTGAATGATTTTAATTCGATTTTAACACTTGATCCCTTTTTACGATATTGTTTAATTAGGAAAATTATAATCATTATGATTGAAATTATAATTATTACGGGAATCGTGCTGAACGTAATTCGTTCATGAAAGACGCCTCTGTGTTTTAAGATTTCGATTACTTTTCTATTATTCAAATGTTTAATGTGCAAATCTTCTAATGAAAAGTTCATTACAATATTTTTGATAGTTAAATTATTGAAATTTGGTATTATGAAATTTTCGTTAAATACATAATTTTCGTTTGATACATTGTTAATTTGAAGTTCACAGTTTTTGAATTTTATTAAATTGTTTTTAGATATGTTTATTTCAAATGTATTACAGTTATGAATTATCCTTGTTATTGGCATATTTTTTGTAACTATAATATTATTACTTATCTGTTTTATTTCGGTTTTGTTATTCATTTTGAAATTACATTTGGCATTATCAAGAAATCATTAAAAATAAAAGTTCTTAAAATTCTTATTTCTCCATCATTGACCGATTCTAACAAGTGTAGGTTCGATTCCCGACCGCGGGAAAAATAAATAAAATTGAATTTACAATTTATTTGTGCGCTTTCATCGTTACTGGTTAATGCCAGCTGAAAGCAAAACGTGGCTTAGTAGGCTAGTTACAAATTTGATAAATGCAAGAAGGAAAATCATCTGTCTCGTTAGCTCAGTGGTAAGAGCAGTCGCCCGGCAAGCGGAAGGTCCCGGTTTCAAATCCCGGACGAGGCGGTTGTTTTTTCTTCTTGTATTTATAAATTTGATTTAGAATCATTAAAAATAAAAGTTCTTAAAATTCTTATTTCTCCATCATTGACCGATTCTAACAAGTGTAGGTTCGATTCCCCACCGCGGGAAAAATAAATAAAATTGAATTTACAATTTATTTGTGCGCTTTCATCGTTACTGGTTAATGCCAGCTGAAAGCAAAACGTGGCTTAGTAGGCTAGTTACAAATTTGATAAATGCAAGAAGGAAAATCATCTGTCTCGTTAGCTCAGTGGTAAGAGCAGTCGCCCGGCAAGCGGAAGGTCCCGGTTTCAAATCCCGGACGAGGCGGTTGTTTTTTCTTCTTGTATTTATAAATTTGATTTAGAATCATTAAAAATAAAAGTTCTTAAAATTCTTATTTCTCCATCATTGACCGATTCTAACAAGTGTAGGTTCGATTCCCGACCGCGGGAAAAATAAATAAAATTGAATTTACAATTTATTTGTGCGCTTTCATCGTTACTGGTTAATGCCAGCTGAAAGCAAAACGTGGCTTAGTAGGCTAGTTACAAATTTGATAAATGCAAGAAGGAAAATCATCTGTCTCGTTAGCTCAGTGGTAAGAGCAGTCGCCCGGCAAGCGGAAGGTCCCGGTTTCAAATCCCGGACGAGGCGGTTGTTTTTTCTTCTTGTATTTATAAATTTGATTTAGAATCATTAAAAATAAAAGTTCTTAAAATTCTTATTTCTCCATCATTGACCGATTCTAACAAGTGTAGGTTCGATTCCCGACCGCGGGAAAAATAAATATTCTTAATTTATGCATTGTGACGTGTTTTGTAAATTTATCAATTACTGTTAAGTACATTGTTTGCCTATTTGCAATCCAAACGTCAATATGTAAAATTTCGTTAGGTTTAGTTGGTGTCTCAGTTACTGTTCACATGTGAACAAATAATATCAACCGAACCACCGTAACCCAATTCTGATGCAATGGTCAAATCATCAATTTCTACCTTTGACGCAATAATTAAATTATTTTAGGTGCATTTCCCCATAACACGATTATAGGTCACTTGCCCAGCAATTTCTTTTTTATACAATGGAAATGAAATTGCTGAAATCGCCAAAAATGCTGATCGACATTCTTTTTACCATTCATTGTTATGAGGAAATGCACTACGTAGAATAACTCTTCTTTGATAAGTAAAAATTGTATATAAATATGCTAGGGCTACAAATAAAGTTCAGTGATATTTTAATAACGTACATGGTCCTTCGAACAGAGAAAAAGAAAGCTAACACAGATTCAACACACTGTTGAATTTTAGCCATTCTTAGTAACCAGCGGAATTAAATCATCAACCACCATAAAGTCAGTTAACACAGATTTAACACACCGTTAAATCTAGCTGCATTTTTTTTTTGTTTTTTTTTTTTTTTTAATCTAACTATTTTCACAAAGCATTGTCAGCACACCTGTGAAAGTAATTCATCGCATCATCATTTCAATCAGCTCACAAAGATTTAACACACCGTTAAATCTAGCTGTTAATTGAATACCATTTTACTAATTGAGCCGCTCGAGTCAGCCAAATTCGGTTATCCAGACATTATTCTAAAGAGTATAAAAAGCACATATACTCATTATGGTGAGAAAGATATTTCCACACACAAATATCTGGCAGAGGAGGTTGCTCGCTTATTGAAAAATTTCAAGAAGGACGGCGCCGACAGAAAAACACCAGACAACATAAACAAAAGGCTGAAAGAGTTAGATTCGCTATGGACGCAATTTACAAAGCTTCACGATATAGAAACAAAAATAACTGAGGGGCATCCTTACCGCACTGAGAAGCTCTACGACAAAACTTTCGAGATCTATAAATCCGCCGTAGAACTCATTTCGCATTATCCGCTTGGAGATACGCGCACGGCCGATGATAGCGTCCTTTAGGATCACCTGCAGCTTCTACGACTACTTTTGATATACCATCTTCGATAGCCATAACAACAAGCTCCACTCGACCAGCTTCAGTCCCGATTACAACTGCATCAAATATCAACAACTTCTCGCCAGCCACAACATTGCACGGCAGTGAATTACCATTTGCCGGTATAAACATACAACCAACCACGACCACCTCTTGGTGTTTTCCTCTCCAACAGCAACAAGTCCTTCAGGTATGGAATTCTTCCCATCAGGAGGCAAATAGAGTATACAACCTACCAAAGCTTCCGCCAGTAAAAATACCCAAGTTCAATGGGGATTATAAGGAGTGGAAGCCCTTTATTGATATTTTTACTAACGTAATTGACAGAAATCCTTATATCAGTAACGTGGAAAAAATGCAATATCTCCTACACCACTTAGACGGAGATGCCAAGAGAGTCATAAATCATCTACAATAATCAGACTCGAACTATGCAACAGCATTAAGGCTGATTAAAGGACGATTCAACAATAATAGAAAAATAATTACCGATTATGTCAACACTATTATTGATGCCAAAAAAAAAAACAGAGCATAGGGCACAAGAGGACATGATAAGACTATATAATCTCATAAAACAATGCCTAGAAGCTCTCAATATGTTAAATTGCAAGACAGACGAGTGGGGTCCTATGATTGTGTGTATTGCGTTAAAGAAATTGGACACTGAAAGCTTACGGCTATTTGAAGAAGGCCTCTCAGATCCAAAAGAAATGCCATCCGTGGAAGAGTTATTAAGGTTCTTGGAAAAACGTCACCAGGTTCTGGATTGCATTAAGAGCAATAATCATCACAAGTCTATGCTTCACACCAAAAAATCTTTTCACACCACTATAAATTCATCTTGCCTGGTCTGCAGCAAAGGCCACAGCATCTATCACTGTGGAGAATTTAAGCAAATGAATATTGATGAGCGACATGCTTTTATTAGAAAAATGAAACTCTGCTCAAACTGTCTCGCTCACAGCAAGACAGATAATTGCAAATCGCACAAGACCTGCATACATTGCAAGAAAAGACATCATAGCTTGCTCCATAGGAACTTCGACATGGGTACAGCAAATACGAATAGCACAGCGGCGCTTCCTCAGATAGCCAGGAAAACAGAAGTATCAAACATTGATAATACGACCAAAAGCTCCATGACATGTAACTTGAACAATACACTGATTCCTTGCGTATTATTACCAACGGCTGTAGTAAGAGTAAAAAACGCTTTCGGGCAGATTGAGTCCTTCAGAGCATTAATCGACCCCGGCGCACAAGTCTCTCTGATCACTGAAGAAGCAGTTCAGATTTTAAAACTGCAGAAAAGGCCACCATACTAGGAGTTGGGGAGGCGGAATCAGCTAAATCTTCTAGTAAGGTTAACATCAAACTTCAGCTGCAACATCAACATAACGGATACCTCTATATAGAACCACTCGTGCTTTCCAAGCTTAATTCACATCTTCCTGAATCTCACATAGGAGAAATTGACATCAGCAAATACGGAAATATTACTTTGGCTGATCCAAATTTTGATAAACCAGGCCCCATTGACTTACTCCTTGGCGCTGATGTTTATGCTGATATTATTCTGGAAGGTATCAAAAAAGAGCAGCCTGCTGCCCAGAACACAAAGTTGGGTTGGATTATCTTTGGTAGCATTGCAAACTATACCAAAGAAACAACCAAGCTCTCAAGCTTCCTCTCCCTCGCTGAAATAGACGAGAAGCTAGAAAAGTTCTGGGAAATTGAAGAAACTGTAAAACCAAACCAGATTGATGACACGTGCAACCTGCATTATCAAGAAACCCACACTCGAGACCAAGAAGGCAGATACATTGTCTGTCTACCTTTCAGATCAGAAATTGAACAATTAGGTGACTCAAGAAAGAAAGCAATGCAAGATTCGTTCAAAATGAAAAAAAGTTACATAAGAACACAACTAATATGGCAGAATACAACAAATTTTTAGCCAAGTATGCTGAGTTAGGCCACATGAGTCCTGCAAGGCCATTCAAAGGAGAGGTTGCGAACGTTTATTATCTGCCACATCACGCTGTGTTTAAGAGAGACAGTACCACAACTAAATTGCGTGTGATATTTGATGGTTCATCCAAATCAGATTCTGGTCTGAGCCTAAATGACATGCTGCTTTCTGGGCCAAAGCTTCAGCAAGATCTCGCACAAATATTTTTGCGCTGGCGAAGATATAGATACGTTTATACTGCTGACATTGAGAAAATGTTCAGACAAATAAAGATTAACGATAAAGATAAAAATTATCAAAGAATACGAACCAATTCAGGAATATATTTTGAACACTGTTACTTATGGGACAGCGCCAGCCTCATACTTAGCCGTGAAAACGTTGAAGCAACTCGCCGAAGATGAAGGCTACCGGTTTCCAGTTGGTAAAACAGTACTCACCAACGACTTTTACGTCGACGACATGTTGACGGGAGCAGATTCCAAAGAAGAAGCTAGGATGTTACAACACCAGATAATAGAACTTTTGAATAGAGGCAAATTCAATCTCAGAAAATGGACATCGAATAGTGAAGATTTACTCAGAGACATTCCTGCAGATATTCGAGAAAAGGGTATACTTGAAATAAAAGAAGACGACTCAATCAAGACCCTTGGTATACACTGGAATCCAAGAAAGGATGAGTTTAAGTTTAAGCTTAATTGGGACAACTTGGACTCAAAACTAACTAAAAGACAGTTGCTCTCTAAAATATCCACAATTTTCGATCCGCTGGGATGGCTTGCACCAGTAACCTTTGAAGCTAAACACATCATGCAATCGCTTTGGAAAACTGGCACAGGATGGGATGAACAAGTGCCTGTTGAAATAACAAGCGCTTGGGAGAATCTTGAGAAAGATTTGATTGAGCTAGACAAAATAATACCCAGATGGATAAATTACAGAGCAAACCGCTAACTTGAATTACACGGGTTCTGCGATGCATCAGAGAAAGGCTACGCAGCTGTTGTTTATTCTAGAACAACCGATTCATTTGGAAAGATTCACACAGCTCTATTAACTTCCAAAACTAAGGTAGTACCACTCAAACAAAAAGTTACACTCCCACGCTTGGAACTCTGTGGCGCATTACTTTTAGCACAATTGCTCAAAGCAACAAGTGGCGTCCTAGACGCGTCCAAAACAACAGCATGGTGTGATTCAGAGATAGCTTTGGCTTGGATTACAAAAAACCCTAACAATTGGAGTACCTTCGTGGCAAATCGAGTATCCGAAATACAAAGATTATGTCCTAAGGATTTATGGAGGCACATATCGTCTAAAGACAATCCAGCAGATGTTGCATCAAGAGGAATTAATCCTTCCAAAATCCTATCACACAATACATGGTGGAAAGGACCGTCATGGTTATCACATGGTCAAAGGGTAGAGCATTAAAAAGATCGAGCAAGGTACTTTCGCTTCATCCATTCCTAGATTCACGAGGTATCTTATGTGTAGGTGGGCGAATACAAAACTCGATCTTACCAACGGAGACCAAGCATCAAATATTCCTGCCACAAAAGCATCACCTAACTAACCTAATCATCGACAGCGCGCACCGTCAGACCCTTCACGGAGGAACGCAGCTCACCTTAAGTTACATTAGAACTCAGTTCTGGATTATAAATGCAAAGAGTATTGTACAATCCAGAAATCAAAGATGTATAAGGTGTATCAGGCATAAGCAAACCTCTTCACATCAATTAATGGGAAATTTACCGGCAGTGCGCATAACACCATCTCCACCCTTTTCACATTGTGGAATTGATTATGCAGGCCCTTTTATCACAAAAATGTCGAAAGGAAGAGGCACTAAGACATTAAAGGGCTACATAGCGCTCTTTGTCTGCATGGTCACCAAAGCAATCCACTTAGAGCTCGTCAGTGATCTGACCACTGATGCCTTTCTAGCTGCCTATAAGAGATTTGTTGCCCGCCGGGGAAATTGCAAGCAAATCTTTAGCGACAATGCAACCAATTTTGTCGGAGCCAAGAACCAGATGAATAAAGACTTGCAAGAGGCAATAAAAAGGTCAACCAAAATAGCTGCCGAAATAATAGCCAACTACGGCACAGACTGGAAATTCATTCCTCCAGCAAGTTCCCATATCGGAGGCCTTTGGGAAGCTGGAGTGAAGTCAGTCAAACGGCACCTGAAATGCATTTTGGGCGAAACTCTCTTAACATACGAGGAATTCACAACAGTACTCAATCAAGTGGAAGCATGTGTAAATTCAAGACCCATTTGCCAGCAATCTAGCGATCCAATGGATTTCGAGCCTTTAACTCCAGGCCATTTTCTTATTGGACGTCCGTTATTGGCTCCTCCTGAGCCAGATCTCAGCGACACGGACGTGCATCAAAGATGCAAATTAGTCATACAAATGCAACAAGATATCTGGAAAAGGTGGTCAATGGAATATCTTTCCCAACTGCAGCAACGCAGTAAATGGGTAACAAAAAGGGATAATCATTCACAAGGTGAACTGGTCTTAATAAAAAGCGATAGCTTACCACCACAAAAGTGGTCCCTGGGCCGTATTACAGCTCTTCATCCTGGAGATGACGCCATAGTGCGAATCGTTTCTGTCCAAGACAAGGACGGCATCAAGAAACGACCACTTGTCAAGATTTGTCAACTTCCACTCAATGTAACCAACAATGAAGAAACATCCACGATTCAATTAAAAGCGATAACAAGAACAATAAGGCTGACTACAGAAAGGTCTAACGAACACTCGGAACTTAAACCTATAGCAGTCAAAAGTACATCAAAGAGAATATTAGATTAGCCCAGGAACACGTCACGCAGCAAAACTCCAAGAATAGCACCATGCACTTGGGCGTCAAAATTGTTCCAGATCACTCTAATAATGTTATACTGGGTAACAATAGCTTTCACTAAGGACTACGAAATACTCCAAGCGAAATCTGAACTCTACGTGGAAGATTTGGGTTACGCACAAATCAAACGGGGAAATCTTCGCCTACAAATAACGTTTCCAATGAGCGAAGCCCTTGAAGATCAAAGGCTAGTTAACAATGCTTGGACACAAATTCAGACCATGTGTGAAGAGACGAAAATATTAACACACCTGACTCATTGTGACTTACTGTTCAATCACATGTCATTGAAAAGAAAAGAGTTGCTTGCGAACATTGACGATGTTCTGGAGATTTTTCAGTCTAAGAGTAGACTAGAAGAGGCCTTCTGGGAAAATTCCTAAATAGTGTATTTGGGATTAATGATGAAGTCTATAGGGATATAGAGACAATACATCATAACCAAAAAGATTTGTTACAAATAGCAAACCAACAAGCGATATTATTGAACACAAGAATAAACCAGTCGAATAGTGTCATCTGGGATAAGCTGAAGCAATTCGACTCTCGTCTATCGCAAGTCATATCCTCAATTAATGAGATGAAAGGATGGTACTCCCAGGCAGATCACAATAGAATTAGCATTGAAGTAATATCTACTTACGTCAGTGCTCAAGACTATTACAGCGAAATTCAAGCAAAATACAATAAATGGCTCAACGTTATACACCAGCATGGACATTTACTGGATTTTGTTTCTACACGCGTCGTCAGTGAGATTATAAAAAACACGACGAAATCAATTGGTCCGAACTATCTCATACCGAAAACGCCACAAGCTAGGCTGGACTTAATTGTGGAAAACAGCAACTTATTGCTCCATGGATACCTGAACATCGTAGAAAATAATATTTACAGCCTGATACATGCTACGCCTATACCCGAGAAAATTAACAACAATTCATTTTCTATAATGGATCTAAAAATCTTTACGTATGCCGTTGACTACGACCAACAAACCTACATCACTTTAGAAGATCAGGCGATGAAATCATGCTCAGCCACCAGCAGGGATATCCATCTTTGTACTCCTGGCATCGTACATAACATAGAAGACAGCCCATCCTGCATTATCGACGCAATTTACAATCGGCATAGCAAGACCACATGCGATATGAAACAATTTCATTTAACAGGCACTATTTGGAAGGCGTTAAGAATGAAGAACAGCTGGTTATACGTAACATCAGAGCCCAAGGTAGTAGCTGTCATCTGCAAGGGTGTAAGAACAGACGTTCTACTCAACAACACTGGAATTATACGTCTTCACTATGACTGTGTTCTCAAAACGAGAGAAATTATTCTAAAAACCATGTTAGATCAATCAGTGAAAGTAGTGTCCAGCCACGTAGTAGAGACAGTACCATCTAAAACTACTATACATTTTAATCAGCCCCCAGTAATTCTAAAAACAGGCACCTTGATACGGGAAGATGAACCGATACCCGACCACACCATAAATTTCGACTTACCTCATCTCGAGACTTTCAAGAGAAGAGTGACCACCTATTCTGTAATATCTACGGCGACCCTACTACTTTCACTGGCGTTCGTGATGTTAGCATGCTACTACAGGAAGGAAATTAAAAAAATATTCACGCAATGCAGGAAGACCAAGAAGAACTACCACAAGACCCAGGAGAACGCTGATCATCCAAAGATCTCTGAGGACTACAATCGAGTTCTAGCATCTGTCGCCCCCCAGCATGTTCACATGTGAACAAATAATATCAACCGAACCACCGTAACCCAATTCTGATGCAATGGTCAAATCATCAATTTCTACCTTTGACGCAATAATTAAATTATTTTAGGTGCATTTCCCCATAACACGATTGTAGATCACTTGCCCAGCAATTTCTTTTTTATACAATGGAAATGAAATTGCTGAAATCGCTAAAAATGCTGATCGACATTCTTTTTACTGTTCATTGTTATGAGGAAATGCACTACGTAGAATAACTCTTCTTTGATAAGTAAAAATTGTATATAAATATGCTAGGGCTACAAATAAAGTTTCAGTGATATTTTAATAACCTTTTCAAGTCGTTTACTTTCACTCAAGCAACTAATCTTGTTTTACCCCCTACCAAAGGTAAGGTAATCAAGTCTATCTACCTTCTACAGCACATCAGTATACCTTAATCAACACACCGTTGCTTAACGTACATGGTCCTTCGAACAGAGAAAAAGAAAGCTAACACAGATTCAACACACTGTTGAATTTTAGCCATTCTTAGTAACCAGCGGAATTAAATCATCAACCAGTTACTTTATACAAGGGTTTATACGGACTTCTTTCAAATTTTGAAATGTTACAAATTTCGCAATTATTTAAAATTCTACCTATCTTTTCTTTTAATTTGGGAATGTAGTAAGCGTCCTTGATTTCTTCATATGTTTCATTTATTCCCCTGTGATTAAATTCTTCACGCGTATTGGATATTATTTCTAATGCCCTTCCTTCATCTTCAATATCTTGTAAGAGTTTGCTACTCTTGATGAATTTTAGTAGTTTAGTACTACTGAAATATTTCAAATAAGTTTCTTGGAATTGTGCAAATAAATGGTCATCGTTTGAGTATACTACGACGATACCCTTGGATGGCAAGAATTTTTTCAAGATATCAGTTACACTTTCTTCATTGAATATTTTCAATTCGATGAGAAGTCTTCTTTTACCGAATGGTTTACGTAATTTGTGACAGCTAATTCTGTCGGTTTTGTTTAATATAATTTGGGTTTTGAAGATATTCACCGGACTATAAACGATTGGGATGAGATTTGAGCTATCCTCTCTCGCACTGTGAATTGTTGCTCCCGTCGAAGAATTACTATTACTTTCTATTTCGTTGCCTTCATTCTCGTCCTCGTTTATTTCATTATTATGGATTTCTATTCTAGAAAGACCGTCTGCTACATTGTTATCCTTACCTTTGACATATTCAATATCGTAATTATATTCTCCTAATTTTATTTTCCACCTTTGTAACTTATTATTTGGTTCTTTGAGCGAACTTAACCATACCAAAGGTCTGTGGTCAGTCTGAATAGAAAACTTCCTGTCGTAAAGATACGCTCTGAAATATTTTACTGCCCATATGATGGCATGTAATTCTTTTTCTATTGTCGAGTAGTTGATTTCGTGGTCATGAAGCGTCCTACTTGCGTAGCTAATGGGATGCCCTTCTTGTGACAATACTGCCCCTAACGCGTAGTTTGACGCATCTGTTGTTAAGGTGAATTTTTTATTGAAATCCGGGAACCTGAGAATTGGTTCAGATGTAATTAGAGTTTTTAAAGTTTCGAAACTTCTAACATATTCTGGATCGTTGATATTATTTTTCTTACTCTTTTTTAAATAAATAGTCTTTTATAAATTTCCGGTAATACCCCGTAATTCCTAAAAATGATTTTATTTGCTTGGTGGTTTTTGGGATTTCGTATGTTATTAATGTTTCTATCTTCTTGGGATTTGGCTTTATACCTTCAGTGGATATTACATGACCTAAGAATGCCGTTTCTTTTCTTAAAAATTCACTTTTATCTAGTTGTACTTTTAAATTGACCTCTTTTAATTTTGAAAATATTTTCCTTATAGAATCAACATGTTCTTCTAGGTTAGTGGAAAATATGATAATGTCGTCTAAGTACACTAGACAGACTTTTCCTAAATATTCTGAAAGTACTGAATTCATCAGCCGTTGAAAGGTGGCTGGCGCATTTTTAAGGCCGAAAGGCATACGCGTGAATTCAAAATGCCCTTCATTAGTAGAAATGGCAGTCTTCTTGATATCTTCTTCTTCTATCTCGACTTGGTGGAATCCCTTTGCTAGATCGAGAGTCGTAAAATATTGTGCCCTCCCTAATTTGTCGAAAATATCATCTATGTTCGGTATCGGGAATTTGTCATCTATCGTGACTTCACTTAATTTTCTATAATCAATCACTATACGCCATTTTTGCTTGCCCGATGCATCCAGTTTTTTGGGTACCACCCATATTGGAGTAGAATATGGTGAATTACTAGGGCGTATAATGTTTTGTTTCTGCATTTCTTGTATTTGTTCCCGTACTTCTGTTTTATGTACCTCAGGGTACCTGTAACTTTTATTATAGATTGGAACTTCGTTTCGCGTCTTAATAGAATGTTTTATCACATGCGTGAAAGACAAATCAGTTCCTTCTTGGAAAAATATGGATGTAAATTCTTTTACTAGCTTTGTAATAGCTTGTTTCTCTTCGCTATTCAAATGATCAATTCTAATCTGATCAAGTGGGCAAATATTTTTCTGAAGATCAAAATTATAAATTATTTCTGTATCTAAAGAGTTTATCAAGGTTTCATAATCCTCTTCAAGATTTATCAAAATATATTTTTATTTTAGCATCTTCCGTTTCTAAGGTTCTATTTTTATAACTTAAATTAATGTTCAAGGGTTTTAAAATATTGTTTCCTATTAAACCGTCGTATTCAGAGTGAAAATTAAATTCTAAAAATTCTGCCATTTCGCTAGTTCTATTGAACTCTTTGAATAATGGTATTTTAACTTTATTAAATATTTTTACATTTTGATTTATCGTTTTTAACTCAATGGGTTTTTGCATGGGGATTTGCCATTTAGGATTGCATACGCCTGGGTTCACGATGCTAGATGTAGTGCCGGTGTCTATTAAAAATTTTAACTTTCTAACAGCTGTGTTAATTATTATATAGGGTAGGACCGGATATTGGAGGCTATTAATTGAAAATTTTCGTTTCTATTGTGTTGATTTTCTTCGAAGTTATAATTACGTCTGTTGATTGTCGATGTGTCAACGTCCATCGGTTCTACAATGTCATTTCTGTTAATATTCGTATTGTTGTTGGTTTGACTTTGATAATTTTGTCTGTACCTGTCGGATCTAGGAAGTTCAAATCTTTGATTTGATTTATTCTGATACCTCCAGTAACTATTGTCATTATTTGTATTCAGATTCTTTTTATTTCTGTCGTAATTTGAGTTATCGTTTCGATTGTTACTATAGTTATTTCGATTGTTTTTATTATTTTCTAATTTTATTTTATTATTTAACCTGCGTAGCATAGCATTTATTTCATTATAAAAATCTACAGAATTCGTTTTAAATGTTATGAATCTAAGTTCATCGAAAAGTTGATCGGCGCTTAATCTATCACCGAAATGTGGAACAAAAAGAGTTTTCACCTCTTGCCACTTTGTAATACCATTATTTATTTCGATCACTTCGCGAGCTTTTCCGGTTAATCTACCTTTAATTATATCAAAAAATTGTTTTTGGCTCAGATCATCATACTTAGCTAATAAAGGAAAAACCGTATCTACTAAACTTGTAAAATTATAAAGGTCATCTCTATCACCATTGAAAGTAGGCAATTGACTCAAATATTTTATTGGATCTAGGCTTACTTGTGTATTCGTGTTTATTGTGTTGATTCCTCCTTCGTGTACGTTGAGATTTAATTGACTGGTTTTTAGTAGATTGCTGCTGATTTGGGAATTAATTTTAGGTTGTTGTTGATTATCGATGATGATATTGCAGCTGTCGTCTGATTGTACTTCTTTCTGTTTTACTTGGTCCTAACAAATTTTATTAACAATTTTCAGATGGTTCCCTTACTTCGGAAATGAAAAATTTAGTTTTACAAAAACTTGTTTCGCACAGAATTATTTTAATAGAATTTGCACTGAATAACAAATTTGTTTATATTTTTTTTGCACTGGATGTTCTTTCGCGAACATCCTACCGACTGCGCCACTTTTAGAATTTTACCTTTTCAGCAAGATAAAAATAAAAAAAAAATATTAGAAAGAAAAAACACAACTTTGATTTTAAACGTTTATTAGAAAAATAAAGCTTTCTCGACTACGACCGACTTGTACGTAAATTAAAAAACAGACTGACTTTCTTCTTAACTTGAACTTTTCATTAGGTTCTTCATCGAGTAAGTAAAAATGCTTGCTTCTACAAAATTGCAAAATGCGCGTGTGAGAAAATGATTTAAAAATGTTATTTGATACTTTTGTTTTTCACAAAAGTATTTTCCGGTGGAGGAATAATTTAAAATGTTATTTGATGCTTTTGTTTTTCACAAAAGTATTTTCCGGTGGAGGAATAATTTAGCTGAGTCTGCGTGCTCTTGATTATGTGAAAAAAAAAGAGGTGAATCTTGTGGGGACGTGACCTGTCTGCTAGCAGCCCAAGTGGCAGCGGGACCAGTGAATGGGGTGCATTTACTCGCCCACGTTGTGGTGGCTCATATGCCCGTCCTCATGGTCCATGGAGAATCAATATTCGCGTTTAAGAGTTGATGCACAAAAGTTACATCGGCAACCATGCGACGTTTTTCAAGGGAGTGCATATTCAAAAGCTTCAAGCGATCCTCATAAGGGGGAAGAATCAATGAATTATTCCAGGGTAGGTGCCTAAGAGCGAAGCGCAGGAAGTTCCGCTGAACAGACTCGATGCGGTCGATGTGTGTACCGTAAAATGGAGACCAGACCTGGCTAGCGTATTCAAGGAGAGGTCTCACAAAACAAGTGTACAAACGCAATGTTATGGTGGGATTCGAGAATTCTCGAGACCAACGTTTGATAAAGCCCAGCATAGAGTTACTCTTAGATACCATGTAGTTAATGCGAGAGATAAAATCCAATCTATGGTCACATTTGACACCCAAGTCACAAACAGCACCCTCGCGACGGCGAATCGTGGAATCCGAGAACACATAATCATAAGTGATGGGTTTCTGATCCCTGTGGAAAGTCATAACCTCACATTTGTCGATATTGAGAGCCAAATTATTGTTTTTGCACCAAACGTAAAACTTGTGAAGTTCATCCTGTATCAGTTCACAATCGTTAACAGATTTAAAGTTAAAAGTTTAATATCGTCAGCATAAATCAATACTTTGCAGTGCCTCACAACAGAGACAATGTCGTCAATAGATAGAATAAAAAACAACGGGCCCAAGTGACTCCCTTGAGGTACTCCGGACGAAGCTTTCAGGACTCTAGAGATGGAATGACGGAATAATATTTGATATGTTCTGTTATTCAAATAAGACTCCGTCCATTTTATAAATGTTTGGTGAAACCCATACTTTTCCATTTTAAAGAGTATCACGGAGTGAGATAACTTGTCGAACGCTTTACTAAAGTCAGTATAAATACAATCTGTCTGATAACCTTTTGCAAACCCGCCAATGGCATCCGAGACAAATTCCAACAGGTTAGTGGTTGTAGACCTGCCCGAAATAAACCCATGCTGGTTTGAAGAAAGAAAATTCTTGCAGGAAATTGATAGCTGAGAGTAAATAATAGATTCGAATAATTTTGGCATACAAGACAATTTTGCGATAGGCCTATAGTTAGAAATTTCACTTTTACTACCTTTTTTGTGGATAGGTATGATAAAAGAATTTTTCCATAGCTGAGGAAAACAACCACTATTAATTGATTTTTGGAAAATAATTCTCAGCGGAGCTGTAAGGACATGGCAACATGACTTATAGAAAGCTGGAGGGATGCCATCAGCGCCCGTTGTGAACTCATTTGGAAGGCCGTTAATATGATCGAGTATATCCTCTTGCGCAATTGTAGGGATAGTGAATGAAACATTATGAGAATCGTTCATATGACTAAAGTTGTCATTTCGAGGAAGGAAATTTGACGAAGAAAATGCATTGTCAAAAAATGAAGCAAACATATTGCAAATTTCAGATGAATCATCACTAGTAGAATTTTTGTACCTCATGGTATTGGGGTAGTTGTCTGTTTTTTTCTTCATATTTATAAATATAAAAAAGATACGTGGGTCACGAAATAATTTCGCGCGCATGTTTTGAATATACTCATCATAAAGTGTAGAGGAAAGTTCTTTGAACTCATTATAGGATGTGAGGAAATTGTTGTGACTTATTAAGTCTTTGTCCCTCATGTAACTTTTCCACAATTTATTCTTTTTATTTTTGAGATGTTTAAGTTCTTTATTGAACCATGGCGGAGATGTTTTAGAGGACCGCTGTCGCTCGCGAGGAACGTGAGAGGAAAATAAATCGAAAATAATTATGTAAAATTTAGAAACGTCTTCGTCAACACTGCTGCTGGATAGTAATATGTTGAAATCAATAGACATAAGTCTACTGGAAACTTCCGAAAAGTTAGCCTTTCTAAAATTGAAGAAGTATTGTGTTTCGTCACAAATAGTAATGTTTTCAGTTTCATAACAATATGAAATTAGTAGAGGGGTGTGATATTTGTCAAGAGTAGACATTATAACTGGGCTAGGTTCGATTAAAGAGTTACCCGCGTCAGTAGAGAAAACCAGGTCTAATTGCCTACCCATGTCATTCTTTACATTACTGATTTGACTGAGACCGAGAGATGACATATTGTCCAGGAATAGTGATTCCTTTGTAGACAGGTTATTAAGAGGAAGATAGTCATCGTCATCTTCATTAGGTACCCATTGTATATTGGGTAAATTAAAATCACCAATAAGTAGTAGTTCGTCAAGAGGTTGCATCTTGCCGTGAATAAAATTAGATGTTGAAGTGAGCAGGTCGTAAATATTTTGACCTTTGTCATCAACGCTGTTTATGGAGTCTGGAGGAATATAGCAACATAATATGTATAAGTCGTATTTTAAGAGAGACAACTTAAGAACAATGAGTTCAATGTCAAGAGTGTTAGAAAAACTGGGAACGTCAATTTGGCTGCAATTAAAATGGTTTTTGCATGCGAGGAGTACGCCACCACCACGAGCCTCAGAATCTGTATGTCTATCTTTTTCTGGTAAGAATTGTCTAAGATTTCGGCATCACGAAAGCCATGATGCAACCAAGTTTCAGTGAAAGCAACGATATCAAAACAAGTTACAACAGAGGATTTGAAGATATGTGCAGTTTTTGTTCGAATCCCCCTTACATTTTGATAGTAAAGGGAAAGCGACTTCAGTTTTTTGGAGTAACGTTGCTTATTTTAACTGTATTCCTAGGCTGGCGCCCAGAAGGTACAAATAATTTAGTAAAAGCACCGGAGGGCCAGAATAAGGGATCTAATAACTTATCCTGCACATCTGCTGAAACAGTTAAGACAAACGATGCAACCGGTTTCGAGGATTTACAAATCTTACGACAGGAAATACTCTCTGTTGCAATGTTTTTGGATTTTAGGTACGTCAGTATGTCATCACATAGCGTTTCAGGCGAGAACGGAGTGACAAAAACACTCGAAGGTTTTGATATTGTTCTCAAAGAGGTACCATTCCCTAATGTGGACACAGAAGTAATAATATTCGATACTGTGGATTCAGAAGCAAGAGCTAGAGCGGTATTATCACCGCATGGGCTCACTGCGCTACATACGTCCACACCTTCCGAAGAGGCACCCAGACTAACAGGGATTGTCGGAATTTGCGGGCTCAATCTTTCAGTCGACAGAACCTCATGTTTTTTAGAAGTTTTTTTTTTTGTTTTCTTTGGAACAGGATTCGATTTTTGAGGGCAGTCAACGACAGTTGAAATTGTGCAGTCAAGCCTTTTTTGCACAATTAACTGAGCATTAAGGTTAACCTTGTCCGATAGGCCAACCACCATGCTCTTAAGGTTGTCCAGGTCACCCCTGTACAACGCGAGCGTATCAAAAAAAGTATGGGCTGGGGCTCGCCCACAAGAATCGCAGACCCACAATAAATTGCGAGTCTTTTTTAACAGATTTAAGGCAGCCTTCTCGAGCTTAACGCAGGAGGTGTGGAACGCTTTACCGCAGACACCGTCGCAAGGTATAAACTCGGAAGAGCCATCGAGGTCGGCGCGGCAAAAACCACAGCAATCCATACTTAAATAAAATTATGATTAAATCACCGACGCGGTGGGAAAAATTTAGAAAGGGAATTACACAAAATCACGTTTAACACAGAAAGTGAGGTTAGAATCGCACTAGCACTAAAAATATTAATTTACACAAGTATAGATTAAATGCAACCAAGAAAAATATACAATAAACAAACTAGACAAACTAAAGCCACTAAAAGAGTACCAGAAAATAACTAAAAACACTTAAATACACAATATTTGCAAAATACGATTGCACACCACACTTAACACTTGACAGATCCCAAATCATCATTTTAGTGTCCTGTTTGTCACAAGAGATTCTACAGCATATTGAACGGATTTAACTGCCGGTTACTTAGCATTACGTGGGGCACGTAGCATTGTCGGCTAAGTTCTGAAATGCAAATTTGTTGCGATTACCGAGAAGTAACAGAAAAACATGTCAATACATTGACTCTTGAGTATAGGAAAATCTAAAAGATACGCAACATGGTGCAGTACACAAGTTAAACTCTTCCAGTCAACTGTTTTGCAGATTGTGTTTCGTACGTACATAAATAATGTAGATTATAATATAAATATATAATTATAAAAAGGGGATAAGAGTTGAAATTAGTTTCACTATCAATGAAATAAGTAAATAGATGAAGAACGCATTGAATAAATTAAACAGTGAGAAAAGATTGTAGGCATAGTTGCTTTAAATTTTATCAAAAATAAAATTTTATTAATTAATTTTTAAGATAGTTATTTGAAAATTAGCCTTAGGTTACAAATAATTTTTGGTATTCAGGTGAAAAAGGTTAATTTTTACAATTGTAGCTGTGACATGTAGGCAGGATATAATAATTTGCATAAATTTACTATTCATTTTAGCATTGGTACCAAAAAGGTACAAAAGTCCACAACTGATTTTACACCATAAAGTTTTCGAACTTGATTGATAATGTCTGCATAGTGTGGTGACACAAGATTTGTGCAGAAAAACTAGGACTGCGTGTAAAGAAGAGGGCAGGTATAAACTTGAATACTAACATATTTCAAACACAAGTAGGTTAACATAAAAACAAACAACCTTAATTTATTTAGAAAAGTTACATGAAAAGGAAAGCAACATTTCAGTTTCCTATAAGCTCGTTTTAAGCTATAGTCAATGTAGACATTTCCCGCTCTTTACATAATTTAAGAAAATCGTCGTCATCACATGAAAATCAGTACAATGAAAATAGAAGGAGATCAAAGAAAAAATGTCTATATCCTATTGCGAACAAAGCAGTTGCAATCAATACTGGTAGTCATTAAGGTAGTTTTACTTTCAGAAATCTAGATTTGGTTTTATCACACGAAGTGTATTTATCAGAAAAATTACAAAAATTTTCAAACTTTTCAAAAACGTAGAAATTAAAGGAACGATTATAACGTAAATATGGATAACTGAATACTTTTCATTTCTCCTTTCACTTTCCTGGAGCCCTCTCCCATGAAGGTCGTCTAGGTCCGCTAGTCTCTCTCTTTACAGGTCTACCAAGGGACTCTGAAAATATCTGCCCTCAGAGTCAGTTGGGTGGTTGGGGCATGCAGGAAGGCAGACCATCTGCGCCTTCAATATGGATATAGGTAAGTGACGTAAAGGTCCATCCAGAACTGAATGTGTGCCGGCGTTTTTGGTTAAAAGCACGAGATTTTTTTTGTATCTGGCAGCCGGCAGCGGCAGGTTTTCGTGGAACCTCCCCACACTGTCCGCCAATAGCCGAGGCGAGCTAGCGTGCCGCCCTGCACTCAACGCTGTCCGCCGAGTGATCTGTCAGCTCATGCTGGCAGTCTGGACTTCACGTCCAAGCCAATCACTCAACATAGTTCCATAACAATAAACAGGCGAAAGTGTTCTAATTGTATTGCGATAATTGGATTTAATAATTAATTAATTAATTGTTTGTGAATTTTATAAGTGTAGAGCGGGAATAAAAACTTAAGAATTAAATCTGTAACATTGTGTTTTAAATACCGAGCCAAAAGCCACGCTCGCAACAATATTCACAATGCTAGGAAAATAATTTAAAGAAATAAATATATTTTTGTTTGATAATGTTTAAGTCTAATCTGATGAGCTTAAGTTTGTTTAATTTTAATAGTAGTGTACGTCCGAATACAATAAAAAATTTAAGCTAATAACTTTAGAAATTTATATTCTAAGTAGTATATTTCATAGCAACTTTCTGCTTATAATTACATATTAAGTAATAGGATGTATTAATAAGATACACATATTTGAAATTAAAGAGTTGTTATCGTATATCCATTGCTTTTCTTAAATAAAGGTGTTGGTTCTATGTGTGTTTATCCATTGGTCCTTTATGCCTTTTATCCCTAATAATTTTCCTATGTTACGAAGCTTGGGGTACTGAAATTTGATTTATTTTAAAGTAAACGATGTCCTATTAGGAAGCTTCTACACTTACAGAACATGATTTTAATAAGGATATAGGCATAATTAAATTAAAGAACAAAATAAATAAGTTGGAACTAAGATTTAAACGTAAGAATAAGAATATTAAGGAACTACACTCTATACAAAACAGTCTTTTGAAGCTATTAAGGAAAATGTAGTTATTGCTAAGGATAACGGAGAACACAATTTTTACAGTTAGTGTTCGATATATGCACAATCGACAGCACTTAGACAGGAATGGGAAAGATGTAGTAGGATTTGCTGACGTAGGCGATGGCGGTAATAGTGATGTAGTTGCTACACAAATGCTGGTTTTTATTGCAGTGTGTATAAATAGAACATGGAAAATACCACTTGCATTTTTCCCTATTTCCTCTAATAATAATAATAATAATAATTTATTAGCAGTAAACGTACTTTTCACAAAAAACAATACAATTATTTATACTACCTCTTAACAAATTTCTGACATAGCTCGAATATATTCTATACAAAGTTTTACAAAGACATTTACATTTCTTTCTTCCTTTATCACTACATAGTGGCAAATTATTATACAATTGAAACCCCTTATATATTAATGAATTCTGTGTATGTGATCCATTGCAGGTAAGTAATCTGCATTCCTTAGATTATATGGCTGCGCATCCGTCACCAGTATAAAATATAAATATAGTATAAATATAAATTTCAACATGTTAAGATCAATTCTCTGTGTCACATTCATCCACTTAAGAGCTGAGAGCAAACACCTAATTGATGTGTATCTATTACATTGCAAGATTATCCTCATTGCCCTATTTTGATGTTTGTGTACATAGTCTGTCCTTCGATGTACGTGTGCATAGAAAAAGTACCGTCGAGCAGTATTCGAAATGAGGTTTTATAGTGACATTGTAGATTTTTATTGCACTCGCTAGTGAAACTGATTTTCTCAACAGTCTAAAAATGATATCTTTTTCCCAATCTTTTTACATACATAATCCACGTGTTTATTGAAATTTAGTTTATTGTCCAACAATATACCTAAATATTTGATGTCATCAACTAATTCAATTCGCTCATTCTCGATTGCGATCGACACATTTAATTTGCGTTTTAATATCATACATTTTGATTTACTAGTATTTAATTTCAGCCGATTGCTATTCATCCATGCTTTAACTTTGTTCAGATCGCTTTCTATTTTTCTTTTGATATCATCTATGTTTTCCCTAGTACAAAATATCAGTGTATCATCAGCAAACAGCATGAGCTTTCAGTGGACTATCACTTGCTTTAAGTCGTTTATATAAAGCAAGAATAATAGTGTTCCTAAGACTGATCCTTGTGAAACCACCATTTCAGTTTCAATCGCTGTTGAGAAAGCTTCGTTGACCTTTGTTCTCTGCGTTTTTTTTCTGAGATAATCCACAAACCAATTCAATTCACACCCTTTAATTCCATACTTGTCCAATTTCTCAATCAGAATATTTCTGTCCACCGTTTCAAAGGCTCGTTTCAAGTCTAGAAAAACAGCTACAATTGCCTTCCAGTAGTTGACAATAAAATTAATTGTCGTCTCACATGAATGCTTTTTCGAAACCCAGACTGTTCCGGGATTATTATATTATTCCTTTCCAAATATTTTTCCACCTGAATTTGTACAGTTTTCTCTAATACCTTCTCTAATACCTCCTCGAAGACCTTTAACATGTTTATAGGACGAAACTCCTCACACTTCTTTGCATTTGTCACTTTAGGTACTGGTACTATATAAGTGATAACACTTCTTTGCTTACAAAATTTGCGAGATACAAAGGCGGAAGTAGTGAGTATAACTTTTGATGTATATGCTTAAACTTGTCCGCAATTCCTTAGGTGACTTTCAAATAATTATAGACGGTGACGGCAATGAAATCAAATGGAATTATTTGAAAGTTTTGCAGGAAAAGAAAGGCTTCCACTTAGGAAATTAAAAAGGGCACCCATACATATATGTACTTTAAACAACAAAAACTGAAAGTTAAATTAAGTGTTTAAAAAACTAAGCAAATCAGTTCCAGACGCCCTGGATTTCTGTCGTGAGGTTTTAAAAATATCATCCTTTGCAGGAAGTGGACCAACAGAACAATTCATTCGAATTTTTCACGGTATATTTGATACTTTAAACAACAGAAAGGTATCAGAGTATCAATTTAAGAAAAAGCCCTCTACAACAATAATTTCCAACACATAAATGAATTTATGACAAATGCAATAGACTACATCCTCCATTTAAAATTAACTTCCGGAGAAGATATCATTAAAAGCCGTAGAAGTGTTGGAAAATGTTACACTTATATATGAAAGATTTATTAAAAGCTCCAAACTTGTATATTTTCCTCTATATAAAGCAAACCAGTATCACATTGAATTAACTTTCACCTTAGTACGACTTGTTTTAGGCTGTAACAATAATCCCTCTGCTCAGCAATTTATTGCTGCATAGAAAAAGCTTTTATTCCGTTGTCAAATTAGAGAAGGTGTGTCGGAAATTGCATCCCACTGGAACATATAAGCTTACTAAATCCTAATCGAAATTCTAAACCATCCGGAGAAATGAATGGAAGTGCGGGTAGATTTAAAATGTTTGCAGATAGTTCTGAAGAGCTGGACAATTATGAACAAATAGACATACTCCTAGAGTTTCATTCCTATGTCCGTGATCCCAGCTATATTTCAGATTATGTTAAACACGCCGTAGAATATATCGCCGGTTTTGTTGTATTTTCCTAAGTAAGCGATTGAATTGCGCGGATTGTTTGGCTGCTTTGCAGCAAAATCTCTAATAACATATAAAAGCGTAAAAAATATGCGAAAAAATTGAAAGCGAGCTTCGGCGCAATATCAAATTAAGTATCCAAGAGCGTGATGTTATCATTTTAAACAGTAAAGCTTAAGGCTCATTCAGACTTGGCAAGTTACTTGCACAAGTAAGACTCTCTTCACTTTCCTATGCCCCTCGTAGGTTCAAATGCTTACTTGCGACAAGTTGGAAATCTTGTTCCACTCCTTTCTACTTTTTAGAGCAAGTCCACACTTTTAACTTCAATTTTATGTGAATTTTAAACATGGGGATGGTGTAAATTGTTAGATGATATAGATTTATGGAAGTTGTCAACCTTGCAATACATTAAAAAAATAAAAAAATGGTTGAAGTTTGTATTCCTCAAAATAAGTAGAAAGAGGTTGATCCAAAAAAGTATTATGGAAATATTTGAAGTGATGAAAGACAAAATTGCGGACACATTAAACGAAAGAGAAAATAAGCGTGTTGCGGTACGAAAATGATTAAATCGAAGATATAAATTAGGTGCTTTTAGTACTCTTCTCAAAGAACTAATTCTTGAAGAACCATTTACGGCTATTTCCGCAAAAAATTGCTGTTAATGTAATTTTGAAAGGAATGACAGCAATCATCTGTTTTAAGTTAATGTTACACTTTAGTTCCACTTCAGGCAAATTCCTGCAAAAGTAGTTCCACTTCAGGCAAATTCCCGCAATAGTACTTGAAGAATGTGAACATGAACTTGCTCCTATGTAGCAATCTAATTGTACAATTAACTTGCAGAGTCTGAATGGGCCTTTAGTCTTATTACTGACAGTGCAAAAGTCAACCATAGTGCCAGAACTCTTTCCCGATTATGCTGATCATATGGCTGAAATGCCTTACTCATAAAATTAATTTCTGAAAAATACTTAAAAATTCGTTATCATTATATCTGCAAAAAGGTGTCTGAAAAAATATCAATTAGGCAGAAATTTATAAAATTAATTTTATTTATATGTATGTAAATATAAAATAGAGCAAGCTATCGCGCTTGTGTACAGAAGATTGAGCGGAGTTTCTAAGAAATGTGATTGAATTTTCGCGCTATTATTTAGTTGTGACATTGAAGCCATCAACAATTTTTAACGCCGCCTCTGACACCTCGACAAAAACAAAAAGAACGAAAGTTGCTACCTTAGAATATAGAGCAAACTGGAATGGTGATGTGATAAACCAGATTTTGCGTGATGAATTTCTGGTTGTGTTGGTAGTCCATTTTTACATGCATTTACACGCCATCCCTATTCTAAACAACCTGTCAATTTGCAAAAAGTAAACAAAGGTTTTGAGCGGAGCATTTGTGTTAAAAAATGTTCTTTTTCGACTTTATTTTGAAAGAATTCACATAATTAATTTATATAAATCTTTGCTTCTATTAACAAAAAAAGATACTTTAGATAGCGCAGTTGCCTCAAACAGGATTCCCTAGTTTATAATCCAATTTATATTTGCAAGCACTGAGCGAACACTTCATTTCTGGTTTTTTAATTGATATGATGATTTTAACAGGCACCAGTGGCAATATAAAACTTTACACTAAATAAACTTCAAAGATAAATAGTTTTGCAAAGAATTTAGTCGGTACTGTTGTTAAATTTCAGAAAAGAATTTTAGATTGCATAAACCTGTTCACAAAACAAAATCACATTTGTCAATCCTGCACCCAGCTTTAACAAATCTTCCACCCAAGATCTCACTTACTCCCTATGTATCATCTTCTGCTCTTGACAAATTACGCTCATTTACACGAATTTTACACGATTCAACCATTCCTGTTTGCTCTATATTCTAAGGTTGCTACCACTGACTTATCATAACAATGAACTGAGTGTATTCCCATTTTCCTATACAAAAGAATGGCACAAGTTTTATAGTTTTCTCTTTCGCCCTATGGCAGAGGTGGAGCTACCAACAGAAAATATTTGCTTATTGAACGTTTTCTTATCCATTTGATGTTTTATGTTGGCTACAGATGCAATCACCGCAGAAAGAATAAGGTAAAGATAGTGTTTACCGTGCACAGTCTGTCTTGCCCATACGCAGGATTCAGGTAAGAATAACTTTTGAAAATTAAACTAGGAATGAGTTAAATTCCTTATAAGCGATTAAAATATCACTTGGGCACAAGAAAATATTATAGTTTTTAACTTAATTCGATTTACGGGTGTAAAATTTTTATCCGATTGTTCGAGTTTTACACGTTTTTTATGTAGTAAACGTTTTAAAGGGTGCTCTAACGGTGGATATACAGAAACACAATATTTGTGCCACATGAAATAGCAAATCGCTGTCCATTGTTAAAGTCATTGCTTGCTACGCTTTTTTAACACTTGTCGTCTCCTTTGGTTCCCTTATCAAAGTGTTGGATAAAACAGCCATACGCACTACTCTAATACACAAAACTAACTAAACTCGACTGGTTTCATGGAGTTAACATGGATTCAACGAAACTAAACTCAATTCTCGTTTCCATGAGCACTAATTGGGATTCAGTTCGAATTGAGCTCCCCATAGAAACATAATAATTATATAAACGAGTCTTTTCATACTAACTTGGATATGATTCAGACGAGCCAGAAAGTGCGACATTCCAACTCAGAAGTAGTGCTCATAGTATGGAAACGATAGAATTAGAAATGCAAGCTGGTAATATTAGATGAAGATTATTAATAAAATGAGTACGGAGATTATTTATAGGCAGTTGCTAGTGATGTCAACACTTCCACCTCGTTATTTTCCACTGCAACTCAGCTCTCATAAATTTTACCTAGTTCCTAATTTAAGGTATGTAGGTATTATTGCTCCTAGTTATAATATTAATTAATTAATTAATTATATTATTAATTAATCTATAAATCTGAAGTATCATTCTTATGTAATCCATATTTGACAAAATTTGTCTACAGGACCCTCTGATCCTTTTACTCTATTTATCACATCTAGACTCTACTTGTGTAGCGCTCAACGTTGATCGTATGTATGTATTTTTACCAATAGTACATTGAATGTTTTTCTGCTCGATTTGATTTGAGCAAACTTTATAAATCCCTAATATATAAATTACATTGCAAATTTCAATGCCAACAAATTTAACCTTACATATATTACATAATTCGATACCGATCAATAAAGCAAGCTAAACGAGCCCATTATATTCAAAACACGAGTATCTGATTAGTATACAGACCTCTTTCACTTCTCCCTTTTGGAAATCCAAAATTTGGTTCAAAACTTGCAGCCTTTAGGGGATGTGGTGTGACATCCGGCTTGGCGTACAATGCATAAGCATTACCCATGGCACATAGATAATGTACTTTGGTACAATATCTAAAACTATACTTCAATAAAAAATGAAAACTTGGTTAACTTTAAAATTTGCATGAAATACCTCACAAATCAACCTTACGAACCCAAAACGGAATCGGAGACGGGACTACAAAATTTTAATGTCCAAATAAACGTCAAGTCTAAAGGCGATGACACAATGGTCCTGTCCAAATCAAATGTGAGTATGGCAGTGCTACTTAATCCAATGGCGGCTCCGGCCAAGGTATATAGAAGCTCCGGCTTCGATTTGGGAGCCGCAGCTGCTATCAGTCGATATTTGATTTTCAGCAGCTTCACAATGTCATACGATGAAAAATTGATTGAAATGGTGAAGGAAAATTCCTTGTTGTACGTGAAAAGCGACAAAGATTACAAAAATAATTTTAAAAAGGAAAAAGTGTGGAAGAGAATAAGCCTGGAAATTGGTATTCCTAGGAGTGGATTTTATTTTAATTCATTTTTGTGTTTTATATTGTATTGTATTGTATTGTTTTTTAATTAATTATTACTTTTTATAGTTTTTCTATACATTTGAAAACTTAATAATATAAATTAAAGTTGTGATTATGAAGCAATATTTATTATTTGAATTATTTTTTTATTATTATTAATTTTATTTTTCTTCAATTCCCTCTGTATTTAACTACTTCTTTACGAATCTACGAAGCCACCATTGTGTCCTCAGCTTAATGCATTTTTTCGGCCTTCCCACTTAGGACGTTTGCCAAACGGGTTAAATGCTGGGTAAAATCCAGTTTGCATTGGAAATTTGGCCAGCTAATTCCAGGGCTATGCCAAACCAAAGTGGAATTTAGCCAATTGCTCAGCTGTCACTTTTATTTCAAAATCAAAGCAATTGTGTGGCATTTAAGATGGATTTGCAGGAAATAAACAAGGAAGTTATGGCCGTAATATTATTTTCTTGTATTTGTTCATTTTACAAATAAATACTACTAAAAATCTTTCAAATAAACCGCACTTGTCAAATAATTAGACGAATGTGAAGAAGAATTAGCAAGCTCGAAAATTTACTAAATGGAAAAGTAATAGATTTAGCCCGTTTGGCAAACGACCTTAGGACGTTTGCCCAACGGACTAAATGCTGGCTAAATCTATTACACGGGTTACAGCAGCTTGTTCGATGAAAGCCCGGTGTTTCTGATTTCGTGCCCCGAACTTGCACTAAAAATTTCTTGGGGTAAACGTTTGACATTTGTGAACTGTTAAGGCCATATTACACTATGAGTGTTGCTCGCGTGGGTTCTCACATGAGTTCTTCTTCTTCTCAAATGACGAAAAGTACAACTATTCGTCAACATATAACATGTATAGACGCCACCCACTGACATATATATATTTTATATATTTCAGTTACGCCACCTGGCCAGCCTTAGAATTAACTGTATTGCCGGCCAATTATGTGATCTGGCTTTCCCGCGAAGACAAACAGATACGGGTGAAGCGCAGAATTCGATATTTATGTAGTTATTTTATATTATGATTGTTGATCAATAGTATGATTGATTTTTTTTTTATAGTATGGTTGTTGTTTTGTTATCTAATTGTTGTTTTATAATATGATTATTGTTTAATTATATTGTTGTATTGTATTATAATTTTATTTAGGTCGACGGAAAACAAATATGTTTCATGATAATGAAACTACCCTTAACCGACGTCACGTTCAATTCACTGTTAGAGTTGAATTCAACTGAAGAGTAAACTTTGATATTAATAGATATAAACGAGCACTGAACACCACAATGTATCCGAGAGACTACAAGTCCAATGATGCATGAAAAGCATCAGTAGGGAAAAGGGAGTCTCAAGAAAAAACCCCTACTCTGGTCCAACAGTCTAACGCAACGATTACACGAGTCAATAGAGCTGACGGACAGTGCTGATTTCGTCTGTCAAATTTACTGACAAAAAACGATTTGCGTTCTATCAATTGACCAGTCTGTTCATAAAATGTACAATAAAATGTCGTCAAGCGGTGCAGACAATACTCTTCTATATGCATATCAAACAATTTCTTCATTAATCCGTCTTTATTCTCTACAAAATAAACAATAAAATGTATGTTAAACACTTTTCAGTCATTTGCCACTCAAAAGAGAGCAGATTAGGAATATAAACACAAATATCCACTAGCATCTACCCTTTATTTTCAATTTCCGCCATCTTAATTGTACGTTTGACAGTTTATTGACTAGTCCGTACTGACTCGTCAGAAATCTTGTCAGTACAGACTGGTCAGTAAAAAAGAGTAGTCAGTAGGGGCTTACACGAGCCTGTGTAAGTGTCAATCGCTGTCAGACTCAGTTCTACTGACTCGTGTACTCCCCGGGTAAGCGAGCGGATTAGAAGGAACATCCCACCGCGATGAAGAACAACTTGGAACTCCCTCACATGAGTTCCATAAAATGACAGATATCAAAATGTAAAGAGGAAAAATAAACTCATGTGAGCGTCATTTTCTGAACTCACATGTGTTTCAGTAATATAGAAACGGTTCTAATTTGCTGTGAGTTAACCTAAGAATTGTATTGTCAAAAAGAGGACATTTTTTTCAGAAAGAGAAATAACTGGCAGTGGTATTCTGAAAATATAGACTTTGGAAGGTTTCCCCGCTTGCTAAATACTTCAGCGTTACTAATAACCTGGAGAACATTTTATGTTTGAAATTAGAAGTAAAAAGCTGTTAACCTTGCTTTAGCTGATATGGACTCTCGCAAAATTGTGTTCTGTTTTTCGATAAGAGGCTTTAATTATTATAATATAATAATAATAAAAAATAATAATATATAATAAAATAACTTTTCAAACGATTTTGGCGTCATTCGAACAAAGTTTTGAAAGCCTTTCTCATCTTCTACTTTTAGCTCATCGATGACTAAATGGGTTAAATCACGCCCTGAATTTCTTTTTAATAGCCAGGGCCGAGATCAAAGACCCTTTTTAATTCGGTTCTTAAATAGCCGACGAATAATACCCATTATTCCCAAAATGCTGGTGTAAATTAAAACTTTTGTCGAGTTTTTCATTGTTACTTTCATGACAGTTGACATTTACTCATATGATTATTGCTACTCAAGGTGTGAAGATGTACACAAAGTACACATGTCAGTTTGACGTCATATGACTTTTGATAGGTATATTTCATAAGAGAACTCACGTGAGCAACACTCATAGTGTAACATGGCCTTTAAATGGAATTTGTTCGGTGATTGCGGTTGAGTGCTGTATATAAAAGTTAATAAATCGTGGAGCTCATACCAAATTCAGATTATATAAGGAAGTTGGATAAGAAATTAGATGACACAATACCCATCGATAATATGCACATAGGAAATTCGAATGAAAATTATAAGGGTTTATGTAAATATTTTAGGAGGCGATTAAGGTCGAAGAACATGGATGAAATCTTAGGATCTGCCTTTCTAGTAAGAAATTTGATCGTAAAAATGTTTCTTTGCCATTATTAACAAGTAATTTTTATAGACTTCACGTTATCCCCGCAGCTACCAAGCAAATAGATTTGAAGCAAACAACATATAAGAAATTCTCTAAATTCTTAAATGAGATGTCAGGAAAGGGTTTAATAGTGGCTCGAGAAGAAGCGTAACCCCCGGAATATAATACAAGCCATGAAGTCGCCGAAGGCACCGACACATTAAAAGGCCTTAACGTGCCGGGTACAGCATTCTAACTAAATGCTGTACCAGTGGCGTCAATAGGGTTGGTGTCACCCAGTGCGGTAACTCATGATGTCACCCCCCCTCACGACAACCATAGACCTCCTCCGAGTCCACCAGGGCCAAATAACGGAAACATACAGAATCTTTCTAACGTTTATAACCATAGGTCTATGTTTACAAAGGCAATTGAAAAAAAAAACTAATTCAAGGTCGGTTGGTAAAAGATTGTAAGACGTTAAGAACTAAGAACTACATAGAAAATATGTTACTTTTTTAGTTGTTATCTTAACATTAAATTTTATATCATATTAAATCTCGACTAAATCAAGAATTTCCTTTCCTGGCCTTTAGAGCTGCAAACTTGCTAATTACTTCATCGAAATCAACTCCTTTCGCCAAATCACTTTCAATTGATAATCTTGCAAGTTCAGAAAGCCTTGACTGTCCCATGGTAGATCGCAAATAGTTCTTTATAAACTTTAGCTTTGAAAAACTCCTCTCACATGAAGCCACAGACACACAGATCGTAAGAAATAATTGTAGACTCACTGAGAGATATGGGAGAGATTCGAGGAAGTCCCATTCAGCTATGAATTTCAAAACGTCAAGTACTGACCAGTCTTTGACTTCTTCTACATCAATCTCTGCTGCTTTCATGGTATTTCTGATAGCTCATCATAGAAAGTGGTCAATTTTGGAATGGACACAAGTAACTCTTCTTCAGTGGCCCCCTTCGATTTTTTTTTATTGAACGGTGAAAATTTTCCATGAAAATCGAACAAAAAATTCGTTGGTCCGCCATTTTTTGTTTTTTAATGATATCGAAATTCCCCTACGTTGTTCTATAAACCTATATGTCTAGTTTCTAAATATATGTTTATTTCATTTTTCAGATGAATCGTATGGCTTAAGGCTTATGGCTGAGGAGCAGGGTCTAGTTATTCTTTGATTTTAATTTTTTTTTTTATTTCATACTTTTGTGCCATTCTGCTTCACATGAAATCACTGGAGTTGCAGCTTTCGAAAAAAAATATTTTTTACGAACTGTCCTAATTTTGGTGTCACCCCTTGTGATGGTGTCACCCGGTGCGGTCCGCACCCGCCGCACCCGCCTAGTGACGCACCTGTGATTACACATCAATTGAATATTTGGCATAAATAAAAAAAAAAACGCAATGTTGGTAGCCCGAACGCTCGGATGTTACTTATATACCCTTCTTGTTGCTACTCAAAAGAAGAAGAAGAGCAAATTAATTGTGAAAATGGCAAATGTGCTCTGAAGTGTGTACTGTAAAATTCGGGATTTTACCTGCCGTGTCCGGCTATATGTTGAATGCCATGTCCGGCTAGTAGTTGATTGTCAGGTCCAGCTGTTTGTTGTTTGAGTATGTCGTGTAGTCACTTTCGACTATTGCTTGGTTGATGATTTCATTTGTATTGATGTTCTCGATGGTAAACAATTGTGATGACTACTGGTTAAGCAGTGATGGACAACAAAACAAGAGACATCTACAAAGGAAAAACACATAACATACAAGGATGACAAACACTACACAGGAAGTGGGATAGGAATAAATTTTTACAAATCACTGGAAATTAGAAGTTAAATAATGCTCAGGAGAACTGTCAGAGAAATGTGATTACATTAGATTTTCCCGGAGTGCATTCCAAAACATAGCTACAGTTGACTATAGCTGACTTCAATCGTTCCAAAACCCAGTAGTCAACTAAATTATGTCAGCTGAGTTGACTTTTGAGCGTTCCGAAACATCTGAAGAAGACTAAAATAGTCAACTATCCCTGACTGTGCTCTAAACTGCTAGTTATCTAATTATCTATTATATAAAACGTGACGTGAGCTGTCAATTGAAATATTTTGTTTGGCGCGCTTTTACAAACGTTGTGCGAAATTTATTTATTTATATATATGTATTTATTTATTTTATTATTATTTATTTATTTATATATTTATTTATTTATTTATATATATATATATATATATATTATTATTTATTTATTTATATATATGTATATATTCGTAATGATGTGGCCTTTACTATTCTTCAGGATTTTTCTTCTGCTAATCCAGAGTTTAATTATATCTGGATTAGGTTCAAACTTCACAAGCACATCATATACTTCTGTTTCCTTTATCGCAGCCCAAATATGTCTGATGACGACACGGTATCCGTATTTGACAATATCTCCAACAATATTGATCATTTGCTTTCTGTTTCCCCCTCTTCCGAAATCGTCCTGGCAGGCGATTTTAATGTTCATAATATACCGTGGCTCAGACATTCTTCTACCACAAGTCCTGCGGGCCGTTTCGTTGAATTCTTCTGTGAATCAATTAATTTGCAATAGCTAGTGGATGCACCAACGCGAATTCCTGATGCAGCTGGAGTTAAAGCTAATTTACTCGACTAGTTTCTAACATCTCATCCTGACAAATATTCCATTTCAGTCGGTTCCCCTCTTGGAAATTCAGACCATTGTTTAATCACGGCTCAATTTACCACCTCAAACCTGTGCCGCCCAACTGCTCCACCAACAAGTAGGCTTCTTTGGCACTATAAGAATGCTGATTGGGAAAGTTGTTATGGTCGTAGCAGATTGCACATAGCAATATGCTACCTATACTGATGCGTGTAGGCCGGCCTCGTTAAATAAGAACGAAAACCAGACGTACCCCGACGAAGCAATGTGTCGTCAACCTCAGCATGACATGCTGAAGTGACAAGGAAGAAGAAGAAACTTTTCTCTGTCGTGTCAGATCTTCGCAGTGGAAACAGCAAGGAGTGAACGACAAGGAAAATTCTCGTAACATCGGCGAAGAAACGAAATCTGTAAGTAAGTTTAGTATATTTCTCCATCCACACGTTAACATATTTTCGATTAGGAAGAAAATTTCCCGCATTACCCTAAAAATTATATTCAAGACTCCTCCACGGAATCTGCGAAACCTGAGCAACTGCTTGGAGGCGACATAGTGCCATAGGTTGCGGACTGCTTGTGAAATAATCGAAAACCTCAAAGATCGCCTCGATAAATTGGTTGTTAATCAATCTGATACTGACTACTATCGTCAGTAGGCGTTGCTCTAAAGATAAATAAAAAGAAAAAACACTTACCAGTAGTGGTAATCCTGGAAGCCCGTGTGTCCTGACTGGGAGTTCCCCTAATAATTACGCTAAAGAATATGCAGTCAGACGGTCATTGATGACACGTAATTACCGTGACTCCTCCTCCCGGAAATATTAAAAAAAAAAAAAAAAAAATTCTTTGGGCTAAATTAACGTCCTGTCGTATGTGCATACTGAAAGTAAGACGAATTAAGGCGGTATCACCAACGGAGATGTTCCCGCTGAGAGAAAACAAAAGACAAACCACTCGTGAATTGGGCAGAAGTTCATTGACATCCGTCAGGCGATAGGAGCAAGTCATCCAGCCAATCGTTTTTCTATGCAGAGTTTATTTGATTAAGTACCAGCAATGCGCTATAGTTCGGTAGGACTAATTTAATTTGTATGTTTGTAAGTGTGATCTGTAGGTAGGACATAAAACCTGCATGAATGTACTTCTTTTGCAATTGTCATCAAAATTCCTATATATATACAGATTGAATTCAATGGCAGGGTGACACCTCACGGGGCGCCTCAACGAGGGAACATCCTCAACAAAAACTGTAAGTGTTTTCATTCAATCATAACTTGTTCATAACAAAACTTTTGATTACATTGCCTACACGAATGAATTTCGGGCTTTAATTTTGTTAGTATAATCAAAGTAAATTTTAGATTTATATTTCAAATTACATATAATATTCTTAAAAACTTTTGATTACATTGCCTACACGAATGAATTTCAGGCTTTAATTTTGTTAGTATAATCAAAGTAAATTTTAGATTTATATTTCAAATTACATATAATATTCTTAAATATAAAGAACGTAATACTTCCGAGTTTGGAGGAAATGTATCTAGCTAGAGATAGTCGTCTTAGGTTGATAATAATCTTTCCATTTCCCTCTATTTTAGTATATATATATTGATATAATTAGGAGATAGGTACTTCTATAGAGATTATGTTGTGTTTTTTTTGAGGATACCTTCCGTTCATTTGTACCCCATGTTAGAGTTGTACCAGACAAAGAATAACAATTGAGTGTTTTATGAGGACACACCTTCTACATCTCTCTTATCGGATATTTTTTTTTTGCGAATATATATTTAGTAACTAATCATCTATCCTCAAACTGACAGATGTACCTGAAATATTAATAGTATATTTAGACAGCTAGGCACTAATTAAGTTTGCTATCCTACTACTGAATTAACATGAACGTGTTGTAATAGTCCATTGCTGGGTGAATACATTTTGTAACGTAATTATGAAGTGGTAAATACTTTTATTTCTCCCCTCACTATCCTGGCGTCCTCTCATCCAAGGGTCGTGTAGGTTCGCCTCGTCTCTCTTTCGCAGGTCAACAAGGGACTTGGAAATAGTGCCCCCCCAAGTCAAAGGGAGGATGGGGCATGGCAATGAAGGCATGCCATCTGCGCCTTCACAGTAAGTAGGTAAGTGACGTAAGGGTCCCTTCAGGACCGAGTGCGTGCCGGCTCGTTTGTATGTAGGCATGAATTGTTTTTGATTATGGTTTGGTGACAGCGGCAGGTTTTTTTCTGGGAACCCCCCCACACTCTCCGCCACCCTTAGCCGAGGTGCTAGCATGCCACCCTGTGCCATCGCTGTCATCGAGTGATCTGTCAGCTCATGCTGGCAGTTTGGACTTCACGTCCTGACTATTCACTCAACAACATACTTCCATAACAAAATGGCGCCCAACGTGGGGCCACATCAGTTAGACTTCGGTGGTCTAAGTATGACTTTTGCTGAGGACTGGGATCACTTCGAGATATGGACATTTGGCTGGCTTGTAGCTAAATTGTCTGACTCGGCAATCTCACAATCAGTGGAAGTTATATGTGGACCTGAGTCTAATTGTTTGTTATTTGGCATTTTTTTGAGTAACGTAACGTTTTAAAGTTTCTGAAAGTAAAGTAAAGTTTTTGAGATTTTGATTTTTTTTTGTAACGATTAAAGTAAAGTAAAGTTTGTTTTGTTTTTGAAAGTTCTCTTGAATTGAAGTTCGACTCTAGGTTTGACTTTGGTCAAGCCTCGAGTCTGAACAGGTGTCTAGTTTTTTTATTTTTTTGAAGCCTTTTGAATTTTTTTTGAACGATCTTTCCCGCTGGCCTTCTGCCATGGAAATGGTAGGTGGCCTCACGAAATTTTTCATTTGCGCTCTCGCGGAGACGTGTCTCTGTTGGCCAACTGGCTGGACAGAGTTGGGAATCTGTGAGACAACTGGTTGGCTTCCAGCTAATTAGTTGACCAGATTCATGACTCTGCCCGGCTAGCGAACTGACTGGACACGATCATTCGGTGAAGGAGAAGAGAACGAGTGCTCGGAGGATGGGATTGATACTGGAGATCTTCAGTAATCAGGAGCTGGCATGCTGCTAACTGCCTGGCTGAAGAATCTCTAGTAGCATTCTCAGTCTTTGATACCTCCGACTTTGCCCTTCCCAGATTTCTGCAAGAGCTCAAACTTTTTCATGCACCCACTCACGTCACTTACTTATATCCGTATTATGACCTTGGAAGAGAGAGAGCGACCTGATACCTTGTATTGGGAGAGCTCCTGGGAGGTGAAGGAGAAACTGTATGATTATTTTCTTTGACGATTTTTTTTTTGTCGTGGAAACGCTTTCGCCTTTATAAAATTTTTTGAAATTTCTTCAGACTGTTGGAAGGATATTTTCTTGAAGTATAAAATCTTGTCCAACTTGCAACTTTAACCTAGTTAGTGTATACTATAGCACGGAAGTCTCTTAATGGTATACATAAGCTTCCTTTTCGTATAGTAATTATTTAGAAGATAAAGACAGTACACTTATGAGAATTTTCTGGATTTTGGAGTTAAGAAAGTTTTTAGTATCTATAGGTCCAGTAGCTGTTTTCATAGGAATATACAAAGCCTTCTTATATCCGAAGTTTTGTCGTCGCGTACTGCACATATACGTATTACACCTAACCCATGAACTGGTATATTACGAGTATGTAACGGGTGTAAATAATGTTCTAGTGACGATAGTTACCCACATGAAATTTAGTTAACCACTTTCGTTTATTTTTTTCACGTAATACACGTTAATAACTGGAGTAGCTCATGAGCTCCGATCTGGTGTGAGCTTATTAGCTGCGATTGTTGATTTTCTTTGAACTTTCTCGGACAGTCTTCGTCGAACCTTTGGTTTGCAAAACGTTTTCAATTGCTACTCACTATGGCTACGGTAAGAACGCCACCACCTGCGACAAACAGTATGTCAATGCTACCTGAACCATGCTCCATCTGTCGTGATGCAAGCTGGTCAGCTGAAAGGAAGCCTGTAATAACCGTATGTGAGCACATTTTTCACCAAGCATGCCTGCAGCATTGGATAGGTGAACATGCTAGTTGTCCTAACTGCCGATGTCATATTACACAACAGGACTTCAGAGAATATAATGGTGCAATACCGAAGAGACCGCAGAAGGTGAAGCCGGTGAAGTCTACTAAGCACGATGTGCCGAACTTAGATTTGCCTAGTTTCGACCTACCACCACCTAATAGACGCTCGTTATCTCCAGGAATGGGCGATTTGCATTCCCGGACGTCACTAATCACAACTCACGGCAAGACAGTTCATTACCCCCAGCTCAAGGCCACACCTCAGCTGCTACGGATGCGCTGTTGGCAGGCTTACGCTTACAAATGCAGGACTTGGTACGTGAAGGTCTCGAACAGAGTCTCAGTGCATTACGGTCTGAGTTAGTAGATAGTGTCCGTCAGCAAGTAGCAGCCACAGTGCCACCAATAGATTTTTCACGTCCTCCTCCGGCTAGGGGAAATCCCAGACCATCTGACGATTTTCCCAATTTGCATAGACAATCCTTTAATCGACCTCCATCCGCTTTTGGTCAGCCTCTAAATCAGCCCGCACCAAACCCTGTACCACCACCACCACCACCTATTCGTGTTCCTGCAGGCATAGGACAGCGACGTTCTGGCAGCCCTATCCGCAGGTGGAATATCTCCTACAGCGGTGACAGTTCTCGGCTCACAGTCGATGAATTTGTATTCCGAGTAGAAGCCTTGACTTATTCGGCTTTGGAGGGAGACTTCGACTTACTGGTACGACATATGACGACTCTGCTTTCTGGGCCAGCAATGGACTGGTACTGGTCTCTCCTGAGGCAAAATTCCACGCCGTCATGGGAGTATGTGAAAGCAGCTCTATTGGCTGAATGGGGAGTACCCAAAGACGACCTTAAGGTCAAAGTCCAGCTTATGCTGCGCAAGCAGAAAGGAGGAGAGTCATTTGCCACTTACTACCAGCATCTAGTACAGTTACGAGACCAACTGCAGAATCCGTTGCCAGACGTCGAATTTTTGGAAATAGTTAAGGCAAACTTACTGCCAGAAATACAAAATAAAATTTGTTTGCATCCGACAAACACCATCCACCAGCTCAGGATTCTGGTGAATCAAATTCAAGCGACGCAGCTGCGCATCGCAATAGCAAGTAGTTGGAACGCTTATCGCGGACAAAGAGTCAGTGAAGTGGATGGATATCATTCGACCGAGGCTGACTTGAATATATCACCTGAGCGCAGCGAGGAAGTCTCACTATCTGCCATTTCAACCCCTAAAAATGTAACCTGCTGGAATTGTGACCAGTCCGGTCACTTCTACCAAGATTGCCGGCAGGAACGACAAACTGTATTCTGTTACGGATGTGGAAGGAAGAACACCTTCAAACCAGATTGCATTCAATGTCAACAGAAAAACTTCAGACGGGTCGGGAATACCAACACCTCTTTCCGACCAGCGTCGACATCACGAGCAATCAAAGCATCGAACACTCCAGTTCAAGCTTTGAGCAAGGAGGAAGGTCCGCTCCATTGACAGACACTAGCGAGAACTCCCTGAGATGTCCTCTGATATCATTCAGTGACTCTGATGGTATCAGTAAAACGCCTGATTGTACGATTACGTCTTTGATAGGGGCGGAGAACCTGATGGATTTCACTGCAGACCTTCATGCTCCCATTTCCACTTCTGGGGAGCCCATGACCTTATTAGACACTTCTTTAGAAGAGTCTTTAATCTTCGATGTCCCATTGACACCTATCGCACGTGTAGCCGACAAAGTTACTGAGCAGGATTTGGCCTCCTGTCATTTCTGTTTTAAAACGGCCACCAAGCTCTGATATGACGAGTGGGCGTGAGCCAGTTTTATATCCGCTGACGCCGTATCATACGCGTCTGCAGAAATATAACGCAGCAAGAGACCGAATCTTCTCCTCAGTGGCGGAGTTAGCTGACATTATGTTTCCTGACCGGGATATGCGACCGAAAAAGAAACGATCAACCGTTCGTTGGCGGGAATACTGTCGACGGATGAAACAAGAAAGGAAAAATTTGGCACAGATTTCCGTGTCGATGCCAGACGACATTCGACCGTACGCCGAAGTAAAGCTGCTCGGGCGAACTGAGAATGGATTACTTGATAGTAGTGCCACTGTCAGTATCCTAGGCCAGGGAGCTCTAGAGAAGCTTGTGGAAGCAGATGTCGAATGGAAGAGGTATCGAACACAGGTCCAAGTAGCAAATGGTGCCATGACGACTGTCCATGGTCATGTGAACTTGGACGTCACTTTCCGTGGTAAGACCCATAACGTGCGTTTTTACGTGGTTCCTGGGCTCACACAGGCACTATATCTGGGAATAGACTTCTGGCGTCTATTTGGGTTGGCTCCAGATGTCCTGGGTATAGTCGCAGAAGTGAATCCAAGTGGGATAGCTACCTCTGACACCGACTGCCACGTCCTCTCTAGTTTCGATCAGCAACGCTTGGAAGCCACAAAACAGCTTTACCCCTCTTTCGCCTCTTTAGGTCTTGGGAAGACATCATTGGTCACTCACAAGATTGAAACGAATGACGCCGCCCCGATAAAACAGCGCTTTTATCCGATTTCGCCGGCAGTACAAAGTTTAATGGATGCTGAATTAGAGCGAATGCTATCACTGGGTGTGATAGAGGAGAGCCAGAGTCCTTGGAGCTCTCCAGTCGTTCTGGTAAGGAAGCCTGGAAAGGTTCGGCTTTGTTTTGACGCCAGGAAGGTCAACTCGGTTACGAAGAAGGACGCCTATCCGCTACCGCAGATAGACGCACTCCTGAGTCGACTTCCTCCGGCAAACTACATAACGAGCCTGGACCTGAAAGACGCATTCTGGCAGATCCCACTGGACGCTGATTCCAGAGAGAAGACCGCTTTCACAGTACCTGGTCATCCTCTCTATCAGTACACAGTGATGCCATTCGGCCTATGCAACGCTCCACAGACTATGTGCCGCCTTATGGATAAAGTCATTCCTTTCGATCTTCGTGAGAACGTTCTCGTCTATCTAGACGATCTATTAATTCTGTCACAAGACCTCGACACTCATCTCACGCTGCTAGCCCGTGTAGCGGATTGTTTGAGGAAAGCTGGCCGCACTGTCAACGTCGAGAAGAGTAAGTTTTGTATCAAGGAGACTAAATACTTGGGATTCATTGTAGGAAAGGGAGGTATGAGAACTGACCCTGACAAAATTTCAGCTATAGTTGACTATCCGTCACCTAAAACTGTTCGGCAAGCCCGACGCCTACTAGGTATGGCGGGATGGTATAGACGGTTCATCCCGAACTATGCTGATTTAACTGCCTCCATCACAGACACTTTGAAAAATCCGAGTCAGTTCAACTGGACACCTGAAGCCCAAACGTCTCTTGACATTTTGAAACAAAAACTTACTTCTGCTCCGTTGCTAGTGAGTCCAGACTTCACCAAACCGTTCGTTATACAGTGCGATGCGAGCCAACAAGGTATTGGAGGAGTGCTGTTTCAACTAGATGACGAGGGCCACGTGAAGCCAATAGCCTACGTCTCGAAAAAGTTGAACTCAGCACAAAGAAATTACACCGTCACAGAGCAAGAATGTTTAGCTGCACTCTTGAGCGTGCAGAAGTTCCGGCCCTTCATAGAACTTATGCCGTTTAAGATAGTGACGGATCATGCGAGCTTGAAATGGCTGATGTCTCAAAAGGACCTCAGCGGTAGACTTGCCCGGTGGAGTTTGAAGCTTCAAGGCTTCGACTTCACTATTGAGCACAGGAAAGGAAGCCTGAACGTCGTCCCTGATGCGCTGTCACGCATTCATTGTGACAGCTTGAACACAAACGAAGATCCTGGCCCGGAAGTTGACCTTAGTTCGCCATATCTCAACTCGTTGGAATATGAGGAACTGAGGCATAAAGTTAAAACGACTTCTGGCAAACTACCAGATCTTTGCGTCAGGGATGACTTCGTTTATATCCGGACTGTTCCGAGAACAGGCGATCCTATTCAGGAAGAAGAAGCTTGGAAGCTTTGGATTCCACGAGGGCTTGTCAACGACGTCATTTCAAGGGCTCATGATCAGCCACTGGCTTCACACGGAGGCATAGGGAAAACACTGGAACGTTTGCGAAGACATCTGTACTGGCCACGAATGACAGTTTATGTCAGAAATTACGTAGGCGCCTGTGACGTGTGTAAAGAAACGAAAGCTCCTAATACTATTTTGCGACCACCTATGAGAGTTCAATCTGTGACAGAACGACCATGGCAAAAGCTGTACATTGATTTCTTAGGTCCATATCCCAGGTCAGTTAAAGGAAACGTCTGCATTCTGATAGTTCTTGACCACTTTTCAAAATTCCCCATTCTCAAACCTATGAGAAAAGCGTCCACACTCAATGTGTGCCAATTCATTGAGACCGAAGTGTTCCACGTGTTCGGAGTCCCTGAAGTGATCGTCTCTGACAATGGAGTCCAGTTTTGCTCGACTCAGTTCACCAGATTACTGGATAAGTATGGGGTGAAGCACTTGCGAACGGCAGTTTACTCGCCGCAAGCAAACGCCTCAGAGCGAGTAAATAGGTCTCTATTGTCGGAGATTAGAGCATATATTAAGAAGGAACACACGAGATGGGATGAGAAACTAAGTCATGTAGCTAGTTCCCTCAGGAGCTCTTTCCATCAAGCTACTGGTTTCTCTCCCTATCGAACACTCTTCGGTCAACAAATGATGGAACATGGCAGCTCCTACACCATCTTGAGGAGCCTTGGAACTCTTAATGAGTCATTGAGAGTGGATGCAGAAGACAAGATGAGATTGCTCCGTGCGAGAGTGCAGGAAAATTTACAACATGCATTCGAACAGGGTTCAAGAGCCTACAATCTCAGGGCGAAACCTGTCGGTTTCAAAGTGGGTCAAGAAGTATTTAGACGGAATTTTCCCCAAAGCAATTTCCAGCAGCAGACCAGTGCAAAACTGGGACCGAAATTTGTCAAATGTCGAGTCAGAGCCAGGAAGGGAAACGCTTACTACGGCTCAATTTACCACCTCAAACCTGTGCCGCCCAACTGCTCCACCAACAAGTAGGCTTCTTTGGCACTATAAGAATGCTGATTGGGAAAGTTGTTATGGTCGTAGCAGATTGCACATAGCAATATGCTACCTATACTGATGCGTGTAGGCCGGCCTCGTTAAATAAGAACGAAAACCAGACGTACCCCGACGAAGCAATGTGTCGTCAACCTCAGCATGACATGCTGAAGTGACAAGGAAGAAGAAGAAACTTTTCTCTGTCGTGTCAGATCTTCGCAGTGGAAACAGCAAGGAGTGAACGACAAGGAAAATTCTCGTAACATCGGCGAAGAAACGAAATCTGTAAGTAAGTTTAGTATATTTCTCCATCCACACGTTAACATATTTTCGATTAGGAAGAAAATTTCCCGCATTACCCTAAAAATTATATTCAAGACTCCTCCACGGAATCTGCGAAACCTGAGCAACTGCTTGGAGGCGACATAGTGCCATAGGTTGCGGACTGCTTGTGAAATAATCGAAAACCTCAAAGATCGCCTCGATAAATTGGTTGTTAATCAATCTGATACTGACTACTATCGTCAGTAGGCGTTGCTCTAAAGATAAATAAAAAGAAAAAACACTTACCAGTAGTGGTAATCCTGGAAGCCCGTGTGTCCTGACTGGGAGTTCCCCTAATAATTACGCTAAAGAATATGTAGTCAGACGGTCATTGATGACACGTAATTACCGTGACTCCTCCTCCCGGAAATATAAAAAAAAAAAAAAAAAAATTCTTTGGGCTAAATTAACGTCCTGTCGTATGTGCATACTGAAAGTAAGACGAATTAAGGCGGTATCACCAACGGAGATGTTCCCGCTGAGAGAAAACAAAAGACAAACCACTCGTGAATTGGGCAGAAGTTCATTGACATCCGTCAGGCGATAGGAGCAAGTCATCCAGCCAATCGTTTTTCTATGCAGAGTTTATTTGATTAAGTACCAGCAATGCGCTATAGTTCGGTAGGACTAATTTAATTTGTATGTTTGTAAGTGTGATCTGTAGGTAGGACATAAAACCTGCATGAATGTACTTCTTTTGCAATTGTCATCAAAATTCCTATATATATACAGATTGAATTCAATGGCAGGGTGACACCTCACGGGGCGCCTCAGCGAGGGAACATCCTCAACAAAAACTGTAAGTGTTTTCATTCAATCATAACTTGTTCATAACAAAACTTTTGATTACATTGCCTACACGAATGAATTTCGGGCTTTAATTTTGTTAGTATAATCAAAGTAAATTTTAGATTTATATTTCAAATTACATATAATATTCTTAAAAACTTTTGATTACATTGCCTACACGAATGAATTTCAGGCTTTAATTTTGTTAGTATAATCAAAGTAAATTTTAGATTTATATTTCAAATTACATATAATATTCTTAAATATAAAGAACGTAATACTTCCGAGTTTGGAGGAAATGTATCTAGCTAGAGATAGTCGTCTTAGGTTGATAATAATCTTTCCATTTCCCTCTATTTTAGTATATATATATATATTTTGATATAATTAGGAGATAGGTACTTCTATAGAGATTATGTTGTGTTTTTTTTGAGGATACCTTCCGTTCATTTGTACCCCATGTTAGAGTTGTACCAGACAAAGAATAACAATTGAGTGTTTTATGAGGACACACCTTCTACATCTCTCTTATCGGATATTTTTTTTTGCGAATATATATTTAGTAACTAATCATCTATCCTCAAACTGACAGATGTACCTGAAATATTAATAGTATATTTAGACAGCTAGGCACTAATTAAGTTTGCTATCCTACTACTGAATTAACATGAACGTGTTGTAATAGTCCATTGCTGGGTGAATACATTTTGTAACGTAATTATGAAGTGGTAAATACTTTTATTTCTCCCCTCACTATCCTGGCGTCCTCTCATCCAAGCCTCGTCTCTCTTTCGCAGGTCAACAAGGGACTTGGAAATAGTGCCCCCCCAAGTCAAAGGGAGGATGGGGCATGGCAATGAAGGCATGCCATCTGCGCCTTCACAGTAAGTAGGTAAGTGACGTAAGGGTCCCTTCAGGACCGAGTGCGTGCCGGCTCGTTTGTATGTAGGCATGAATTGTTTTTGATTATGGTTTGGTGACAGGGGCAGGTTTTTTTCTGGGAACCCCCACACTCTCCGCCACCCTTAGCCGAGGTGCTAGCATGCCACCCTGTGCCATCGCTGTCATCGAGTGATCTGTCAGCTCATGCTGGCAGTTTGGACTTCACGTCCTGACTATTCACTCAACAACATACTTCCATAACAAAGTCTCAATAAGTATCTTAAAGAAATTGATTGGTCGGTCTGTTTTGCTTCGAGGGATGTTGATGAATGCACATTACAATTTAGTAACATACTAAATCTTGGCATGCGTGAATACATTCCGTATTCTTACAGCAGGTCTCAACAACAGCATGATCGCTCCTGGTTTAACGATAAGTGCAACCAAGCTATAAAAGCGAAAGAGTCTGCTTTTCGCGCCTATCAATTGCATCCATGTCCGGAAATGAAACAAGTCTACAAGACTGCACGGAACACCTGCAAGTCCATTATCCAGAGAGAAAAATTTCTTTTTGACCAGAATATTAGACAAAGAATCTTGACAAGCCGCAAAGGTAGCAAAGGTTTCTGGTCCCTGGTCAAAACCATCAGGAACAATTTCACCAGTTCCTCTATACCTTCACTACTTAATAATGGTGAAGTGATTGTTGACTCCCTGGATAAAGCTAATATTTTAGCTGCTAGATTCGCCTCAAATTCTCGTCTTCCACCAACTTCACAAACACCTGTTTTGTATCGCCCGTGTGAATGTGTACAAGAGCCAATACACGTTCGTACGAGGCATGTGTTCAGGGTCCTTAAGGATATCAACGTCTCCAAAGCCGCAGGTCCTGATGGTTTTTCGCCCCTGTTAATTAAAAGCTGCGCCTCATCCTTGGCTAAACCTCTGCGCAAACTCTTCTACTTGTCTTATTCGACAGGAAAATTTCCAACTGCTTGGAAGCTAGCTCACGTTCAGCCTATTGCTAAGAAAGGAGAGGGTAGCGATTCCTCAAATTATCGACCAATTGCCATCACTTCGATTCTTTCAAAGGTTTTTGAATCCATCATTACAATCTGCGGAATCTCCTCACATCCCCTAATCCTTTCCCTATCTCCTTCCTGCCATGCTGTGCTTTGCATCATAGGGTATCCCCTGAGCTTGGCTTAATAATATAAAAAAAAAAAAAAATTTAATTTTCTCTGTCTCATTTCGGATTAACACACAGTAATAAAATATTGTTTTTAAGTATCAATAAAATTATACAATAAGTATAAATGACAGTTCCAATACTTTTAGCTTACTTATGGTCGCTACACACTATCGTCGTATTACTCCGCGTTTGTCGAACAGCGTTGTCTGAACGACATTCAGACAAAGCTGTTCGACGAACGACGTACGCCGTTGTAGCATACACATACTTAAAGGCCGAAACACAATGATGCCGACACGGCAATTACGACGACACTGTCGTCGTAAATGTCGCCGAATTAACCCAATGACACCGACCGACATTCTTATGTTCGTATATCAAGATATGTAGGTGGTCAAATTATTTGTAGAAATTTATTAACAATATGGGAAAGATATATAAAAAAAATTGTAATAGTGTAATAAACTATGATTAACGCTGAGTTTATGTGGATTACAAAATATCATCTACCACTTATTTTCAACTTTTCTCCAATTTCTTTCCACTTTTTTTTTCTTTTAAATATGTATTTCGATATTGACGATTTCTTTTGACATAAAAATACTTCATTTCCTACAATAAATTAATTAATTGCTCCTCGAAAGACATTTTTTGGTCATTACTCTGAACTGTCAAAATCAAATTACGACGACAACGACGACAAAAATTGAATTACTCCCAACTCTGGTTACGGCGACAAAATCGGTCGATGCCATTGTGTCAACATTTATTTTGTCGTCGTAAATGTTGTGTCGGCTTCATTGTGTCTCGGCCTTTACTCGTCGTTTAGTTCGCGTAGTACAATGGCGGTGGCTATTTTGTTGGATCAGAAACTATGATTTTACATTTTCCACTAAAACTTCATACGCCTGATTTCTTGCATCGCAATACTACATATATTCATTACTCTTAATTTTCCACAAACACGGTTTGCTTTTATAAAGATCAATAAATTCTAACAGAAATTCTTTTGATAAATTTCTTAGGTCAGCCATTTCGGGTTTTTAATTTCAATTTACGTTATTCAACTGCTACTCCACTGTTTAACGACGAACGATGACGCACATTTTTCAGCCACACTATCATCGTACAGCGAACAGCGTACGGAGAAAAATCAAACCTGATTTGATTTTTCGCAGTGGCGAAGAACGCGGCAGCGTTGTCATCCACACTCCTATTTTCTATCGTCGTTCGTCGTTGTCGGAACGTCGTTCATACAACGCTGTTCGACGAACGCGGAGTAATACGACGATGGTGTGTAGCGGGCATTAGATCGTTCTAAAACTTCAAACAGCTTTAGTTAACTGAAGACAGCTTGACATAGCTCTGACATAGCTACAACTATAGCTGCAGTTGTGTTTTGGAACGCACTCCTGGTGTTTTAAAAACTTGTTCGATGAGTGCACAAAATCCCGGGTAAATTTGGGGAAAATTACACCGTGTTTTTCCCTACGAGTAAGAAACTAAAGGAGAGGCCCATCAACAACACTTTTCGTGCCAATTTCAAAAATGTGTAAGTTTCTACATATAAAAATTCGCATTGCAGGCGGATGGAAAAAAAGTTTATGCGAGGGATTTTGGCGCCGTTTTTAAAAGTATGACGCAAAATTCTATACAAGCAGCAGCATAGTGAGAGCTAGTAATACAAAACAACTTTTTGAGATGCCTGGTTCCCCAATTCCCAGTTAACCTATGTTATGTACGGAAACTAATCTATAATATAAGGCAGGCGTGCCTTGGCTCGTTTATTCGTTTGGCAGATTGGAGGCGGTGTAAAGAATTAAACTCCACTTTTCTCATATAATATGTATGCGCGTATGTCGCGTGTGGTACGTCACGTGCGTGGTTTGTTCTCTATAAAAATAATACATTCAGTTCTCTTTAACTAATACATTGAGTAATTCACTTTAACTTACTTTATTTGGTGCCTTCAATGGCTTAAGCTTATACTATAAATGCACGTTCAATATTTATCCCATACTAGTTCGATATTTGGCAGAGAAATCACTTCCCTCGCTTTTCTCTTCTTCTTCTTTGTCCCTTCTTTTTAATATGGCCGTCCAGGTTCTCGCCGCCAATTACTAACTTCGCGCTCGTTCCCACGACATTCCGCCCCCTGTGAATTTCCACGGCTCCAGTACCAGGATCTTCCAGTGGTAGTGGTGCAGGATCCGAAAATTCTCGACTGACAACATCTAGTAGGTACTGCGAGCTTTGAGACAGGCTTCCTCAGTATTGAAGTTGCTGATTTAACTGCGGCAGTCCGAACCTGACCGTCTGGGCCAGGAAAGGTTTCAACGACTCTCCCTCTTTGCCATTTACTTCTGGGTTGATCATTGTCACATATTATTACCAAATCTCCAGTTTTGATTGGTTCTACCCTCTCGTGCCATTTCGTCCGCCGCGTCAATGTTGGCAAGTACTCCTGGATCCATCTTTTCCAAAAGCGATTCTTCAGCTGTTGAGCGATTCGCCATTGCTTACGCAATGACCATAACTTGTCGTCACACGAACCTGGCGTTTGGGTTGAGTTCATCGTACCAATTAGAAAGTGATTCGGTGTAAGTGGTTCTTCTTCATCACTCGATACCGGTAAATGTGTTAGTGGTTGACTGTTGACAATACATTCAGCCTCTATTAGTAAACTGCGAAGTGTTTCTACCCGTGGAGCCTGTTCATGGAGAGTGCAGGCTAGAACTCTTTTAACTGATTGGACCAGGCTTTCCTAGCAGCCTCCGGCATGAGGATTTCCTGGGCAATTAAGGATCCACTCAATACCTTGATTTGATAATTCAGCTTGGATCTTGTCGTTATCGAAGTCATCAATCGCAGTTGGTAGCTCTCGTTTTGCACCCATAAAATTTGTTCCATTATCACTTCTTATCCTACTTGGTATTCCGCGGCGATTAACGAAGTTGCGAATGCATAATAGACAGGCATCTGTTGATAGGTCGGCTGCTAATTCAAGATGTACCGCTCGAACGGTCAGACAGGTGAACAATGCTACCCAACGTTTTTCTTTACGGCGCCCGACACTTACATAAAAGGGTCCAAAGTAATCGAGGCCTGTGTATGTAAATGGGCGGATATACGGTGTTACTCAATCCTTTGGTAGCTGTCCCATCAGGGGAATTTTTGGCATCACTGATTTGTTCTTACATACCTGACAGTTTATTGCCGTACGTTTTACCAGAGATCGTAGGTCAGGAATCCAAAAGCGTTGACGAATTTCATTCACAGTTGCTTCTTGGTTTTGGTGAAACAGTTTATTATGGTAGTATGTGACAATTAGTTGCGTTAGGGAGTGTCCTTTTGACAAAATGATTGGCCTCTTCATTGTTATTGGAACAGATGTAGCTGCATCGATTCTACCTGAGATTCTAAGGAGTCTTCCTTCTCCTAAGACCGCCGTGAGTCGGTACAGGGAACTTGATTTATCGATGGTTTCACCATTGATGAGTAACTTTATTTCGTCGGCAAAGTCCTCAAACTGTGCTTGACGACACAGTAAGTGCTCAGCATTTTGTAATTCCAGTACTGCTAGTTCTCTGTTGACGGCGGAATACCTTTTCGGTTGACAATTATTAATAAACCTTAAACAACAGGCTGTTATCCGTTTTAGTCTGCAATAGTCGGAAAATTTAGTCAAATCTATAATGCAGCTATAGTCTACCAACTGGTTGAACAGCACATGTTTTGCTCGGAGCTCTTCTTCGTACTCGTGACCGGAAATCTGTTCTAGAGTATTTGGCCAGAGTTTCTCTTCGCTTTGTAGAAACTTTGGACCATTCACCCATCTACTTCGGGGGTCGAAACGAGCTGGATACTTGGCTCTTGTCGCATCATCTGCTGCATTCTGTTTACTAGGTATCCAGCGCCATTCAGACGTTTTGGAACTCTCTAGAATTTCAGCTATTCTGTGGGCTACGAACGGTTTGTAGCGTCGGTGATCAGAGTGGATCCAGTTGATGACTGTCGACGAATCACACCAAAAATATCTATTACTGACTATTCCATCATGGGTTTCTATTATATTGTTATATAATCGTATACCAAGTACCGCTGACTGTAGCTCTAGTCGTGGCACTGACAAGTGTTTTAATGGTGCACATCTTGTTTTGCCATTTACGAAGGCTATCTGGATACCATTGGCTGACTGAATTCTGAAATAGCATACGGCGGAAAAAGCGTTCTCACTGGCGTCGACGAACGTGTGTAGTTGGATATCTGTAGCGATGGACAAGTGGGATGAGTAACATCTTGACAAACGAAATTCTTTCACGGATTCCAGTTCCTTTTGCCACTGTAACCACGATTTATAAATGTCATCAGGGAGTGGCTGATCCCAACCGATGCCACTTTTCCAAACCTTTCGTAGCATAACCTTGGAGTGTATCATGAAGTTTGCCAGCAGTCCGAACGGGTCAAATACAGACATGGACATGCTTAGAAGTTCCCGTTTGGTAGGTCGTCTTTTACCCGCAAGCACGTCCTTATCTACTCGGTGAAACTTCAGCTGAAACTTCAATGTGTCATCCTTTGTGTCCCAGTACATTCCCAATATTTTTTCCGTACCAGCTGAGGGTTCCATGTTCATGCTGACGGGATGTTCTGGTGTCTTGTTATGGCCATTCAAAGTTTCAGCCACGATGTCGCTATTTGAAACAAAGTCTCTTAACTCAAATCCTCCTAGGTTATGAATTTGTTTCACGAATGATGATACTTCAATCGCTTCCGCGATGTCGTCAAAGCTATCGACAAAGTCATCGACGTAGTGATGTTTAATAATTTCTTTAACTGCTCTTGGGTACTTTTCGATGAAGTCCGCGGCGTTTTTATTTTTTATGAAATGAGCTGAGCATGGTGAGCAAGTTGCACCAAATGTCATTACCTCCATCGTGTAGACCCCTGGAGGCTTTAATGTGTTTCCATCCCTGCATAGAAACCGTTGTGCATCTCTATCTTGAGGTTGAATCAAGATTTGATGAAACATTTCTCTGATATCAGCGCACACTGCTATCTTTCTCTTACGAAAGTTGTATAATACTGTTGTAAGAGACTGACACTGATCTGGTCCCTTAATTAGTTCAGTGTTCACTGTCACAGCTGCATCAAACACTAGCCGCAACTTCTCAGGCTTGTACGGATTTCGTACCGCGAAATGTGGTAAGAACCATGTTTTCGGACCTCTTTTGTTAGCTTCGACATCTGTGAGTTTTCTGGCATAACCTCTGTTTAAGTAGTTTGAAATGATTTCACTGTAGCTGGCTGCGTAATTTGGGTCCTTTTTCATTTTATTTTCAATACCCTCAAGTCTTCTTTTGGCCATATCGTAGCTATCTGGAAGTACGACGTCTTGGTTTTTCCAAAGGAGACCGGTTTGGAACCTGTTCCCCACTCGAACGGTAGTCTCATCAAGAATTCGTCGAGCTTGCATATCAAGATCTGATTCCAAGTTTATTTCACTCTTTTTTACTCCAAAATTTTCCGTGGAGAAATATTCCTCGAAGAGCTGATGCAGGTGATCGCTGTTTTCACATGCTGCTTCCTTAGTATGAAGAACAATGGTGTTGTCGTGGCCATAAAATTTGTTAGTACTATTTTGTCCATAAACAATCCACCCTAATTTCGTTCGAACTATGACTGGGCCGCTTGACGAATGTTAGATGGAACGATTTGGGAGACCGAGATGACAGTTGTCTATTGCTATTAGTAATTTAGGACTCACATTATTGTATTCACTTATTGGTAGTTCTTTTAAGCCCTGATATTTGCTGTATATCTCTGAAAGTTTCATCGTTTGAGATGGTAGGCTAATGTTTTTGACGGTTCTCACGTTGTTTATAGCAAACCTTTTGGCTCTAGGTTTATTTTGACTTATTTCTAGATTAGCCAGGGTGGATAGTTCTGTTGTCCTCTTGTTGCCAAACCATTGCAACGTAAGCGGCTCTACCCTTCCATTTATTTTTAATTGTTTAGCTAGGCTTTCATCCATTAGTGTTATAGAAGAACCTTCATCTATCAGAGCGTGTGTTTCCAGCTCTGTGTTCGGCCCAAACAAGCGCACAGGCAGAATTTTAAATAAATATTTCACTGGCTTCTCCATTGGCCTTTCGGTATAACAATTAAGTACTGAATGTGTAATATCAGGCTTGTCTTCCTTTGTTACTCCATAGTTCTTCGTAACTATTGGCTTTGGTTCTATTGTCTTTGGATTTTGTTGTATTTTTTCCTCTTGAAGTAGAGGATGACGAATACGTTGGTAGCCATCTAATTTACATGAGCATTTTATTTTACACGTCCGGGTGTTATGCCCTAACTTTAGACAACCGAAACAAAGTCTTTTTTCTTTGGCTTTACACCATCGTTGGCTAACGTTTAAATTGAGAAAAGAGAAACATTCAGTTATAGAATGGGACTTTTCACACATACTGCAGCCTAACTGCAATTGTTTCTGGCTGTGATCAAGTGTATGGAGGACCACATTTTTCGGTTTAGTTCGCTTGTCACTTTGACTTTGATAAGTTGACGGTGTAGCCGTGAAAAGGCTTACTAATCTGGACAATTGATTTAACCAATCACTAAAGTTTCTTACAGTTGCATAAGGCTGGATATTTATCGCATACTGTGCCCACTCGAGCCTTTTACTCATAGGTAATTTGGCAATTAACTCTTCCATTAAAGTCGGGTTACCTAAATGTTGTTGGCTGTTGGTTGTTTCCAAAAAAGTCGCAAGATTTCTTACCTTAATAGCAAATGGTATCAATAAATCTAGTCTACTTTCTTGTATTGGCGAAATGTCTTTAACTTTACCTATCTGACTTCTAACAAGACGGTCAGGTCGACCAAACATAAATTATAGTTGAGACATAACTTCTTCCACATTATTTGGATGAATTAGTAATGACTCTACACTTTCCTTTGCTTCACCTTTGAGGCATTTTTGTAGTCGAAATGTATTCTCGAGGTTGCTGAACCCATAAGCAATTGTTGACTGGCGATATGTTGTAGAAAACAGAGGCCATTCCTCCGGCTTACCGCTGAATTCTGGCAAGTCGTGCAACTTTCGACGGTTTTCATATCCATTTTGGCTTAATGGAGTTTGAAGTGGCTATATAATTGGCAGTATGTTACTATTAACTGGCATTGACAGTTGACCAGTTTGACTATAATATGGCATATAAGGAGAATTGACTGGAACTGACGAAGTACGTTGTGAAGACTGCCCTTGAAATGATAACTGACTACTTGTAGGCGGCAAGTAGATTGAATTGGTGTTTGGCAAGCTAGGCTGTTGGACTGTAGAGTTGATAGTTTGCGATTGAGCTGTACTCAACGGCAGTGGGGAGGACAGAGAGCCTAGTTGCACTGTTCCGGCATGTGAACTGGCACCTATATCTGTAGATGACACATAGGATGTTATTAAATTAGTTAATTTTATTCATTCTGCCTTTTCAGAAACGACTTCAGCTTGTGCAGCTTCAAGTTTTTTATTTAATTCCAGCATTTGGCTGATCAAGTTGTTCAGAAGTAACCGTGTGTCACTTTCGTTGTCATGACTGCCTACAATTGTTCCTCCAGGGTTTTGTCTCCGTTTTCAGACATGTTTGACTGATGTTCCTCAGTATAGGAACTGAATATATTTGAAGTTAAAGATGTTACCTGGTAGTTACTTAAATAGCTTGGGAGTTGGCCTTGATTTGACCTGCAGCTTCTCCTAGGTTCGCCTTCGCCTTCTCGTTGGCTGTGGCTGTCCGAGGATTGTTGCTGCTGGTTTGTTAGTTGCGACTTTAGTGGCATAAAGAAGCAAATAAAAGAATAAAGTTGTTATATACGGAAACTAATCTATAATATAAGGCAGGCGTGCCTTGGCTCGTTTATTCGTTTGGCAGATTGGAGGTGGTGTAAAGAATTAAACTCCACTTTTCTCATATAATATGTATGCGCGTATGTCGCGTGTGGTACGTCACGTGCGTGGTTTGTTCTCTATAAAAATAATACATTCAGTTCTCTTTAACTAATACATTGAGTAATTCACTTTAACTTACTTTATTTGGTGCCTTCAATGGCTTAAGCTTATACTATAAATGCACGTTCAATATTTATCCCATACTAGTTCGATATTTGGCAGAGAAATCACTTCCCTCGCTTTTCTCTTCTTCTTCTTTGTCCCTTCTTTTTAATACGGCCGTCCAGGTTCTCGCCGCCAATTACTAACTTCGCGCTCGTTCCCACGACATTCCGCCCCCTGTGAATTTCCACGGCTCCAGTACCAGGATCTTCCAGTGGTAGTGGTGCAGGATCCGAAAATTCACGACTGACAACATCTAGTACTGCGAGCTTTGAGACAGGCTTCCTCAGTATTGAAGTTGCTGATTTAACTGCGGCAGTCCGAACCTGACCGTCTGGGCCAGGAAAGGTTTCAACGACTCTCCCTCTTTGCCATTTACTTCTGGGTTGATCATTGTCACATATTATTACCAAATCTCCAGTTTTGATTGGTTCTACCCTCTCGTGCCATTTCGTCCGCCGCGTCAATGTTGGCAAGTACTCCTGGATCCATCTTTTCCAAAAGCGATTCTTCAGCTGTTGAGCGATTCGCCATTGCTTACGCAATGACCATAAGTTGTCGTCACACGAACCTGGCGTTTGGGTTGAGTTCATCGTACCAATTAGAAAGTGATTCGGTGTAAGTGGTTCTTCTTCATCACTCGATACCGGTAAATGTGTTAGTGGTTGACTGTTGACAATACATTCAGCCTCTATTAGTAAACTGCGAAGTGTTTCTACCCGTGGAGCCTGTTCATGGAGAGTGCAGGCTAGAACTCTTTTAACTGATTGGACCAGGCTTTCCTAGCAGCCTCCGGCATGAGGATTTCCTGGGCAATTAAGGATCCACTCAATACCTTGATTTGATAATTCAGCTTGGATCTTGTCGTTATCGAAGTCATCAATCGCAGTTGGTAGCTCTCGTTTTGCACCCATAAAATTTGTTCCATTATCACTTCTTATCCTACTTGGTATTCCGCGGCGATTAACGAAGTTGCGAATGCATAATAGACAGGCATCTGTTGATAGGTCGGCTGCTAATTCAAGATGTACCGCTCGAACGGTCAGACAGGTGAACAATGCTACCCAACGTTTTTCTTTACGGCGCCCGACACTTACATAAAAGGGTCCAAAGTAATCGAGGCCTGTGTATGTAAATGGGCGGATATACGGTGTTACTCAATCCTTTGGTAGCTGTCCCATCAGGGGAATTTTTGGCATCACTGATTTGTTCTTACATACCTGACAGTTTATTGCCGTACGTTTTACCAGAGATCGTAGGTCAGGAATCCAAAAGCGTTGACGAATTTCATTCACAGTTGCTTCTTGGTTTTGGTGAAACAGTTTATTATGGTAGTATGTGACAATTAGTTGCGTTAGGGAGTGTCCTTTACTAAAGTGGGAATTGATTATGCCGGACCTGTAACGATAAGAAGCTCGAAGTTACGCGACGCCAAGTTACAAAAGGCATATTTCTGTATTTTCGATTGTATGGCTACAAAGGCTGTACATTTAGAATTGGTGTCAGATCTGATATCTGAAGCATTCCTCGCCGCATTAAAGAGGTTTGTAGCTAGAAGAGGTTTGTATACTGACATATATTCAGACTGTGGCACCAACTTCATTGGTGGTAAATCTCTTCTAGAAAAGGATTTACGACAAGCCATTCATGCCTCAACACCAGAAGCAGCAAAATATTTGTCCTCCGAGCAAATCAACTGGCACTTTAACCCTCCAGCCTCTCCGCATTTCGGAGGAATCTGGGAAGCGGGAGTAAAGTCAGTAAAGTATCATCTTCGAAGAACACTACAATACTCCAAATGTACGTTTGAAGAGTATGCAACCCTATTAGCTCAGGTCGAAGCATGTTTAAACTCTGGGCCACTATGCTATGTTAGAAATGATCCAGTGGATTTATTTATCCTTACACCTGGACATTTCTTGATTGGCCAAGCACTAAATGCGATTCCAGAACCTGATTATACAAATTAACCTGTAGTATTGTCCAAAAGATGGCAGTATATTTAACAATTGAATAAACAATTTTGGGATAAGTGGTCAAAGGACTACCTTAACCAATTGCAGAACAGACCCAAATGGTACACAAGGCAACCGAACATGCATGTTGGAGATGTTGTCCTTGTTAAAAGCGAAAACATGCCACCCACTAGCTGGGCAATGGGTATAATAGAGCAAATACATCCAGGTGCCGATGAGCTAGTGCGGGTAGTACGAGTCAAAACGCGAAATGGTAGTTTCTTACGACCAATCGCTAAAATTAGTCCTCTACCACTAGCATAAGACTAACTGCCTGTTATTAGTGTCGTCATGTGTCTGTCCAAAAGTGTCACATTGTTGGCTGAGGGTCATCATCATTTTGGTACACCATACTAACAAGCTACTATTTCAGATGTCATCCACATATGAGCAGGAGGATATGCTATACATTTTAGAGGATATCCAGTTTAGCCCACCAGGAAGTCCAGAACGCAGGATGCTTCGTGACCCAGGGTGCGATGTCTTTGGCATGCCTCCACCAGAATTGGCTCATGAATTGATACCACAGGACAGAAGAGAACCATCAACGAGCCGAGCATCAACAAGCCGAGCATCAACGAGCAGAGCATCAACAAGCCAAGCAACGACGAGTCAAGCGACCAGGGTGACAACTCGACCGTTTGACTCCCTACACGGATCCACATCCACAACAAACAGCAGTAGTCAATGGCAGCCGCATTACTGCTTTGACAAAGCTTCTGCTGACTACAACCATCAAGGAATTCGAAATGAGAGCAAATAACAGCTTTCAAAGATTCCTAACTCGAGAACGCGAAGATATATATTTGCCTCGATACGTTTTGCAGCGCATTGACGTCAGGGCAATACAACAGCGAAGAAATCGGGAAAAGGTTATTAACCTACCCGACAAATACCAGGTTCGACTACGAGTGTTAAAGAATGGGACAATGATCTTTCATCATTATCACAAAAGGGGTATACGTCAACTAAAGCAATCGTTGGTTGAACAAACTGTTCAACGGGGGGGGGGGGGGGAGTGTGTTGAACACAGCTGAAAAATAAAAAGAAAACAATTAAAATACAATATATAAAGTATTTAATACTTCCCTAGAATTCCAAGATCCTGTGCCCAGTCATCACTTGCCTCCTGTATCTTCAAGAAGTATCTGAAATGAAAAAAAATATATATATATATATTAGTTTAATAGAACCAATTGGAGTAACTATTATGCAGTACAATAAAAAATTTAAGTACATACATGCAAAAGTGCCAAGAAACCAATTTCTTGGCAGTACAACAACATTTGCATGCAAATGTAAATATTGCCAATTCTTGCAAAATTCATATTCTCTGCATAATAAACATTTGCAAATTATGCAAATATGTTTACATATGCAAATTAAATGAATTCGCATTAGGCACAAAGCGTATAATTAACAAAAATCAACAATTTACCTCATTGTTGACATGTCAGAAATCAGTTTCCAGCATAAATAATTTATAAGAATTTACATATTTCCTACAAATTATTTGTGCCGGAACTGACACATAATTAAAACTAAACACTTAAATAGTGATAAAAGACACTTACCTGGACAATTAATCCACAATTTGCCGTGAAAAACACGAAAAACAACCCGACACTTTCGAATTAAAACACCGCGATCGCGACTGTCAACTTGACACGGTGAAAAGCTGATTATACGAAGTTGGCTACGCGCTACCTGTTGGTAATGCTTAAAAACCGCGAAGGTTACCAGGTAAATAAATATTCGCGAAAAAAGGTAAAATTAATTCCCATAATAAGTGAGAAAGAGAAAGATGCGAAAACGAGATGAAAGAAAAATGAGAAATATTTGCGTTCCCCAGTGGAAATTGTCATAATATGGCAGGAAGCCGCCATCTTGATAAATTTCAGAAAATTAAAATATTTAATAAAATAAATTACGAAAATTCATGGATAATTTTAAATAAATTAGTTGAAGGAAATTGGCACATTTTGACATAAGTATACAAGTCAAGCAAAGTCGAAAAATATGCTTAATTTGCATTTTTCGTCTGGAACGTATGTCAAAATGGCCGCTCAGAGCCTATAAAAAGGGGGCAATTCCTAAGATCGCTCTCAGTTTTTTGACAGCGATCACAAGTGTAGTATCAAGCAAGTTTTTCTCAGCAGATAATATTTTTTTAGTTTTCAGCAATAAGCAGAAAATACAACGTGCCATTAAAGGTACAATATTTTTACATGCTTAAAGGTTGTGTGCAGTGGGTGTTGGCAGAAGACAGGAAGTTTTTGAGTTTTGTTCTACAGATAAGTATTGTGTCAATTAATTTAGTAAATAAGTTTCTTGCATAAAAATTAAATACATGCCAGCTTTCGGCATTTTAATGATACATGCAACGAAACAAATTAGTTAAGTAATTAAGTTAAAATAAGCGCAAAGTGAATTAAAATAAGTGTATAACGCGTAAAACTAGAAAATGCTACAAATTGCATTTAGTTAAATATATGCCAAAATACGGCATAATAACTACATATGCAATCGAACAATTAATAAACAGAATTAAATTAGTGAAAAAATTAAATTGTAGTGAATTTATAAATTGAAGTATCACATTAGAATTATTCAATAAATACAGCATTAAACATAAGCATATGTATCTTTTTTTCATACCGCTACACTGTCCACCTAAATGCCGTAATATAGCTGTAGTTATCGATTGCAGCTACATTACAAATCAAGCCAGTTTTAGTTTTATTGGAAATACTTGTTGATGAATTGTTGCCTAAACCCAGCTCTAGGTACACCTACGATAACATGTTCCGGGTCTTCACTTGAGCTGCTGGTTAGCGTTGTGTAAGTGTCTATGGTGGTGTTTGCATGATACTGTTGTGCTTTATTTTTCAGGAAACAACAATGTGATATGCACTCTAATCAGGGCCTAACCAGGTTTTATACACCAACACATCTACAGATATACGGAGTTATTCGGACCACTAATACATGTACACTAGCTCCACACTCTACATCACACATTAGAAAACAAGAAAGTTTTTTGAGCTGGCGGCTGTGCTACGGGCCACTTCTCCGCGAGTAATATCAGAGTACAGAAGTGTCAGTCACGAAAAATCATTGAGACATAAAATTGAAGTTCATTTAGTATCTTTTCCTCACAAAAAAAGAAATACATAAAAGAATTGAAATAAAAATCGTAAATGACGAGCGAAAATATAGATTTCAAGCCGTAAGGAGTACTGGACCAGGCCAGCGAATTATTGCTGTCTTCGATTTTCGCATTAATTTTTTTTTCTGCTTCTCGTCGAAGAGTAGCATGCAGGAAGGAATGTAACAAAGGAAAAAGCTAAGTATCTTAATTATTTGATTTTCTTACGAAGTATGTATCGTGGCTACTATGTTACTGTTTGAGTCTCTTGCGAATAATCGTATGGCTATATGTATATAGGACCCGCGGAAAATTTCGTACTGTTTTGTTCAAGCCAGTTGAATTATCTTTTGTATTGGAGGAGGTAATATAGTTATACATAGGCACCACGCGGTTGGATCATGTACGGAATCACATACTGTATAATTTAAGCCTGTTGAATCTTGTTATTAGAAATCATAACCTAGTTATAATACATAAAATCGAAATAAAAATCTTGTGTTTTATCTCAGAGTTTCGTGCTAACTCGCCAAGAAAGAAAAACCACGTGGCGCCAAACTAAAGTTAAACTTGTACCCTAGCCCCGCCACTGAGTTACCTGATTACGCGCGTAGGGCTGCGTAACATTTTTGGCGCCCAACGTGGGGCGACATTCGTTGTTGCAAAAGAAAGTGCCAAATTAAAAAGAAAAAAATTTCAGATGTTTGGAAACGGCGTATAAAAAAAAAACGGGATAGCGGACAAACTGTTAAACGAAATAACGGGTAGTGGAAGACTGAATTTATTATACAGGCCATACTTATGTACTTCAGAATTATACAAGTTGTTGATTATTGTACGAGTGAACTAATTATATGAAAATTGTTTTATCTTGAAGCATACAAAAAACGATTTTCTTTTTGTATTGAATGCCAACTATATATTTATATTCCGCACAAATTTATATATATTTTTTATGGTATCCTCTTTGTAGTATATTATAGTACATAATATATTATTATATATATATTATAGTATAACATATATTTATATGTTGGACAATTTATATATTTTGTAATGGTGTCTCTTTTGGCTTGCTGTATATATCAGTCTAGGTGTGAGATTTTTGTTTTGTTGAAGGTTATTGATTGAAATGATAATGAACTCATATAGTATTGGTGTTATGATGGATGGTGGCTTTCAGCACTAAAACGGTGCGTTTTGTTTTATTTAATTTTTTTTTAAGAAATAAAGATACAGTTAAGTTAATGATCTCGGTAAGTTAGTAGTAGAGAGGCCAAAAACTTATAAATATATTAAAAATAAAAAAAGGATTACAACTGTAGTGTGTAGGAACCGTATTCTCCTCAAACATAACCGGTGGTGGAAGTCAATTTATATAGGACTTGCCTAATGTAACTAGGTGATCATAATTGTTTTTTATTTTTTTTTATTATTGGCTCTGTTTCGAGAATTACCTCCTAGCATAAGATTATGATGAATACACGTTCTTAGAATATTCAGTGAAATCGATATATGAAATTCACGTGAATTCGACCCCGTTGTGTCTTTCGTTTTGGTCTAAACTAAATAGAACCGGAATAAATGCGGTTGAGTGAGACGTACTAGTGGGGGAATCCTCAAATGCATGGAAGTCGTGCAGTCATAGGTTGACCTTGGTATACTTTGGTTAGTCGACATTTCACTGTCCCGATGGGGCAGAGTACATACCGTTCTAATATAATATAATTCAACCAAGACAATATAATGAGATTTGCATTTGATTTTTATCATGAAATAATATAATTTAGCTACGACAATATCATGAATAATGCTTTTTGAGGCCTAAGAAATCTTGAACGAAGGACTGATAAATTTTTGTTTTACTGAGAACCGTATGCAGTTTATTGTAAAAAGTCTAGAAATTAGAAAATTAGAAAGAGTAAGAAAATCAAACTGCAGCATAGCACCGTATCATGAATAGTTGTTAATAATAGTCTTGTTAGGTCAGCGCGGGGTTTATTAACCTAAACTATTAGGGTATTACAAGTTAGCATATAGGTGGTGGGAGGAACTCCGTAATAAACATATTGGAAAAATAATAAGAAGTTAAAAGAATTCACGTGTGTGTTTATGAGAATTGAACACCGAAAAATCATATTTGTTTTTAATTTTTGTCTTGCTTTATGCCGGTGATTCGCATTGGATTTTACATAATACACTTTTATCCCGCTCACGTTTAGTACGGGTTACTTGACACTGATGGATAGGCAGTTAATTTCAAATATATCAGCACATCTTAAACAATCCATAGTACTCGAAGTAATACAATAATTAAACCAGAGGTCTACCCCTTGTATCGCATTGCCTTGTCAAAAGAGTTAATTTCGTGTTGTTGATAATATTTGGAAGGGAATAAGAATAGTATAGAACTACCTTCTTCCTAGAATACGAATTTTGTACTTTGACTCCATCTGTCTCTGTTGAGGTATAACGTTAACGGAAAAATGGAAGTCAATCGCCTTAGTCAGGACGAACTGAGCTATCAATTACTGGTGGTGGGGTCTCTTACAAATAAAATTCTGGAGATAAACGAGTTAATAAAGAAATTTACTGGTCATGCTAAAGATAGCGACTACGCTAAAATAATGACTAAGATAAATTGGCCATTTGACAGGTTAAATAGAGTGAAACCAGAAAAGGCAGACCATCTAAAGCAAAGGGTAAATGGAAGCAAGATTTAGTATCAGTCCTAGGGGCCATTCAGACAAAAGTAGAGATAGACACTGTTAGTGATTCCTCATCTGAGGAGGGTGATTCGATCCTCAATGTCAGCCATCGTAGCTCGTACAAGGTTCCAATTTTCAAGTGGGACATTAAGTTTTCCGGGGAGCAAAGTCAATCTCTCAGCTCATTCTTAGAACGAGTAGAAGAATTGAGTGAAGCTCGAGGCGTCTCTAAATCGCAACTTTTTGCATCCGCTCTCGATCTATTCACGGGTCGTGCTTTAGTTTGGTATAGAGCAAATAAGATCAAATTTCATTCGTGGAAAGACTTGGTTAAGGAACTTCGTGAAGAATTCCGGTCGATTACGATGACCGTCTCACTGAGGAAATTAAGAGGCGAACTCAAGGTTGGGATGAAATAATGGGCTCCTACGTGGCCGCAGTGATAAGCTTATTCAATCGATTGACGATATCAATGGACGAGGCCCAAAAGCTTAAGATCTTGAAACGCAATATAAGCCCCTTTTATCAAAGTCAGTTGGGGTTGAGCTTGTTGCCTTGGGGAGAAAATTGGAAGCTGTATGAGCTTCCGTCGAATCCTTCGTTCCACCACCATCAAAGAGAAATACACATTTACTTGAACCAGATTTAGCGTATGTCTCGTGCGAGCGACCGAGTATTTCCACTATTAGTCAGACGAGTAGACCAATTTATAAATGCCTTAATTGTCAAAGAGAAGGTCATACTGCTAGGTATTGTAGAGAGCGTCGTCGATGTTTTGGATGTGGTAGAGCCGATGTAATTCGGGCAAGATGTCCAAATTGCTCTAATCTTAACCAGGCTACCCGCAAAAATAGTAGTAACAGTCGATTTAATTCGGGAAATGAGAATCGAGCTCAGCAGTAAGCGGTACACTGAGCTCCGATATACCCCCAAAAGCCGCCATTAGAGATTTCAGCATCTTTGCATACCGGAACGGATGCATTAGGAATCATTCACAGTCAGCTATGCTGGATTTTATTGTCACCCCTGTGAAAGGAGATGAAAGACCCTATTTACGAGTATCTATTTCTGATGTTATTTTGATTCGGTTACTTGATTCAGGCTCCTCAAGAACAGTTATTGGTGGTAGTGGGTGGGCAAAGCTGCAGACAATGGGTATAAAGATAGTCAAATCCGAGGTCAATTTAGTTACACTGGCAAATGGTACTAAAGTGGGAGTCGTTGGTGCACTAACTATACCTTTGGAATTGGAAGGCCGGTTGAAGATCTTTGACGTTTTAGTCATACCGTCTCTTCCCCACGAACTTATTCTGGGTACAGATTTTTGGAAGAAGATGGGCATCATTGCAAATTTACAGAAAGATTATTGGAATTTATCTTATGCTCGAAATAATCAAATAGGTCAAATATGTGCCCTCGAAAGTGATTCAACGCTTACTGCGGATCAAAACCGACAATTGGTTAAGTTAATCGAAAAAACGAAACTAGACATGGGTGTGGGATTAGGCTGTACAAATGTCGTGGAGCATGTAATAAAGACAACCGCCACTCCAATAAAGAAAAGGTATTACTCCGTGTCTCCTGCGATCCAAAAGGTAATAAATACGGAATTAGACAAGATGCTCGAAGAAGGAATTGTAGAGCCTTCCAATAGCGCTTGGCCCTCCCCAATCGGAAAAGAAGGATGGGAGTTACAGGTTCTGTGTGGACTTCCGAAGATTGAATAAAGTGACGGAAAATGATCCTTATCCGATCCCTTATGTTTCCTGCACCTTAGATAACCTTAGGGATGCTAAGTACATTTCATCCTTAGACATCAAATCGGTTTTTGTCAAGTGCCAGTAGAAAGGAACTGGAAACAATATACGTTTACTGTGCCGGGTAGAGGCTTATTCCAATTCTGTAGGATGCCATTCGGCTTAACCAACTCTCCGGCCACTTGGAAAAGGCTAATAGATATTCCGGTAACCTTGAAGAACATGTTTTTGTCTATCTCGATGATGTCGTCATTGTAACCCAATCCTTCGAAAAGCACATGGAAATATTAAGGGAAGTATTCGGTCGTTTAAGTAAAAGAAACTCCACGACCAAAAGTGTCACTGAAGTAAGGAGGTTTATTGGTATGGTTGCGTGGTATAGACGGTTTGTGCTTTTATGTTCATCCCTTATCGCTCCGATCACAGCTTTATTGAAAAAGAAAAGCAAATTTTACTGGAGTGAAGATTGTGATCTAGCGTTCCAACTTATCGAAGAGAAATTGATCAGTGCATCAATTTTATCGTGTCCTAATTTTGAGCTGCCATTCATTGTACATACGGATGCCTGCGGATATGGGATCGGAGCTTTTCTGACTCAAGAGCGGGATGATGAGGTGAGAGTTATAGCCTACTTAAGTCGCTCACTTAACCGCTGCGAAAGGAACTATTCCACCGCGGAGCGCGAATGTCTTGCTGTGCTGTGGGCGGTCGACAAATTACGACCTTACTTAGAGGGAACTAAGTTTACTGTGTCCACTGATCATGCCTCTCTGGTGTGGCTGCACAACCTTAAGGATCCAACCGGTAGACTTGCTCGTTGGGCAGTGAAGATGCGACAAATTGATTTCGAGGTAGTCCATAGAAAAGGTAAGGAGCATCTTCTTCCAGATCTTCTGTCGGGATCAGTCCCCATTATCGAAGCCTTAGCTACGCCAATTAGTAGTCATCACGATAAGTGGCTTGACAAAATGACTAAACAAGTAAAATTAAAGTCCGAGAATTATTCGCAGTGGCGCATTGAACAAGGAAGGCTGTGGAAGCATTGTGAACCCAGATACGCATCGTTAGCAGCAGAGTCCAATTACTAGAAAGAAGTTGTTCCAAAAGGGAAACGTAAAGATATTATATTCAAAGCCCATGACGATCCAACTTCAGGTCACTGTGGCGTTCATAAAAGTTATAGTAGATTGCAAGGACAGTATTACTGGCCAAAAATGCGAAATGATATGGCGAAATATGTACGGCATTGTAAAACGTGTCAATCGGTTAAACTGGATCTACAGAAGCCCGCAGGGCTCATGGCGACTCGTAAAGTAGCTACTCAACCATGGGAAACACTGTGTATAGACCTAATCGGTCCTTTACCTAAATCTAGTCGCGGTTACCCTTTCATATTAACGTTCGTAGACCTACTTAGTAAATTCGTATTGCTATTTCCCCTAAGAGCAGCCACAGCAAGGTCAGTGTGCCAAAATATTGAAGATAACGTCATTTTGCTCTTTGGATCACCAGAAAATATTATTTGCGATAACGGGGTACAGTTTAGAAGCCGAGATTTCGGAAAACTTTGCGAGGGATATGGAATCAAGATAAACTTCACTGCTTTGTACCATCCGCAGGCCAGGGATCTAATGCTACAGAAGGTAGCTTGCGCGATTCGCACGTCTCAAATTGAGCGCCTATTTCGTAAATTTTGGGAAGGAAATGTCGCTGATCGGTAATAGGTCAAAGGTCTGCGGGGATGATAGAGTATTAGACAGTGGAGCGCACGCGAAGGCATTAGAAGCGGTACGTATTGATGTCAAAATTAGGCTTATGAAAGCGCCTGAAGTGAGCAAAAATCGTTATAATCTCCGTCGGCGAGATACAAGCTTTATGAAGAATAACCTCGTCTGGCGACGAAACTTCGTCCTCCCGGACAAAGCACAATACTTTACCGCTAAGCTCGCGCCCAAGTATATTGGTCCCTTCATGATCAAGCGGAAGGTATCTCTATGGACATATGAGTTGGAGGATACACAGGGCAAGCAGCAGGGCATTTGGCGCGCAAAAGATTTGAGACCGTACCATTCATCTCCATCCGATATAGCTTAAAAGGAAGAAATATTGCCTTTATCACAGTTTTGAGTCATATGGTATTCTGAAGAGGTCCCCTTTAATAACTATGATCTAATGAAATCTTAACAATACCCGAGTTGTGTAAATTGCTGGAAAAGGTATGCTTGTGTGTTTATGTGTTTCATTGAGTTCTTTATGTTAGTAGTTGTTCTATGGCGTTTCTGGCTCACGTTTTTAGGCCTCCAGGATTTCGCCACAGATGGCACCACCGTCGCTAGGTGGTTTGAGTCCGTGCTAAATATAGGTTTGTGCCTTGGTTGTATTGGTTTGTGTCTTGTATACACCATTGCTCCTTGGATGCACCATTGTGCCTTGGGTGCACCATTGAGTCTCGACTGCGCCCTAGCGGGATTAATCGGTACTACCGGGATGTGTGGTTTGTGCCTTGGATACACCATTGTGCCTTGGATGCACGACTGTGTCTTGGGTGCACCATTGAGTCTTGGATGTTGGGGATACGAGATCACTTTGGGGATACGAGATCACTTTCAGCACTCTCCAGCATAGGGAAATAGCATAGGATTTCGATTTTGTTGCTGGAGTTCGCTTATTTTTCATCTCCAATTTTGGGGATACGAGATCATTTTGGGGATACGAGATCACTTTCAGCACTCTTCAGAATAGGGAAATAGCATAGGTTTTCAATTTTTTTCTGGAGTTCGCTTATTTTTCATCTCGGACTCGTAGCCTCTAAGTTGACATTAAGTTTTTCATCTCGAGTTTTGGGGATACGAGATCACTTTGGGGATACGAGATCACTTTCAGCAGTCTACAGCATAGGGAAATAGCATAGGATTTCGATTTTGTTGCTGGAGTTCGATTATTTTTCATCTCGAATTTTGGGGATACGAGATCATTTTGGGGATACGAGATTACTTTCAGCACTCTTCAGCATAGGGAAATAGCATAGGTTTTCAATTTTTTTCTGGAGTTCGCTTATTTTTCATCTCGGACTCGTAGCCTCTAAGTTGACATTAAGTTTTTCATCTCGAGTTTTGGGGATACGAGATCAGTTTGGGGATACGAGATCACTCTTAGCACTCTACAGCATAGGAAAATAGCATCGGTCTATGATTTTGTTTCTGGGGCTCGCTTATTTTTCATCTCAGAGATCGTAGCTATAAATATTTATGAAGTAGTGGGAATCTTTATTGGTGGAGGTTGCTGGTTAAGTTTTATCTGGTATTGGAGGCTACAATTTGACCTAGAGGTGCCCCCTCCTGTGTCTGGGTGCTGGGGTTTGGCTGAGAGCTTTAGTGGAATTATATAATACTATGACTAGGACTGCCTGAGGTGTCTTGGACTGGGCTATGTTACCTGTACCAAGGCTTGGGTAGAATGTGTATTAAGAAGTGATGTGAAATACCCTAACCGAATTTATATCGGGGCTGTATACTTGTCAGCTTGAGTTTGGTTTTAGCTGTTTACTTTAGTATGAGTGCCTGTGGTATGTTGGGCTGGGCTACTTGGTGGCTGAGGAAACGTTATCTAAGGCGTGGGTGGATGTGTGCAGCTGTGTATTTATGCAGATAATAAATGTGAAATTCCCTTAGAAAATTAGTGTAATAAGTATTAATACTAATTCATATTTTTGTTCATGTCAATAGTATTAGTACTAAGGGTAAAATTTTCATCAGAAATCCTCTACGCGAGATATGAGCGATCTTACCTTCTCAGGTGTAATTAATATTAGTAGCAGAAAAACAGAAAACAACAACAACAACTGTAATCGAAGTGTGGATTAAAGATTTGATGATCTTAATCTCTAGGTGTCTTTTATAAATATTGCGCCATGTGATGATATATCTAAAAATAGATCAGGCAAAGCTGATTGTAGCGAATGTTGGTAGATATGTTCACTTAGATAAGTAATGGAAATTAGTAAATGCCTAATTTTGCTCTTCAGGTGGAATGCTTCTAATTTGATTCCTTGCATAAACAAATTCGCACAGTCCAGTAAAGTAAACAAATTCGCGCTCGAATAATGTAAACAAATTCGCACAGCAGCCGAGTAAAGTAAACAAATTGAGCGATTTATATTTTTTAATGTAAGATTCCCAATTACTTTAGCTGAAAACAACAACTGATATTAATCTGTTGGATATGATGTCTTGGATGAGTAGTGGAAGTTATAATTGAAAATTCCTTTTGCTGAAAAAAACATCAACAACAACTATAACGTCAGTTGTGGTCGGTAGGTGTCTTTTATATGATCATGTTATGATATTCGATGTGTAAAAATAAATGACGGCTGCTTGGGATGGTACGACACATGAAATCATTAGAAGTAATGGAAACTAAAGCATTAGAAAAGGAGGCCAGGCGGCTGGTAATTTGATATCTTGCGTAAACAAATATGTCCGAGTAAAGCAGACAAATTGAGCGATTAATGTCTTTTTTGTATCTAGGAGTTTGTATTGAAAAGTCTTACATTTTATGACGAATAGTTTTTTATTATCAATAAAATTTCTCAATCAGTCACGCTGTTATGAGATTTGATTGACCCCGATATCATAGTTCACATGAAGCTGATAAGAATATGATAATTTTATCTTCATACTATTGAAGTGATCACATTATATTCTTACCATTAGGTTGAGAGTGGGTTTAATTAAATGTTTTGATGAAAGAAGGTGGTGTTAGGATATCAATGTAGTATGATATCTTGTCTTAGATGAGTAATGGAAGTTGTTTGGGAGCTGTGATCACAGTCGAATAATGTAAACAAATTCGCACAGCAGCCGAGTAAAGTAAACAAATTGAGTGATTTATGTTTTTTAATGTAAGATTCCCAATTTCTTTAGCTGAAAACAACAACAACAAAAACTGATATTAATATATAGGATGTGATGCCTTAGATGAGTAGTGGAACTTATAATTGAAAAATTTCTTTTGCTGAAAAAAAGCAACAACAACAACTATAACGTAAGTTGTGGATTAAAAATCTTTTATAAACAAGAGTGATCATGCTATGATATTCGATATCTAAAAATAGATCACGGCTGCTTGGCATGTTAAGAAACATGAAGTAATGGAAATTAAAGTTTTATCAGAAAATTTTCGATGTAGGGATGTGTGTATTGCAGTCTTAGGTTTTATGAAAAAATTGTTTTTTTATTTTCAATAAAATTTCTTTTTGGGTGGGTTAAATTTAACACTTTGATGACCTATGATATCAATGTGAGGTGATACTAATATAGTATGATATGTTTGCTTAGATGAGTAGTGAAAGTTGTATGGGTACAGTAAAAGACTTCTCATCAAATTTTTGGTGATAAGGTGTAATGGCATGACCAGTGTTGCCACACGAAATCTTTCTAGAGTACCTTGTTAGCCTAGCCTGAAAGTGTCTATAGTGAAGATCGTAGTAGGGGGCTCAGAGTAGGTACTGTAAGTTATGTATTAAGTTAAAAGTTTTGATGTATGGTATTTGGTATTTATCTCCTCGAAATGGTGTTGTACGAGTATCAGGAAGGTCGGAAAAAAGTTGATAATGCTTCAAGTTCAATAGTGAAGACCTCGATGTTGAGAGTGGGTATTTGGAATGATATAATTCTAGTAGGATATGGAAGTATTATTTATTCATCTTTCAATCTTACCATGAAAGTAGGTTGGGAGTTGATTAAATTAAAAGTTTTAATGAAAGAAGGTTGTGTTATTATATTAATATGGTATAATATGTTTCCTTAGATGAGTACTTGAGAGCTGTGAGTAATATGTGGAATATTTTGTAGATGAGTAGTGAAAGTTGAAAATATAAGATTTTCAACTTTCTCTACTGAAAAACAACAACAACTAAAAATAATATATACCAAACCAATTTTTCACACAATATTTATCCACATCAAATTCATTATCTATTTTTATATCTTAAGTTATAAACTTTTTCCTCTGTATTTCACATCCAAAAAGCGATCCAGAGCAAATGTCTGTGTTAGGCTATGAGAGTTCGGCAGCAAAATCCCACGATATTTCTTATCATCTGTCTTGCTCTAAGACATTAGGAAGCTTTAGTGAACATCTCACTCGGGACTTGGTCATATACTTCCTAGCTGTGGATATGTATGTATGTAACACTGAGATGAATTACTGTAATGTTGTGTAGTGTAAAAGAAAAACTTTCATGGGTGATATGGGGATTGAAACGATGTATGCTATGCACTAGATTGGTGGTATATGTCCTTATTTGATTGAAGCAAAATAGTTTCACGACTACCTTACCAAGATTTAAATATAGTTGAAATTCATAAAAATGTTGAATCGATGTCAAGAGCATGTTAATACTAGTTTTGAGCACGAGCAGTGGAAATCGTGACCATTGCAGCATGTTATGAAATTCAATATCTAAAAATAGACCACATGAAGGTTATTGGAGTGGAGAAGTGTTAGATATCAGCATGACGTCATCTTGGTTTTGCTGTTTTCAAGTGCTGCACCTTAATAAGTTTTCTTAGCAGGGAAGTTGTAGATATCAGCATCAATCGAATTTCACAACATAACATTACCATGAACAGATTCTAGAAGATGTCAGTGGGGGTTCTTGGTTACAAAGCTTTTACAGGATTCGAGTACAAACGCCATTTCTTGGGTAAAGCTCCCTAGCGACATTAGCCGGTACTACCAGCATGCCTTGCTTTTGCTGTTTTTCTTTTATTAGCGGAGAAGTTGTAGATATCAACATCATCAGCATGCGCCTAGGCTTTTACAGGATTCGAGTGCAAACACCATTTCTTAAGGTTCCCTAGTGGCATTAGTCGGTACTACCAGCTGCCTTGGTTTTGCTGTTTGCTTTTATTAGCGAGGAAGTTGTTGATATCAAGTGTGACGTCATCTTGGCTCTTGCTGTTTACAGGTGCTGCACCTAAATAAGTTTTATTAGCGGGGAAGTTGTAGATATCAACATCATTCGAATTTCTCAACATGAAATCAGTTTGGTTTGATGTTTTCTTAGCATTATTATTATTATTGGGCTTAGGGGGTGTGTGTATTGATCTTTCGAGTGTAAACTCCATTTCTTGAGTAAGGCTCCCTAGCAGCATTAGACGGTACTACATATGTTGTTCATCTCGGACTTGGGGATACGAGATCACTTTGGGGATATGAGATCACTTTCAGCACTCTCTAGCAAAGGGAAAAGGCATAGGTCTTTGATTTTGTTTCTGGAGCTCGCTTATTTTTCATCTCGAGTCTTGGGGATACGAGATCACTTTTAGCACTCTCCAGCATAGGCAAGTAGCATAAGATTCCGATTTTGTTTCTGGAGCTCGTTTATTTTTCATATCGAGTCTTGAGTATACGAGATCACTTTGGGGATACGCATGATATAGATCAAAAGTGATACCTATGGATTACATAAGGAAAGTAGGTTCACTTAATCTGCAAACAACAAAATTTGCTTGAAAGCGACACCCGATGTGAGCAATAATCATTCTTGCTTCAATTATCACTCTTAAGCGACGTGTGCCGGAGAAAATATATTAAATATAGTCTAAAATATTCATTGTAAATAAAAATTGTATTATGGTTATAATGCCATTTATTGAAATAATTTGTTTTAATTACATTATAGTTTAAATCGATAGTCTTTTTTTCTTTAGTTCAGGAAAACCAAGATTTCAAAGATATAGACTGATCCTTATGCCTTTAGATCAAGATGGCTTTAGAAAATTCCTTGTGCACCATTTTCATAAATAACATCTCTCCGTCTTTATTTTTTGCGATCTTTGTTGGAATATCCTGATTTTTCGAGCTGTTGGTAGGGGACAGTCGACTCGTTTTTGGATGAAAAACTTTCTTCTTTATTTCTAGAAAGCATCGATTTCATAGATGTAGACTGAGCCTTATATGAATATTCTTTACGACTTTCGTCCGTAGGCTTTAGAAGGTTTGTAGTATCCTTAGAACTCATGTTGAAATTATTACGTAATTAGCTTGCCAACAGCGGTCTGTTTAGGTAAAGAGCAAAACATCAAATGAAAAACAAGTTATGAAACTATTATTTATATGTATTTGACACGTGGTCTTGGAGGCAGCAATTTATCCTTGACCTCTAACGTCACCTTAACCTTTGAAACCGAAAGTGCCTGCTCTTGGGTAACCTTTTGAAACCAACAGTGTCGAATCTTGGAGGCTACAATTTGACCATGATTCAGCTTCGACAAGAATATTGTAATTTTATCTTCGTAATATTGGTGTGGTTGGCCTAATCTTTCTTGCTGTTAAGCTGTTATCAGACCTGTTTGAAAGGCTGTTAAGCTGTCATCAGACCCGTTTGAAAAGCTGTTAAGCTGTTATCAGAACAGTTTAAAAGCTGTTAAGCTGTTAACAGAGCTGTTTGAAAAGCTGTTAAGCTGTTATCAGAGCTGTTTCAAAAGCTGTTAAGCTGTTATCAGAGCTCTTTGAAAAGCTGCTAAGCTGTTATCAGACCTGTTTGAAAAGCTGTTAAGCTCTTATCAGATCTGTTTGAAAAGCTGTTCAGCTGTTATCAGAGCTGTTTAAAAGGTGTTAAACTGTTATCAAAGCTGTTTGAAAAGCTGTTAAGATGTTATCAGAGCTGTTCGGAAAGCTGTTTATCTGTTATCAGATCTGTTTTAAAAAGTTGTACAGAATCTCCTGCGGCGTAGTTGATTATAGGAAAGTAAGGTTGTAGCCTCCAAGACACACACTTCCGGATCAAGGTCAAGGACAAAATTCCCTTCTGGGTTCAAAGGTAATGACAGAGGTCAAGATCAAGCCCACATGTCAACGTATTTTCTCACACTCACGCTCAACCTAGCATTCTAGGTAAAAGGCTCAATCGCCCGAGAGCCCTCTGTAGTAGGCAAATATTATTAAAGAATACCTTCAGGAGTTCTGGAATTAGCAGGGAAATTGAATAAAAAAGAATAACATATATAATATCATTATTGATTTAATATAAATTAAAAAAATATTAGCATTTAATTCTTAGTGTGTCATTCTATTGTTGGGCTTCCTGATTTCAATATATCTATAACATATTCTTTGTTTTCCAATAATGTATATCTTAGGCTTAAGACTTGGACTATAATACAATTAAAACAAATTACTTCAATAAATGGAATTATAACTATATGTAATACATTTTTTTATTTACAATACACTAGACTTAGATCATATGTTTTCTGCGGCTGCTCCCTGTTACTCTGATGGAATTAAGTAATGTTTCCCAATGGTAGAGTATCCGTTGTGCTATTAACATTTAATTCTATGGTTGGGCTTCCTTAATTCAATATTAATTTATTTCTTTCTCACATTCAGAAATATGTGATGCTAATTCTTTAGCAGAATAAAAATAGAACAAACATCTATCGCATATATACAATCTAGCCTTATGTTTTGAAGTTTGTTTCCATGCAAGCCGTGAAAGATTTTTAATCCAGCAGAAATGAAACCTGTTATTACTTTCATCATAATTATCATCATTCTGCTCATAATTATTTTGTATCATTAATAGATTCACATGTCGCTTCATCTTGTGTTTCGTTGGTCTAACTAGAACAGTGGTGAAGGAACGCTCTTTCTTTAGGATGAACACGTTTATTGATATATCGTTCTGGTCCTCAAATTGTTTAATCTGTTCAAGCGTCATATGAAATGTTATTCCAGTTAAATTTAGCACAGTCGAATAATGTGGATATGATGTTGTCCTGGAGGAGTTAATATTTCCAAGGCATAGTGCTGATGTCACGGCTCAAGCGAAGCATGCTTTATCAATATTTTTTACATTATTGCAAGCTTGCTTTAAAGCAATCTCCTTCGGTAGAGGTATGTACGAAGATCCTCGGTGCTGTTCAAATTTGTTGATATGTACTGCTAAATGTATAATGGAGTCCAATGTCCAGCCGCTATCTTTTTCTCGAAACTCATCCAGCTGAGTGAGTATTGAATCCAAAATGGTGACTTTATATCACTCATTTAAATTATCGTCTACATTGATTGGAGCAGTTCTGGCTTGTAAATATTTAATATCTTTTATAACTTCATTGTCACCGATATCCTTAACAAAATCAACACACAACTTTGTATTAACTTTAATATTGAGATGGCGTTTTAAAATATTCTTAATACGGCGTATAAATAAATCACCAGCATCCTGCATAAATAGCTTAGGATCTGTATGGTTTATATTTACAATAATTCCAGCTCTAATTCTGTTTGTGAATACTGATCTTATTTCCTCCCACTGTACAAAATCACTCTTTTTTACACGCTGAGTAATTCCTCCACCTCGACTGGTGGCTTTCAATAACACTCCCGGCGATTTAGTCTGTCCAATACAGCTCTCCATATGCCGTTTTGTACCACCCTTTTTACTAACAAAACTTTCATTTATTAGCGCGGTTGAATTATTTTTGACCTATCGCTGAGGCTCACCAAAATTGACTGATGCCTCCTATCATTTTACATTAATATCTACTACCGCCTTCTTTCACCAAAGCCTTAAACTGAACCCACTCTCAACCTAATGCTTTCATGTTTTTTTTTTTTACCACCCCAATAACCCTCATGTGGTCTATTTTTAGATATTGAATTTCATAACATGCTGCAATGATCACGATTTCCACTGCTCGTGCTCAAAACAAGTATTAACATGTTCTTGACATCGATTCAACATTTTTATGAATTTCAACTATATTTAAATCTTGGTAAGGTAGTCGTGAAACTATTTTGCTTCAATCAAATAAGGACATATACCACCAATCTAGTGCATAACATACATCGATTCAATCCCCATATCACCCATGAAAGTTTTTCTTTTACACTACACAACATTACATTAATTCATCTCAGTGTTACATACATACATATCCACAGCTAGGAAGTATATGACCAAGTCCCGAGTGAGATGTTCACTAAAGCTTCCTAATGTGTTAGAGCAAGACAGATGATAAGAAATATCATGGGATTTTGCTGCCGAACTCTCATAGCCTAACACAGACATTTGCTCTGGATCGCTTTTTGGATGTGAAATACAGAGGAAAAAGTTTATAACTTAAGATATAAAAATAGATAATGAATTTGATGTGGATAAATATTGTGTGAAAAATTGGTTTGGTATATATTATTTACAGTTGTTGTTGTTTTTCAGTAGAGAAAGTTGAAAATCTTATATTTTCAACTTTCACTACTCATCTACAAAATATTCCACATATTACTCACAGCCTCTAGTACTCATCTAAGGCAACATATTATACTATATTAATATAATAACACAACCTTCTTTCATTAAAATTTTTAATTAACCTACTCCCAACCTACTTTCATGGTAAGATTTAAAGATGAATAAATAATACTTCCATATCCTACTAGAATTATATCATTCCAAATACCCACTCTCAACATCGAGGTCTTCACTATTAAACTTGAAGCATTATCAACTTTTTTCCGACCTTCCTGATACTCGTACAACACCATTTCGAGGAGATAAATACCAAATACCATACATCAAAACTTTTAACTTAATACATAACTTACAGTACCTACTCTGAGCCCCCTACTACGATCTTCACTATAGACACTTTCAGGCTAGGCTAACAAGGTACTCTAGAAAGATTTCGTGTGGCAACACTGGTCATGCCATTACACCTTATCACCAAATATTTGATGAGAAGTCTTTTACTGTACCCATACAACTTTCACTACTCATCTAAGCAAACATATCATACTATATTAGTATCACCTCACATTGATATCATAGGTCATCAAAGTTTTAAATTTAACCCACCCAAAAAGAAATTTTATTGAAAATAATAAAACAATTTTTTCATAAAACCTAAGACTTTGCAATACACACATCCCTACATCGAAAATTTTCTGATAAGACTTTAATTTCCATTACTTCATGTTTCTTAACATGCCAAGCAGCCGTGATCTATTTTTAGATATCGAATATCATAGCATGATCACTCTTGTTTATAAAAGATTTTTAATCCACAACTTACGTTATAGTTGATGTTGTTGCTTTTTTTCAGCAAAAGAAATTTTTCAATTATAAGTTCCACTACTCATCTAAGGTATCACATCCTATATATTAATATCAGTTTTTGTTGTTGTTGTTTTCAGCTAAAGAAATTGGGAATCTTACATTAAAAAACATAAATCACTCAATTTGTTTACTTTACTCGGCTGCTGTGCGAATTTGTTTACATTATTCGACTGTGATCACAGCTCCCAAACAACTTCCATTACTCATCTAAGACAAGATATCATACTACATTGATATCCTAACACCACCTTCTTTCATCAAAACATTTAATTAAACCCACTCTCAACCTAATGGTAAGAAAATAATGTGATCACTTCAATAGTATGAAGATAAAATTATCATATTCTTATCAGCTTCATGTGAACTATGATATCGGGGTGAATCAAATCTCATAACAGCGTGACTGATTGAGAAATTTTATTGATAATAATAATTTTTAAATTATATAGTACTGCAATAGCTACTATTAGATTCTTGGCAGTATTTAAATTTACATTAATGCCATTTAAGCAACATCGGAATTTGTTCTTAAGCTTTATTCGGCCAGCTTTCAACAGTATTTCTTGTTAGAATTTGGGCCTGGTTGTAGGTACTCTCAATGGATGATTTGCTCGGATGGTCTAAAGGGTGTTAATAATATCCTGGAATTACGATATCCATTGTCACCTAATATAACACCACCTCTCAGGTCGATTTGTTCCAATTTCGATTTAATAGCTGACTCACGCCATATACGAGAGTCGTGAGCTGAACCTCTCCAACGAGCAACTACATCCAAAATTTTACAGTTAGAATCGCAAAAAACCTACAAAAATACATATATAAAATATTATTTAGCTGAAAATATCTTAAAAAGACAAGTTATGAAATTTCCAGTTGTGATGATACAAATGTAGAAAAATTGTATACAGCATGATTCGCCTATCCAGGGACAATAAATCATATTATTATCTACAAGTAAGATTATTGAATATATACATATATATATGAGTCTTCTGAATTCCTGTTGCGTTCAGTTTTGAAATTATGACTTAAGTTACGTCTTATCAAAATTAGAAATTTTTGGCCAACAGCCTATCCTTTGTTAATATAAATTTACCTGAACGTTCAACGAATAAAATCCTTTTCGACATCTGTGACGACCCCCTAGCTCTCCACCTGGGTTTTTAATTTTAATTTGCGTGCAATCAATTGCACCAACGCACTGAGGAAATCCTGCTATTTTGAAAAAGCCAGTTTTTATTTTCTGAATATCTTCAGGATTAGTAGGCAAGGAAATGAATTTTTTCATTTTGGAAGCCAGCGCAGTCACTACTTTTTGGATTATCCTCGTCATTGACTGCTGCGATATCCCATGTGCACCAGCTATTAATTAAATTTGACTTAAATATAGATTTATATGCTTTCTTGTATATAAGCAGACTTGCCAATGTATTTTTGATATGAGCCTTTTGCAACATATCTTGAGCTGTAAGACACGTTTCTTTATAATTACAGATTCCGCTTTTTGGTTAACTGAAGTAGAGGGTTAACTAATCAATTTTCTAAAACGTTATTGAAAAAAATATTTATGAGTAATATATATAGAAGGCGGCCGGACTTAGGTTCATGTTTCGCAAAGAATACCAGTGCACGGCCACAATTGGCCGGTCTTTGGTTTTCAAAACCCAATTACGGCCAAATAGTTTTTACTTAAATATTTCTTTAATAAATATTCAATTTGATACTTTTTGCATAAAAATAGAGGCCTTGGAACAATAAAATAATAATAAAAATTTATCACTTGACAAATAGTGTTAAATATGATAGCAACTGACTATAGAAAAGTGTATGTAACAGATGCCCACAATTTTGAAAAGCTTGTAAAATAAAGCTACTTTTTTCAAATGTTTTAAATGAAAATTTCTTTTTTTAATTCAAAGAAAAACATTATACACAACATGTAGAAATAAATAAAATTAAATTTGTTATTATAAATTTTTGCCGAATATCTAAAATTTAGTGGCCGCTAATTGAGCCAATTTTCCTCCGATTTTCCTAATTACGGCCGCTTCAAAATTTTTAAATTCACTGCCATTAATTGAAGCAAGTTCTTTGGAACTAAGATCGGTAATATTTTTTTTTTAATACAGAAAAATGACAACCAAGTCCAAAATCCGAGGATACACCTACGAGGATTTGAAGAAAGCAATAAATTGCGTTAGAAATGAATCGGTCGGAATAAGGAAAGCAAGCCGAATGTTTAATATCCCAAGAACGATATTACAGGACAAATTATGTGGGAAGCTCCCAGAATCAGTGTGTAAGCTTGGCCCTCCTACTGTTTTGACCACGGCTGAAGAAACCAGGATTGTAAATTGGTTTGTCGCTCTCACTAGGTGCGGCTTTCCAATTAAACGAGACGAACTTTTGAATGCGGTACAAAATATTATCGCAGATGATGGAAGACTGACACCTTTTGTAAATAGTAGGCCTAGTCGAAAATGGTTTGATCTTTTCATGAAAAGGCATCCACAATTAGTTCAACGTACTTCGGAAAACTTAACCAAAGGAAGAGCAGTTGTGACGCAAGGAATGATCCGCAATTGGTTTGAAAATTTGGAAAGCTACCTTAAAGAGATAAGCACCGAACATATATTGAAAGACCCCAGTAGAATATTAAACGGGGATGAAAGTGGATTTAGCATGTGCCCGAAAACTGGGAAAGTGTTGGCTCCAAGAGGCTATCGCAATGTATATCAAGTTGTAACAGGTAGTGAAAAAGACACAATAACCGTTCTACTGGTATTTAATGCCAGAGGAGAAGTGGTGACACCTTTCGTAGTTTTCCCATAATTGCGTCCACCTAAAGAAGTTGTAGCAAGTATGCCTCCCTCTTGGTACCTTGGGCGATCCGAAACGTGGCTAATGGGCTACATAAATGGTTAGAAGACAATGACATCAAAAGGCTTGTAATATTTTTTGTGGATGGGCACAAGTCTCACATGACAGTGGAACTAAGCGAATTCTGTTTTAATAATGGAATCATTCTATATGCTCTTCCTCCTAATACGACTCACATGATGCAACCTGCCGACGTAGCTGTATTTAAACCGTTAAAATCTGAATGGAAGAAGGTAACATCAAACTGGCAAAGATCGACTGCCATAAATAACGTTACCAGAAGTACGTTTTGCCCTTTACTGGAATCTATTCTTCGAATGAATACATTGTCCAACAGTATTAAAAACGGATTTCGCAAGTGTGGTCTGTACCCGTACGATCCTAATGCTGTTGATTATTCGAAATGCGTTCGAAATACCATTGAGGATTTAAAGACTACTGAAGAAAGCAGCAAACTTCAGCTTAGCACAGCATCTGATCGTCATGAAAATGCCATAAAAGTAATCGAATCCGTAAAATCAAATCTGTGTGCCCGTGGTGTAAGCCCAAATACCATCAATATAACCATTGACGAAATAAGAAAGGCAAAAGAAAATGTGACCCTTACACAAACACAAGTTCCACAGTTGGATTTAAGTCTTACAGAAGTCCTTGCTGGACTTAATGCTGGAATCTGTGACGTCGATTTAGATGGAAGTGTAGTTCGAGAAATATTGTTCTTTGAGGAAAACTTCGTTCAAAATATTGATGCACACAACTCGACAGTAACGTCAGAGCCAAATGCTGAAATTTATAGCGGATCGGCATGTCAACCTTCTTCATCGACTCCAAACAGACAAAAATCATTGTTGCAAAATCATTCCCATAACAACGATGATAATCCTGTTCCTATATCTAGCAATGAGGACTCACATGCATGTTGCTCATCGCCTTTATCTTCAAGTCATCTTAACAAAAGTAGCAGACAGTCGGGAACGTGCTCTCCCAGCTTTGATAAGTATCTAAAATTGCCGAAGACTGACCATATATTTTCTACGCGAAAGACAAAAAAAAAGACAAAGCACCAAGTGCAATATCCTCGTTAAATTGGCGGGTCCTCCTACATATAAAAAAGAAGAAAGCAAAGAAGAAAAAAGCGGAAGATATCCAGAAGAGAAAAGAAGATAGACTTAAAAGGAAGGAACAGGTAAAAGAACAGAAAGTTAAAAAACGAAAGAAGAAAGTAGTGCAGAAGTGTTTTGATTGCGATGAGGAGCTCATTAGCAACACTGAGAATGAAGAAGAAAAAAACATTGGTTGCGAAGGATGTATTAGGTGGTTTCATTTAAAATGCACCAATTTTAAAAGTTACGAAGAAGCTACCAGAACGGAATTTTATTGTAACGTTTGTAAGGACTGAAGTGTACAAAACCGTTTATTTTTATATGAGCTGTGAATTACTGGTTTTGTTTTTATATTTTTATAGTTAATATGTTTCTGTTTACAAAAGTCAGAATATGAAGTTTATTTAATAAATATTTAAAAATGAACAATTGGATTAAATTAATGCTTGGCCGGAATTAGGTACACACGGTAGCCGGAGACTGGTTTGACGTGGCCGTAGACTGATGATATATGACTTTACTAAAATATTCTTACTTATAACTACTAATTGATACTTATGCAAGTGATTATGGATAATTATTTTCCGCAACCTTCATGTACGAATCCAAAACACTTGACACAATTATTTTTGGACTGTGCATGACCAAAGGGTAGCTGTTCAAAGCCGATAAAAATGTTCGTTGGCCGGTGACTGGTACATTTACCCTACATATTAGTTTTCATAAATCAGTTAGCTTTATTAAATTATTATGCTATAATTTATTAAACCTTTTAGTACAATTCCTATATGAGCAACAGATGATTAAGTAATTAAGATACATAGCTATTGTATGGTACAGTACATAGTAAAAAAATTTATGAACTCAACTTTTAGCAATATATTGCGCAGCTATCTTTTTTTTTATATTTACTTGCTTGTTTTTTTTTCGATAACCGTTTATTTTTGTTAGTTTGTTTTGTTTACTTTTTTGGCTGTTCCAAACATTCTCCCGTGTGGGTAGATTGGATAAACTTCGGAATAAGTTATAAGGTGAAATATTTGTAAATACTTCGTGATATAGGTATGTGTTTTAGCTATGTGAGAGTTAGTGGTATGAATTTCACCAGTTTTTAACGTCACGTAATAACGTCGTGTTATTCTCACGGAAAAAATCTTTGTTTATGTGCATTTGCTCGGCCAAATGTGTTCGGGTTCCATGCGGTTAAGTAGGTAGAAAGTTTTAAATAAAGTATGGTGCATCTGATGCATCGGGATAAGTAAAATAGAAATATTGAGAAAGTATAATATGTTTGATTTGTATATAGGTACGCATAATAGAGGAGTTTAGAGTATTGAACGTAGTAATTATATTACAGTTTTGAATTTTTAGAGTTATATATGAGTATGTACAATATTAAAATTCGGCAGCGGTAATAAAGATCTTTTCTAGAATAAATTCTGCAAAATTTTCGGTACCAGGTACACATATGAAGTATTGAAGCATTGAGTTATTTCGTCTAAAAGTGAAATTCTGAAGTAAGTGTTATTACCAAAACAAGTAAAACAAAAGGAATAAAAATATATAGGAAATCGAGAATTGTGTGCAAGATGGCAGTTTCATACGAGAAGATTATGGACATGGTAACTAAATATGTACCAACGTTCTCGGGGGAGAGATCGCCAAAACTTGTAAAAGAAGTTTACAGATTTTTAGCTGCAGCAAGGACTTGCACGACCGTCTGGAACCAGCAGAGCAAAGCATTTTTATTAAATGCATAAAGTATGGCTTATCCGATGACGCTTATTACCTAATAAGTTCACATGAGCCAAAGGACTTTGCATCTTTGCAACAGGCGATTAAGACAGCCTACATGCCAAGGAAATGTTTCAGTGAATTACGCACTGAAATGTTAGCATGTAGGAATGAGACGGGGTGAAGATATTAGAGAGTTTGCGGATAGGATGGTGGAGCTGCTGGACCAGATGAAGTCTGCGGTATCAGCCAAAGAGAGACTGGCAGACAATTTATTCCACATCACGTCCACTTAGCAGCTACATCAGCTACCGGGTGTTTAGCAGTACTAGCAGGAGTAGTGTGCCATCTAAAGCGACAAAAAAGTGAACAGACTCGAACGATCATCAGCAAACCATTTACGGGGCCAATTCAATCGAGGGTATCCAAGCAAGCAGAATCCAGTATATAAGTCATCATTCCAACAACAGCAAAAAGGAAAATTGATAATATTTGTGAATCGTTGTTATCGAAAGTGATGGTAAAAGAATTTTGTTTTGTTTCGTTGTGGTTATTATTTGTTATTTTTGGCATTAGATAAACAATAAGGTCCCTAGAGATAAATTAATTAAGACTTTTGGTGGAATAAGATAATTATAGATTGTTAATGTAATAAAAGTAAGTAGCGGATTACGATAAATTTCAAAATAGGTGAAAATGGAATAAATGGATGTAACCGATAAATATATAAAAAAAGCAATATGTAGTGATAGTCTGTTAAATTAGTCAAATGTAAGAAAGAAATTGGAAAAAAGGAAGAGAGACAATATAGTTACGAGTATGTTGTGAAAAGATTATAAGGAAAAAATTGTTTAATGTTAAGAGAAAATAAGAAAAAATGTAAGGTGAAAAGAACATAGGAAAGAATATTAAGGAAGAAATAAATGTTGAAAGAGAAATTAAATATGAGAGGAAAATAAAAAGAGAAATAATGTAAAACGAAAAAATGTAAGAGTGTAATGATGTAACGAAAAGTGTAAATAATCTGAGTCAAATGAGAAGCAAATTTTTCAGTTTGTAGTTTAAACTAATTGCGCACTCCAGATCTAGTTCCCTGCGGAAACTAGTTTTTCCAAGGGGGGGGGGATGTTGTGGCCCGATATGCGGAAGATTCTTGCAACAGCCAAGGAACATTCTGGCAGAATAATCAGCGATTGCCAAACAACTACCTCGCTTTGTTCTGCAGCCATCGGTTGTTTTGCTGATTAGCCCAATAGCTGGCTGCGATGAGCGCTTAGTGGAGCAATCGACGATTACAATAATAATTAATCTCGCTTGGTAATTGTTATGTAAGGCGATTGCTTACTACTAAGTGACTCAGGTGCTGCAACCGGTAGAACAAACGACAAGGTTGTGTCGTTTGTTTGTTCTACATCCGCGTTGTGAGTAAAGTTTACTTCCTAATATCGGACATAAAGGACCAGTGAGTGGTCTGGCGGCCACAATTCAGTGATCAGTCGCGTCGTATCTCTTGGTTTTAAGGTGTCAAGTTCCATTCGGTTCGGAATATTTAACTAGCTATTGCGCTAGGTCAGTTTTTGGTAGTAAATAAAGAAGTAGATATGTTCAATTAATTCGAGTGTTCTCATTTATTGAAATGCGTTTTATTTTGTGCTTTGGGACACGACAATTGGCGCAGCCGGTAAATTTAAGGTAAGAATAATTTGAATTTATCTGTGTTTTATCATTTACATAATAAAAATAATTTTGTTTTAATAAATTTTTGTTTGTTTGTTTAATGAAAAAACATCGGCTGTCGTAAGACGCCATTAACTAGCAAATTTCGGCGAGTTATCGCCTGCTAGAATTTTTATACCCTAGATGAAATCTATAGGGATATACTAAGTTTGTCATTCCGTTTGGAACACCTCGAAATAATGATGGTAGAGCAAAATGAGTTGGACACCCACGCATAATATTAAAAGTTATTTTGATTTTTGCATGTCCGTCCGTCCGTCCGTCTGTCTGTCTGTCTGTGCGCACGATAACTCGAGAACGCGTTCACTTAGAGAGCTGAAATTGTGTACACTGACTGACTTTAAAAAAAAAAACAAGTAAAATTACGTTCGAAAATGAGACAAATCGGGCAACTCCTTCGTGGGGTTGCCATACAAAAATGTCGTTTTCCACGATGTATTTGGACACTACCTGAGAACACGTCAACATAGAAAGCTGAAATTTGGTACATTGTGTTTTCATAGTAATATCAAATAAAATGTCAAAGGTGGAATAAATCGGGCAACCCCTTCTTGGTGTTGCCATATAAAAATTTAGGTTTTTTACATATACTTTGAAAACAATCAGTCCTAGACATTTTTATTGTACCAAAAACTTCTTCAGAATAACAGATTCTATAAAATTGGTTATAATCCTTTTTTCTGTCTGACGAGCCGTTCTAGAAATATATGCGAGAAACCAATGCAAAAATCAAAATTGCTCAAATGGGTGAGCATACGAAATTTCATACGTGCATTCATCTAGGGTATCATAAGAATTGGTCTTAGACCAATTCTAGCTTTTTCACTTGTTTATTTCAGAGAAAGTGTTAAATTGGAGATGTGATAAACTTCGGAATAAGTTATAAGGTGAAATATTTGTAAATACTTTGTGATATAGGTATGTGTTTTAGCTACGTGAGAGTTAGTGATGTGAATTTCACCAGTTTTAACGTCACGTAATAACGTCGTGTTATTCTCACGGAAAAAATCTTTGTTTATGTGCATTTGCTCGGCCAAATGTGTTCGGGTTCCATGCGGTTAAGTAGGTAGAAAGTTTTAAATAAAGTATGGTGCATCTGATGCATCGGGATAAGTAAAATAGAAATATTGAGAAAGTATAATATGTTTGATTTGTATATAGGTACGCATAATAGAGGAGTTTAGAGTATTGAACGTAGTAATTATATTACAGTTTTGAATTTTTAGAGTTATATATGAGTATGTACAATATTAAAATTCAGCAGCGGTAATAAAGATCTTTTCTAGAATAAATTCTACAAAATTTTCGGTACCAGGTACACATATGAAGTATTGAAGCTATGAGTTATTTCGTCTAAAAGTGAAATTTTGAAGTAAGTGTTATTACCAAAACAAGTAAAACAAAAAGAATAAAAATATATAGGAAATCGAGAACTGTGTGCAAAATGGCAGTTTCATACGAGAAGATTATGGACATGGTAAATAAATATATACCAACGTTCTCGGGGGAGAGATCGCCAAAACTTGTAAAAGAAGTTTACAGATTTCGTAGCTGCAGCAAGGACTTGCACCACCGTCTGGAACCAGCAGAGCAAAGCAATTTTATTAAATGCATAAAGTACCGCTTATCCGATGACGCTTATTACCTAATAAGTTCACATGAACCAAAGGACTTTGCATCTTTGCAACAGGCGATTAAGACAGCCTACATGCCAAGGAAATCTTTCAGTGAATTAGCATGTAGGCAGAGACCGGGTGAAGATATTTGAGAATTTGTCGATAGGATGGTGGAGCTGCTGGACCAGATTAAGGTCAGTTTTTAGTAGTAAATATAGAAGTACATATGTTGAATTAATTCGCGTGTTTTCATTTATTCAAATGTGTTTTATTTTTTGCTTTGGACCATGACACTAGCGTCAAACCAATTTCTTCAAATGATTCAAATTTCGCTCTAGAATTCTAATAATTAGGTAATTTTTTTCTATATACCGTTTTTTTTTGTACTGGCGTGATTTCAATTCTTCCATGAATTTCGAATTCAGTAGTTTTGTTACATCTAATGATGCCAAGGCTTGAGTGATATGCAGTTGATCAGACTGCACACTGTTATTGGCGTCTTACTCTGTAACATTACATACTTTTTTCTTACTTCTTCTCCCCTCTTTGTGTGTTTTTTTTTTTATTTGCCCAAATGTTCATTTGTAATAGTTTGATCTCTTTTGGATCCGATATATCAAACTTTAACCTGGACGACGAATTAAGCCCAGGTTTTTATCATCTCTAGTATATTGGATTTCGAGATCAAACTCTTCCAGGTCTTATCACATTTGGGTTAATCGTATATTTTATTATATACGCTAGTGCTCTATGGTCCGTTCGTAATATGAATTTTCGGCCACAGACTTTCGGTTTATAATATTTTACAGGCCAATGTATGGCTGTTAGTTTCTTTCTTGTCATTTTTGTATTATAGTACTGCTGATGTAATTGTAATAGGAATATCTACATACCTATATTAGCTCTTTAGTTTATGTTAAACTTTTTTTTTCATATTCCTCCTTTATTCCAACTACCAATTAAATTTTATTTTCATTTGTTTTTACGTGTAGCTTGCCACATTTTTCATGATTTTCTTAATATTTAGGAATTTCATCATTTATGTGATTTATAAGGAAATGGTGTTTTACGTCGTCTATAGCGTCTGCTATGTACATGCATTTGCTACATTTATGCCCAGTTCTTTTCGTTAAGGTTGTAATTTTAGGACCAGCGGGGATGGTCGAACATGAATTTTGTTGATTGTTATTTTCGTGATTAATTTTCACGAGTTCTTGAACTGATTCCATTGAGTCCGCTATGAACCGGAAGTTCAGGCATTGCTGCATGTTTTTTGCTTAATTTAAACCACTTTATACTATTTCTGTTATTATTCTTAAGTATACGCTTTGGTTTGAAGTGATCTGAATGTTCCTCTACTATATTCGTAGTATCGTCAGAGAAACAGCAGTCGTAATTACGATGCAGTGGGTCTTTCGAATGTTTTCCCATCTTTCTTTTTCTTAAGCGTTTCTTGTTTTTTTTTGTTTTTTGGAATACCCCCTGTTTATGCTTTTATTGAAGTTTTTCTATAATTTTTTTCTCGATTTCGTTTAATTGGTCCAATTTTGTATATTCATCCGTTTAATTCACCCAAGCTTATTTTTGGATTGTGATTTGAGTCGGGCTGTTAAGGTATTTTTTCCTAAGCCCCCTTCGGTGGTCTCGGTACAGAGTGTACACTAATTCTATAACCTTCACAACTGCTATGATTGCCAAAAGAATAACAATCTGCTTATTCTCAATACTAACAGTATCTTCTATGATCAGGTTGTTCACGATCTCACCGTTATTGTCTGCTACTTTAGCATTTGTTTTCCCCATATTCCTAAAACGTTGTCGATATTTTACTAGCCTTAAAATTCCCTATTATATAATGGATGTTTGCCAATTGACAATCAAATTTTAAGTAATTTTCAACGCTTTCACTAAGAACATTCAAGATTCAAATATTAATTTTACTGGGAGTATTTAGGATTTAGTTCTTTAATCGGTTTCATTTAAAAAATAAAATCTATTGTTACGATAATTTTATATTAATTATGTCTATTGTTTATTCCTCTACATATTACGTTTTTATTGTCTCTATAATTGTTTTAGTGAGAGTGATTGGCTTTGGACGTCAAGTCCAGACTGTTAGCATGAGCAAACAGATCACTCGGTGGACAGCGTTGACTGCAGGGCGGCACACTAGCTCGCCTCGGCTATTGGCGGAGAGTGTGGGGAGGTTCCACGAAAACCGGCCGCTGTGCCACCGGCCATATACAAAAAAAATCGTGCCTTTAAGCCAAAAAGGAAGCACACACTCGGTTCTGAAGGAACCATTACACCACTTACCCTTTCTTTAGTGAAGGCGCACATGTACTGCCTTCTACTGAGTGCCCCATCCACCAAATGACACTGAGGTCAGATAGTTTTCAGTGCCCCTGTTACCATTAAATTTTTCTTTTCGTTAACTAAATATTTCCTTATCACCTCCACTGATCTGAATCTGATCTGTTTGTACTTAAGAATATGACTGATAGTCTTAAAATTATTCTCTAACTGCAGACAATAATATACATTTCATGCGTATGAGTCTCTATTATTACGGCTGATGTTCCTGGCTTTGAGATATCCTGAGTGAGACATGCGTGAGGCACGTTTGTGGTAAGATTTGTGGCGATGAGGAGGGCTTTGTAACGTGGGCCAACTCTGGTTAATGTTTGTGAAGATAAAACCGCTGTAACATGGACCATATGTCAAAGTGTGTGACGATAGAAATGTCGTGACGTGAGCCTCCTTTTACCATCTGTGGCGATAAAGGAAATACTGTAGCGTGAATGTGAGACGGTAAGGAGGGATTGCTGTAACGTAAGCCCGTCTTTTTAATTTGTGTGGAGATAAAGAAAAATGCTGTAACGTAGGCCACGTTTTTATAATCCCGCACTATAAAATTCATAGGTTATGCAAGTCTTTTGAAAAAGTATTCAAAATTATTACCTGTCGTTTGGAAATCTCATGGGATTTCGCGTGACTAATCTTTCTGGGGACCCACGCTGGATCTAATTTGTAGGAGACTCTGTGCCTGTAAACCGTGTTACACTGCGAGCAAAAGTTTCAATAATTTCTTTGTTAAAATATTATTCCTGTCCACGGTAACGCTCGAATCTTATTTTTTTCATTTTTTTATATTTTTCCTTCGTAGAAATTTCCGATTGCTATGTTCACTGCACAGAAAATTTTTTTTGTCCGTTCCGCAAGACGTGACAAGACGGAAAAATAATCTTCTTCTTCCTCCCTCTTTCGGGTGCGTTCAGCGAGCCTCGTTCACTATCCATGCAGAAAGCAGTTCGCGCCACCTCATGCTGCTACGGGTCGCTTAGACGTGTGTCTAGCTCAGTGTAGCATACTGCTACATGCAATATGCTACGACCATAACACTTTCTATTATTATATTTATGCTGGTTAGTTCAATATATATATAGGTACATATATCTGGTGTAGATTACAACGCGCGTAACTGATAAGTAAAGTTTTTAATTTGATAAACTAACATTTATATCTCATAAAATTTTTGTGTACGTATAGTTATGTGTAGAATCGGAACCACTTTATTCTACTATAGGCACCGTATTAAAAACGATTCAACTGTCGTCGGCTTTGTCATTAGATTATTTCCAATTACATTTCTTAACTTACTGCCATTATCAAGTAATTAAGCTCTAAGATCAGCTTAATTGTCACAATCTGATTGTCTTCTCATTGTCATCTGTAGTTTATCTATAAATTGGTTGAATTGAGTCGTTGTCGTTGCTAGTTATCCGAAGAATCTTCTTAACATTACATTCCGAAAATTGTTTTTCTTTTCATCACGGTCCCTCTATTGTCAGTTTAATATCTTCAATATCTGAATATTGCTGATTATTTTAATCGTTCGAAGATTGCAATTTCATTATCATGGTCCGAATATATCGTTCTTTTTAACGTCACCATCCGAAGATTACAAGATAATTATCACGGTCGCCCTGTAATATTCTTATAAAAACATTGTGGGTATTACAGTTGCCATGTAATAATTTTTATATATGCGTTGTATGTATATATATATAAGCACGGTCACCATGTGGTAGTAAATGAAGATGAAGATAGCTCGTTTTATGTATCACCAAGTTGACCGTAGAGAAGATGGGAGAAACTTTGTAAAAAGCAGACCTCCGCTACTAAGCGAAGTATGAGTAATTATAAAGTATTGACACCTCTGTAAGAGGAAAAATTTATCATCAGAAATATATGCTTGGGTGAGTAAAAACTTTATTCACGGACGCGAGTAAAAAACCTAAAATAAAAAAAACGTGTACAGATAAAGACGGATAGAATTTGTCAAAGCTCTTCCCTTTAAGTTCGATGCGCTAAAAGGTGATAGAAACTTTGGGTTTGGGGTTTGTTTGGTTTTGTTTGCACTTGCAGCATTTGACATTGACTTGACAGTTCTAAATTATATTTCGTGGATTATGCAGGATAATTTATAATTTATACACAATTTTTAAATTAATAATACTGCAATTCACCTCTTACTTACTTCTTTACCCTCTTTTCTGGGCTATATATAATTTGAAGCATAAAATATTGCAGTGATATTTTTTTCTAAAAGTGAAATTAAATGAAGTTAAGTTCCGAAGTTGATTTGTGTTTTCAATAAGTTTGAAAAACAGGAATTATAGTTAAATAGTGCTTTATTTATACTAATATAGTTATTGTTATTTTAAATTCAGCGTACATACATATATATATAAAGTTTTGCAGTTATTGGTGGATGGGAGTATATTCGGTGGCAGCTTTTAAAATTACCAAGTTGCCCCAAGTTTGCTTCTACCTGCTAGTATAATTCAACAAACTAGCATTAAAAATTTAGTATTTATAATTGTTTTGCATAATTAAATTTTTTTTTTAAATGATACGTTTACCCATGTTTTTCAGCTTCATATTTCTTGAGATACTGATAAGAATTATCGGTGCATTGGAGCAAATGTTCCTACAGATGAACTAAATATTTTTGTTAACGAATTACTAGCAGAAGGCAAATCACATAATGTTGAATTTGATTCCCTTGCATTCGGCGAATATCTAAGGTAAGAGACATCATTTAAACATAAACGTTTATTTATTTGGAGTGCCCGTGCCAAAGGCACCTAGAGCGAACATTTTAGCAATACCAGGCAAGTGTCCCAATCTGGAGGTCTGGCCAGGCGTTAATTAAGTATTCAGTTGTTTTTGACAATTTTAATTCTTTTTACTAAAGTTTTGCTTATTTTCCAGGTTAAATAGTGGTTTACAATTTGCCTGTGCTTACGCACGGTTTTTTTATCGGATCCAGATGGTCCAATTACACTAGGAAGGCTGACATTGTAATGTTTACTTACAACTTGATTATGCTACATGAGTTATTTTAGGATAGTTTTGATGTTCTAGTATCAAGTGTATATAATAAGTTTGTGTGCCTCAATCAAGTATTATTAGATACACTTCATTTTTATTATTTATTAAATCTATCCTGCGTTATAATATAATCCTATAGCCCTAGTAGTTCAAGTATTAGGTTATATAATTCGTATGAGAGATTTCAAGAATCTGATATTTCGATTTTGACTTTTTTATGATTAATTCTAGCGTAGCGCCAATTTAACAATTCTACAATACGCACCATTTTCTGAGCTTCGTATTTCGTAGTATGTACAAGTAGTTTCCTTTGTGAAGACGTAAATAAAGCCTTCTTTAGGCTAGGGGTCCTATAAATTAACAATTTTCCTTTTAAATAAAGTAATTCATTTTGCTTAAATAAGGAGTTAATTTTTTTAGAATTAGGCTATGACTAATCTGTTTTAACTTAACTAGCTAAATTTCAGTAATATACTTATTATAGTGGGAAGGGAATTCCAAAAGCTTAAGAGTATTGTACTTCAATTTCACTTCAATCATGATGTTTAAACCTAGCGGCTAGAGGGTGCTACAATCTTACAATTTCGAATTCAGTTTTATCCCTAATATATTAAAACATGCTATACTTATGCTAAACCCATTCACATATAAAAGTTGAGACTTAAATATGGAGGTAGCTGGGATTTCGTTATTGTTTGAGGGCAGGGAGTAGTCCATTCTTAGCTTCTCTGGAGTACTTCAAGAGTTCAGTTTGTCCTGTCGTTATGCCTCGTTCGTAGAGTATAGAGTAGCATAAGTAGTTCCTCACACTCGTGAAAAATATGATGCGCAGTGAGCGGAGCACCCTCGCAGATGGTGTTGTTTTATGGCCAGGAAGTGCCCCAGACTAATTCTGGCCGTTTCGATCATTGATCGTCTGGGCAGATCAAGCATGTTTGGATGGTTAATGGAGTTGTGGTGACTAGCAAGGAATTCACATGAGCCGCTTTGTACGCTAGATGACAGAGTGTTCTTATTTTTAGTGTCTGTGATCGCTTTGGTTGCTGACAAGCAGTCTGAAAACATCACGGTGGTGGAGGCATTGAGCCGGCCAGGGAGTTTTCTGCAGATTTGCAGATTTTCGCTAGAGTTGTCTGCAATGACTGCCATGGGTACAGCGGAGTTTGCTTTGGAGGCGTCCGTATATAGAGTGTTCTCCGCGCTCAGTCTAGCTCTGAGCTCCGTGTGTAGTCTTCTTTTGACGTCGTTATTTTTGTCTTCGTAAGTTCGTTCGTTGTCAATAATACAGTTTGTCTTGAACCTCCAGGACCGGAGAAGTGGTACTGGGTGCGTGGAGTTGTGATCGAAGGATGGATTTAAGGGGTGCGGGAACTATTTCCACTGCTTTGTGTAGGCCCGATTTTGTGTGTACCACGCTGTTGTGTGGACAAACTGCCCACAATTAAGTCGTGAAGGGGCGCTTGGGGGTTGTGTAGGTTTGTTAAGAAAAGGCTAGCCGTGAGCTGGTCTCTTCTAGCAATAAATGTGGGAAAACCTACCTTTATAAGAAGGCTATTTATTGGGGTGGTGCGCAAGGTGCCTATGGGCGTTCTGGTTGATGTGTTGATAGCCTTCTGTATTTTGGTAGCCTTAAGTTTAGTAGAGAACCCATAGACAATGAGTACATAATCAACCCTTCCCATGATCATCTTTGTGACTTTCGGGGTGACCGTTCGTAGCGGGGGGTCCGTGTTTCTTCTACAAATGACCCTGAGGAGATTTTTGTGTTTATTGACTTTTTCTACCACCATATTGGTGTGTCTACTCCAATATGAGGTTTTGGAGCTGTCCAGACCCAACTCCTTTGAGGGTGTTTTGCAACGGGAGAAGTCGTATCGTAAGACAATTCAACCTCTCGGCACCTCCGTCTTCTGCAGACATGGAGAGCTTCTAATTTGCTCATGATAACCTTAGCACCATTAATTTCAGACCAGTCTGATATTTTCCTCAGTGCCTGAGTGAGAATGGAACTCACGAATGGTGGATTGCCACATGCGTAGCATATTATATTGTCTGTATATATTTGATAATGAAGCTCTGGCACTGAGATGAGTTGAGTCGACAGTCGAAAGATCTATTTGTGTGAGGGTGTTGCGGGAATTGAGGATAATAGGGCTGTTGTCATTCAAAATAACAAGGCCAGAGTCATCCAGCCACACGCAATAGTCCTGCCTCTATTGAAGCCTCTAGGAGATCCCAAGTTCCCCAGTAGGAGCACCGGACCCGGGACCTGGTCCATTAAAAACCGCAGAGCGCTTTCCGCGACTGTGTCCTTAGCACTCAGATAGACCGAGTCCATGTTGATATGGAGTTATTCGGGATTCTGACAGCAACGGCCGTAAGTGTGGAGTTAGTTAAATGGGAGCTCGGTGGCGGAGATGTCTCTGACAAACACCCCAACTACGCCACTGCGAGAGGTGCGGTGGTTTGCCAGGAAGGGTGTAATGGAGAGACGTGCAGGTCGGGCTCAGTTTGGGAGGTGCGTTTCCTGGATAGCCAGGATAGACGGAGAGAAATCGCCAACCAGGAAGTGAAGGCTACCTAGGTTGTTGTAGTAGCCGCAGACATTCCATTGGAGAACAGTGAGGTCTCCTGTGGAATTAGATAATGGAGTTTAGGTGCGGTGCCAGACAGTGTTCATGATGCTGTTTAGTCTGAGAGTCTTTAGGTGTTCTGCTGGAGTATGTGGTACTTGAACGATAAGTTTTCATTCTGCCAGGGTAGCCTTGCGGGATTTAGACGTGTCTTTTTAACAGACTACTGTTTTAAGGATTCTTTCTTCAAAAGTGGGCATTGAAGGATTTGGGACGTGTCTTTTTGACACATGATCGTTTAACGGCTTCTTTCTTCAAAGTAAGTCTTGAAGGATGAGTGTCTTTTTGACACACAATTGCTTCAAGGCTTCTTTCCTCAAGGTTGAGTCATGCAGGATGGTTTAAAGACTTCTTCTTTCAATAGGAAGATTTGAAGCACTTGGGTGTTAGAAGGAAAGTATCTAGCTTGTGTGTAGATCCTTCTGTAGCTTTATTAATGATTTGGCTTCAAGCTGATACAAATATTTCTTCGGTAATTCCGGTAGTGGACTTCAACTCATATATAAAGAGAAGTAACCATCTACTAATTTATAAAATATGATACAGTTTAACGTGATCAAAGAAAAACGTCTCAATTGCATTAAGATTTTTTTTTATCTTAGTTGTTCTTATTTTCGACAACGTTATAAATCTCTTGCGCTTTAATGATTATTTAACGGAGATAAGTTCATTAAAATGAAACGAAAGATGTTAATACAATGTATTTTTAAGGTTGAACAATATGTATGCCGTATGTATGCTGTATGACGAGATCGTCTAAACAAATGTCCTTAATATTACCCTGTCTAGGAGATAATTCTGAATGACCGTGTCGAAGAATATTTATTTTTTTTACTTGATGTCAACACTTTTTTTTTTAGATAGATATTGATAACTTGTTAGGGTTTATTGAACTTCCAGTTAAGTGTTGCCATACAAAAATTTCATCTTCACTATATATTTTGGCACTGCCTTAAAATGCGTCGACGTACAGACCTTAAATTGACTGCATGGTATTTTCATATCAATAGTAGATACAATTTCAAAAATAGAATAAATCAGGCCTAAATCACGCCTACACACCCCTTCACAAATCTAAGTTAATGTAGCTTAGATTATATAGCGTATGTAGTCTTTACTGGTTTAGTCTTAGGTTTAGTTTTTATGCTTTTTATACCCTAGATGAAATCTAAAGGGGTATACTAAGTTTGTCATTCCGTTTGTAACACCTCGAAATAATGATGGTAGAGCAAAATTGATTTTTGCATGTCCGTCCGTCCGTCCATCTGTCCGTCCGTCCGTCCGTGCGCACGATAACTCGAGAAGGCGTACACTTAGAGAGCTGAAATTTTGTACACGGACTTTAAAAAAAAAAGTAAAATTAAGTTCGAAAATGGGACAAATCGGGCAACTCCTTCGTAGGGTTGCCATACAAAAATGTCGTTTTCCGTTATATATTTGAACACTGCCTGAGAACGAGTCGCCGTAGAGAGCTGAAATTTGGCACGTGGTGTTTTCATTGTACTAGCAAATAAAATTTCAAAAATGGACTAAATCAGGCAACCCATTCTTGGTGTTGCCATATAAAAATTAGGTTTTTTATGTATACTGTGAAAACGATCAGTCCAAGACATTTTTATTGTACTAAAAACTTCTTCAGAATATGAAATCCTATAAAATTGATTATAATCATTTTTTCTGTCCGACGAACCGTTCTAGAAATATATGCGAAAAACCACTGCAAAAATCAAAATTGCTCAAATGGGTACCCATACGATATTTCATACGGGCATTCATCTATGGTATCATAAGAATTGGTCTTAGACCAATTCTAGCTTTTTCACTTGTTTATTTTTATACTTTCGAGCCAGATGCCTATCGGTAGACCGGTTTCTGGTTTTATGCTCACCTATAATTAAGTCTTCTCTATTGCTACGATCTCTTGTCTAAGGTCCTCTTAAGTTTCCGTACTTACCTTCTAATTGTCCCATAATTCCCAACGTGCCGGGTACAGCATGCAGTAAGAGCTCACTCTCACAACTTTTTGTATACTCGCCATGGAGGAAAAACTAAAATTTCATCTTAAACAGGTCCTAAAGCCCAAAACTGTCGCCCCCATAGCAAAATGAAGTTAAAACAAATTGCTGCCAAATATGTTTTTTTTCTAATAGTTTAAAAAAAAATTGCATGCAGAACAAATTTATGGAAATTATAGCGTTTGAACAAAATACGAGAAAATTTTATATGAAAAACTCCTTCAGTAAGACAAGGCAAGAAGACTGTGGATGTCGCGTGCTGACCGGCCCGCTGCTCTCTTTTTTCGACTTTGTTCATGCCTTGTATCTTGCGGGGGTTACGTAATACTTCATGTAGTTTCTCTATGTTACTGTATATATCTCATTGTATTCCACTTTTCTTTGCTTTTTCAATCTTATGTTATTTAGCTTTATTGGGCTTTGCTTTAAGCTCTCTATTGCAAGTCTGCCTTATCTTAATCTATTACCATCAGCCGCAATGAATCTGTTCATTGCACCATTGTTAGTTTGCTAAGTAATTTTGTATTCTATCCATAATTCAAACTATTTTTTATTTACTCGATGTACCTGACGTCGTAACGTAGTTTAAGCTGGCTGAGGTTCTTAAATAAATGCTTTTCTATTCTTAACTATTCTAACTACGTTCGATAACCCTAGATCTTTGTAACTTGAAAGAATGATGTTTTTCAGTCCACGTCCCCCAAGCCATGAGTGCACTGACATGGCCCATTTCAGCCAGCTCCAAGTATCTAATGTTATGGCTTATGCAAATTGTTGACTGAGAAGCAAACATTAAATGATAAGATGTTAAGTGTGGCACAATCAGCCCCTTCTTGCACTGAAGACAGATGAGGGAATGACATTCAATGCCTTTAAGATCATCTATTTGTGTTCCATAGAACAATTAACAATAAAATTTAAAAAAGTAATTAATTATCAATTATATAATATATTAATATATAAGAAACTGCTTGTTGGTAAACAAATTAGCAAGCAAAAGGAAATCTGAGACTGCCTTTATATTATACAGCAGCCAACAGATTTGCCTCTAATCGCTAAAGAAAAAAATTGTTGTAGCATAAAATATTGAAAAACAAATGCCTTTTTCATTCCATTACATTATATAGGAAGAGAAAACAGTTTTAAAAAGCACTTGAAAAATATTCCTTTCGAAGCACATAAAATCACTGCTAGGTCACTTTTTATTTTATACTTCCGAACACTTTAAAATCAATGCCACCTAATTATTGCTTTTATTTCAGACTTACAATTGCGGCTTTTGCTAATTGTAGCCTTTTAAATACTCCTTTTTAGTTATAAATAACCAAGTTAAGTAAACAAAATTACACTTCTCTTGCCAAAGGAAAATATTATCTGACAGTTGTTTCTTGTTTGTTCCATATCAGCTGATTTTTTGCATGCATCCGATAATTCTTGGGCAGTTTATTTTTATTGGAGGTTCTTTTATATGAAAACTTTATCCATTTTACACAAAATTCTTGCGCAATGAGAATGTATTTGTAAAATTTCTTGTGCAATGCAAGTGTATTGTGAGACTGCTTTATTAGTATTGAATGAACATGGTAGCAGATAGAGGTGTGCGAGCATCGATATAAATTTAATTTTTATCTATATATAGTCATACTGGTCACACCTATTACGAATTACTATTAAAAATGTGGCCTTTCGATCTAACCAATTATCCTTATGGCCAAGGAAACTTTGAAGAGCTTCAAAGTTTTACTAACACTTACTTACAGAGCTTTTTAATATTTATATCTCTTTTATATTTCGTGCCGCCATTGAGGTGAACTTTCTTTATATTAATCATTCTTCGCTACTAAGCGGGCACAGTTGTAAACAGCAGATGTCCGTTAGCTAGGATGGATGCAGCTGTAAACAGAAGATGCCAAGTGAAATAAAAAGACTACTTGTTGTTTGTGATTAACTAAATCAATTGATTGTTGAACCCAAACTGTTCTTTTATTCGAGTATCGCCACTTAATATATACAATCGTCAATTTGCTAGACTAAACTAAATTAATATTAATGTACATTAAACACGTTAAAACTAATCCACTTATTTGCACTTATGTGCTTAACTCCGGCAGAAAGATGTGACGCAATATAATTGACCCGCATTACGCTGGTTGCAAAAAGGTAAACAAACGCATGTAAACAATTACAGTCACTTCTTAAGGTTGTGACATATATTTTGTTTAGCGTATGTTTTGCTTAATTGCCATTATGCAATCGATCACATTTATTGTGATTGATTTATTTTGGGTCGATTGAATATTGCATGAATGCAGATTGTGCATTCTTGTATTTTTAATTGATTTGGAAATTGTTGTGTAAATTCACATCACACCTTCCCTTTACGGAGAAAAAAAAATGATAATAACAATCTTTTTTTATGAGTTATTGGATTTTATTACATTTATTTACATATTAGTTTTCATAAATCAGTTATGCTTATATTAAATTATTATGTTATAATTTATTAAACCTTTTAGTACAAAATCTATATGAGCAACAGATGATTAAGTAATTAAAGATACATAGCTATTGTATGGTACAGTACATAGTAAAAAAATTTATGAACTCAATTCCTATTACTCTATCATCAACTTTTAGCAATATATTGGGTAGATATCGTTTTTTTATATTTACTTGCTTGTTTTTTTTTCGATAACTGTTTATTTTTGTTAGTTTGTTTTGTTTACTTTTTTGGCTGTTCCAAGCGTTCTCCCGTGGGGGTAGATTGGATGTCGTGTAATATCTAGTATATTCTAACTCTTGTAGTCACGTGCACTTGCGGTTAATATTTCCATAGGCCGTTAATTGCGGTTATCTTCATTATATTTAATCATTTATTGTATTCAATCTCTGCAGAGAGCTCTATCAATATATCCTTCCAATACTTCGAAATCCTGCTCTAGTGCGGGTTCTACTAATTGGGTATTATTTCATCATAGTGTTACGTGCCACAAAGTGAATCAAGCGACATCTGTTGGGAATGGAAGCAACTTTAGGTTAGTGTCGTCTTAGTAAACTTTGGGGTCGGAGAACGGAATATTCAGGAAGGTTCTAGGATAATTCGTAGAGTATAAATACGACGCTCTGACAGCTAGGAGGCGGAGTATTATTTCAGACAGCGAAGTGAATGAAGTAAACTATTTGGATTGCGATAATTAGAAGTACAGTACTAGCGATAAATAAAGAGTTGATTTGATAATTATTTGTGAATTTGTGAGAGTAAACAGTAAAGTTAAATAAAGAAAGAACTCTTGAATTATATCTGAAATATTGTGTTTTAAATAACGAATTAAGGCCACGCTCGTAAGAACTGGTGTCAGAAGTAAAATAAAATCGCGAAATAAAGTGGTGGCATTTGACTTTGAAATTCAAAGAGTGATTAATTTTGTGAAATCGTGTGTAAAAATTCCGAAAGATAATTTTGTATTAAACTGTGAGTGAATTACAAAAGACGCAAGAATGGGACGCAAGTTAAAGGAGCTTCGCATACAGGAATTGAAAGTGGAGTTGGGGAAGCGGTCATTACAAACGACTGGCCTAAAGAATGTTCTAGTCGAGCGACTCAGACAAGCTTTGATAGAGGAAGAAAAGAATCCTGAGACATTCGTTTTCGAGGAAGAACCAGAAATTGAGGAAGAGCCTGCAATGAACATAGAACTTCTTTTAAGTACTTTAATGAGCAAAATGGAAGCCCGTTTTGATGAACAAAAGAATTCACTCCAGGAACAAAAGAATTCTCTCGAGGAACACAAGAAATATATGGAAACCCGTTTGGACGAACAAAAGAATTCTCTCCAGGAACAAAAGAATTCTATGAAATCCCGTTTAGATGAGCAGAAGAATGCTTTGGTTGAACAAAAGAATTCTATGGAATCCCGTTTAGATGAACAGAAGAATGCTTTGGATGAACAAAAGAATTATATGGAATCCCGTTTAGATGAACAGAAGAAATCACTCGAAACGCGTTTGGATGAACAAAAGAGTTCTTTGAAGAATTGTCTAGAAAATCGCTTAGAGGAACAAAAGAATTTCTTGAAAAAATCGTTAGACGAACAAAATTTAAAAATTGAGGAAATCGAGCAGGAAGTGGCGGAAGTTCAACAAAAAGTCACAGAACAGCTTGACAACTTTATATCAGATTTGGAGAAGATGAAGCATCGACAACCATGGCACGAAGGAATTGAAATATCCAATGCAGGCAGAATGAAACCTCCAATATTTGATGGACAAAATTCGTGGCATATTTTCAAGAAACAATTCGAGGCTGCTTCCGAAGTAAACGGATGGAATGATGCAGACAAAGTTATAGCTCTGGTATTAGCACTTCGAGGTTCTGCATCAGAGCTATTACAATCTATACCGATAGAAAGGCAACGTTATTATACTTCCCTAGTACAGGCGATAGAATTACGTTATAGAGATGAACACATGCAGCAAGTATATCTCCTGCAGTTACGCAACAGGACTCAAAAGCATGGCGAGTCACTACAACAACTGCAGGCTGATGTGGAAAAATTAGCTTATCTTTCGTACTCTAGCGTAAATGCAGATTTCCTTAATGAAGTGGCAACAGAAGCATTTGTAAACGCTATTGCAGATCAAAATTTACAACAAGCGTTAAGGCTAGCAGGAAAGAAATCAACAGCAGAAGCACTAGTCTATGCACTAGCGTATGAATCTGACAGGCAAGCTTCTCGAAGTGCAGAACGAGTGAGAGAAATTTCGGTGGAGGAATGTACTTGTAACAGAATGCAGTCATCACAGAGCACTCCTTCACGCGGTATTTTGCGTTGCTGGAATTGTAATAGACTGGGACACATCCAAAGGGACTGCAGATAACGCCGACGAATGGAAGCGCTAGAAGAAGGGCAGAGATATCGAGCTGGGCAAAGATATCGAGCTGGGCAGCAGACTCACAGCAGAATACCGTCATCAGAGACCACTCCTTCGCGTGGTGTCATTCGATGCTGGAAATGTAGTAGACTGGGACACCTGCAAAACGACTATAGGAAACGAGGACGAATGCAAACAACAGAAGAAGAAAGGAGAAGATGGCGAGCTAGAGAGCAAGCTTTCCGTGGGGAGACTAGACTGCAACCTCATGACTTTGAAATCCCATATCGCAAAGGACGTATCCACGGAAATGCAGAAGCTTTTTCACAACGTCCATGCAATCCTGAATGGAAACATTGCGGACGGATGGAAGAAAAAGATGACGATGACTACAATGATGATAACGAAAGTCGAAAGAAGAAAGGAAAGAAATCCAAAGATGATGATGATAACGGTGATAAAAGTAAAAAGAAGAAACGAAAGAAATCCAAGAGCGAGGACAATGAAAGAAAGAAAAAGACGAAAAGTAATGGGTCTAAAGATGCTGATAATGACGATGATAAGGGTATAATGAAGATCGGAAAAGGTAAAGACAAAGGTTCTGACGATGATGAAAATAAGAAGCGCAAAGGCGGCAATGAAAAGGATGACAACGGCCATCAAAAGGGCAAGAAATTTGAGGACAAAGGAATCAAAGATAAAAAACGAAAGAAAAATCAAAGCATGGAAGAGCGTTTCAACAGAACATTAATCAAACATCTCAGGAAGGTCTTCAACTAAGATGACACTAACCTAAAGTTGCTTCCATTCCCAACAGATGTCGCTTGATTCACTTTGTGGCACGTAACAATATGTACCCCTTTATAAATTATTTTTAATATAGTGCTAGCGTTAAACCAATTCCTTCCAATGATTCAAATTTCGCTCTAGTGCGAATTCTACTAATTGGGTAATTTTTCTTCTATATACATCTTTTTTTTTTTGCTGGCGTGATTTCAATTCTTCCACGATCAACGTTGAATTTCGAATTCGGTAGTTTTATTACATCTGATGGTGCCGAGGCTTCAATGATATGCAGTTGATCAGACTGCACACTGTTATTGGCGTCTTCCTCTGTAACATTACATACTTTTTTTTTACTTCTTCTCCCCTCTTTGTGTTTTTTATTTTTTTTTTATTTGCCAAATGTTCATTTGTTATTACAAACTATTGTTTGATCTCTTTTGGATCCGATATATCAAGCTTTAATCTGGACGACGCATTAAGTCCAGGTTTTGCAGCATCTCTAGTATATTAGATTTCGAGATCAAACTCTTCCAGGTCTTATCACATTTAGGTTAATCGTGTATTTTATTATATACGATAGTGCTCTATCGTCCGTGCGTAATATGAATTTTCGGCCATAGACTTTCGGTTCATAATATTTTACAGGCCAATGTATGGCTGTTAGTTTCTTTCTTGTCATTCTTGTATTATAGTACTGCTGATGTAATAGTAACATGAATATGTACATACTTATATTAGCTCTTTAGTTTATGTTAAAAACAATTTTTTTAATATTTCTTCTTTATTTCAACTACCAATTAAATTTTATTTTTATTTGTTTTTACGTGTAGCTTGCCACATTTATCATGATTTCTTAATATTTAGGAATTTCATCATTTATGTGATTTATAAGAAAATGATCTCTTTCGTGGTCTATAGGCTCTGCGATGTACAAGTTGTATACAAAGTCTAGGTTAGTAGGGGATATGTGTGTGAATAGGACCTGAATTGGTATAGGCATCCAAAACCTCGAAAAGTATCCTATACAAACCCTTCACAAGTTTTTACATTGCCTATAAAAGCCTGTTCCCGCATTTTTCAAAATACCTAAAACCCTAAAAACCTAAAATTGCATCAGCAATTTTCTTCACATTCCACATAAATTATAAAATTTTTTCCATAAAACGACTTGGGAAAAACAAAAGTTTCAATTTACAGGCCAAGTCGTTTTACTTAAAAATTTCGCCACTTAAACAACTTAATTAAAAAATACGATTTGCTGCGAAAAATACAATATGTTTGTACATACGTACATACATATTACGTAAAAAGCTTTCACAGTAAGAAACGCGCGCCGCACAAATGCATTGTATGTATATGCGCACCGCGATTTCAAACGAGGGAATGGTGGCTGTTGTTTTTTTAAGTGTAAGATTACATTTTTTGAAGCCACCGTCCGAAGCAAAAAAAAAAATAGTTAAAAGAAAGAAATAACCAAAAAGAAAAATTAATTTGTGTATTTTAAGAATAAGAAAATTAAGAATAGTTATGTCTTGTTTAAAATAAAGAATTAAAGAAGAGATAAAGAAAGACAACCTAGTGTTTTGTGAAACAAGAATGCCCAGCTCGATTATTAGTGAGCGGAAGTAACCAAGTTTACAAGGTGAGCGATAGATTTGATTATAAGAATTGGCGCAGCCGGTAGGATCAGAAGCTTGGTCAAGTATAAAGGTCGTAAACGCTTGAAAAGCCTTGGTCCTACACGAATCTACGGGGAACCTGTGAAACTAGCCAAACTATAAGGCTACGTCACCCCCAACGCTCGGGGTAGATATCATCTGTAGGCGCCTCTGCTCCAGGCGAGCAAGCGTTCACCCCATCAAGAGTGAAAACTAAATGAAGAAGGGACCTGCACCCACAAATCTAAGCTCCTGGTCAACACCATGAAAAAGGAAGCCAACCGGCATCTTCACATCTACACAAGGTCCAACCGACCACGGAAAACCAACTCCAGAAGGAAGATACCATCGTTCCTGGGTTGAAGGGTATTTCGAAGAAGGTTCCAAGTCCCCCTTTCAACCATATACAGGGGAAAATAAGTCAGCCTAGGGCCCCCCGATAGCAAACAGAATACCTAAAAGAAAAACTTTGTTCCTGGATTGAAAGGGATCTCGAAGTCAGAAAAAGCCCCCTTTCAATCTCCGCCAAGGGAATTAAGACGGCGGGAGCCCCCCCCCCCTAGTAGCAACAAAAATCCAGAAGGGAATACTCTAAGAAGGCTAAAAGCCCCCCTTTTGGACAACGCGGGACGTACATACAAGAGGAAAACTCTACACCTTCATTCGACGCGGAGCAATCCGCACGTGACAATTCACAGCACCTCCGGGAAGGTACAGACAACGCCTCAGAAAACAACGCAGCACAATCAGGTAGCCAGGAGCGCCAGAATCCAGATCCATCGCAGGAAACAACAGGAGTTCGCCTTCCTGGTCCCCCAGTTGTATCTGAAGTAAGTCTAGATAAATTTTTAGATAAGTTATTAGAGAAGGCATGGGGATCCGATAAGCTCACGGTCACGCACTGCGACACTCTTGACCACAGATTAAGTCAACGCAGAGAGCAAAGGCGGACACAAATCGAGAAATTTAATTGACTATCAGAATCAGCTTAACACAAGCTCGCTGCATGGACACGTTTAATAAATAAACGTCTCAACAATACATGCGTTTCATCACTTAGTCGTTGTTAGTATTAGTATGTTACCCAAAACATAGACCAAACACCAGATGAAATGTCATGCAAAAAACTAAATTAAATTTAACAAAAGATTAAATATTATATAGACGTTTTTTTAAGACATGCTTAGAGTCGTCAACAACAAAATACTCAGTCAAATTATTAACATTAATGCACAAGCTATTAATAGGTTCATACATGCCAAAGTTTGACCTTGAGGAGTTGACATGCAACAGAGGTAGCCTTCTCAAATTGTGCCTATTATCAAGGAAAGAGATTTTGTCAAGTAATAATGGGGAATCAGCATTCGCGTTTAAGAGTTGGTGAACAAAAATTACATCGGCAACCATGCGACGTTTTTCAAGCGAGTGCATATTCAAGAGCTGCAAGCGATCTTCATAGGGTGGAAGAATTAATGAGTTATTCCAGGGTAGGTCCTTAAGAGCAAAGCGCAGGAAGTTTCGCTGAACAGACCCGATACGGACGATGTGTGTACTGTAAAAAGGAGACCAGACCTGGCTAACGTATTCAAGAAGTGGTCTCACAAAACAAGTATATAAACGTAATGTTATGGAGGGATTAGGGAACTCTCGGGACCAACGTTTTATAAAGCACAGCATAGAACTACTCTTGGATACCATGTGGTTTATGTGGGAGTTAAAATTCAATCTCTGGTCACATTTGACACCCAAGTCACAGACAGAACTAACGCGGCAAATCGGGGATGCCGAGAACCCATAGAAATAAGAGATAGGATTCAGATTCCTGTGGAAAGTCATTACCTCACATTTGTCGATATTGAGTACCAAATTATTGCTTTTGCACCAATCATAAAATTTGTGGAGGTCATCCTGTATCAGTTGACAATCATTAAAAGATTTAATCTGAGCGAAAAGTTTAATGTCATCAGCATAAATTAAGACTTTGCAGTGCTTCACTACGGAGACAATGTGGTCAATCGATAGAATAAATAGCAACGGGTCCAAATGACTCCGTTGAAGTACGCCAGACGAAGCTTTCAAGACTCTAGAAATGGAATGGCGGAAATAGATTTGGTATGTTCTGTTATCTAGATATGACTAAGTCCATTTTAGGAACGTTGTGGGAAACCCATACTTTTCCATTTTGAACAGTATCACGGAGTGAGATAGTTTGTCGAAAGCTTTACTAAAGTCTGTATAAATACAATTTGTCTGGTTGCCTTTTACAAACCCGTGAATGGTATCAGAGACAAATTCCAATAAGTTAGTGGTTGTAGACCGACCTGAAACAAACCCATGTTGGTTTGAAGAGAGCAAATTCTTGCAGATTATTGATAACGGAGAGTAGATGATAGATTCTGTTAAGAACTCAAAAATAGGATGGTAAACGAAAAACGGTTTTAATTTCTAGTAGACTTTTTATTTCTGCGTCTAGAACTCAACTACTTAATTTTATAATTTTAGTCTGCTCAATCGTCAAATCGACCTCAAAAATTATTTTGTTTTGTCATTTCAACAACTTTTAAACACTTCCGATTAGCAAATTAACTGACCCAGTTACTTGATTAATCGATCGCCTAAACTCAATTTACTGCAGTACGGAAATGTGTAAAAGTTATTGAGTAAACAAAACAATGACGATAATTTATGGCGCTTGCTTGGGTTGTTGGATTGTTGTGAAATCTGAAACCTACATTGAACTCATATTAGACTTCACAACATTTCTTCCCCCTTCGCAAGATTGTTTACATTTTTTTTTTTTATTAAAGAATTTTATCAAAATACAAAAAAGGTTTATCTTAATAATGTCTTACGACTAAAAAGATAGATTGCTAAGTTTAATAAAATTAATTATATGGAAACGACACAATAAAGATTTTACTATCATCGACAAAAAATGCAAATAGGAAAAAAAATTCAAAAATCTAAGAAAGGCAGAAAAATTAGGATTGAAGACTTACTTTCATACAATACATAATTTTACATATTTGTAGTTTTCTAATAATGATATTTTTTATCGAGTTCTATTCTCTTATATCTCTAGTTTTTTAATTGACAATTAGGTTTTTTTTATATATAAAACTTTACATTATACTCCCGCGATATATTTATTAATGACCTCCGTTTAAGCTACATTTCAAGGTTGCATTAAAATACTTAGTCATGACATTTATACTAATTACATTTCGCCAATTAAAGATATTATATATCTATATGATATATTCGAATTTTAAGAAAGAACGTTATAAATCTATATATATATATATATGTATATATATATATATATATATATTTTTTTTTTGTTTTTTGTTTTTTTTTTTTTTTTTTTAGCTTGATAATGGGTGGAAATTATTTACCAGATAAAAATATTTGCAGTGTCGCAAAAAAACTCAGATCAGAGAAAAGCACAGCTACTTAATACATAATTTAAAACTGCATGGATAAGTACTACATAATAATGATTTTTTTTTTTTTTTAAATTTTAATGCTGAATGATTTATTAAATCTGCGTTCTAATGGAGTGATATCGCTAGTTTTCTTTATGGTATCTTCTTTGAGAACCTTTTGGGTTTTAATAAGGTTTTGTGGTAAAGGTGGCGGAATTGGAATGATTGGATTAAGTGTAGAAGTGTCCCCTTTTAATTTCGAACTTGATGCAGAATTTTTCGGGGTTTCTAAGGGTTCTGGGTTGGCATTTGCGCGTTTGGAATCCTTATTTGTACTAGGTGGGCTAGTTTGAAAACGTGACTGTCTTCGAAAGAAACATATAAAAACAATTATTACTATTACACCTAGTAATACTAGAACACCACTGTGTATGTGAGTTTGAGTGTTATTGAGTTCGGCGTCCCTACGTCTTTCTATTTGAGACAGTTCTGCTTCGAAATCTTCTAAAGTGTTGCTGTTCGCTCTTAAGACGTTATCATAACTGTGGTGCGTCTTAAGCAATGGTGCGGTCATATTTTGTTTGGTTATAAGCTTGTTAGAGAACAGCTTGTTGTTGAGAATTTTTTGAAGAAGTTTTGAATTCTCAATAGGTATTGGTTCCGGCTGATGAAAGGGTAAGGTAATTTCCTCATTACCTTCATAAGGGATTTCAACAGTTCCTAGGGTATATAGTTGCAATTTTGATTTAATAGTAATATTCCGGTGCCATTAATTTCCTTATGTGAGGAAATTTTTTCGCAATGAGATAACAGAGAGTGCGGACTTTGAAAACTGAACAACCAAGCATTCCTGCGCACTAGCTTTACCAGAAATTCCAGGGATCTTTCTATGATTCTGTAACCGCATGATTTGGGTACTTGTGGAGCGTTATGTAACAAATTGAAAAGACAATTTTCGCGTTCCGCACCAATAGACTTAACTTGCCTTTGGGCGCATATGTGTACGGTGGGGTATAGTTTAGAATTGCATTTAATACAGCCTTCACGAAACTCCTCATTGCGATGAGATGTGTTTCCTGTGTTCCATTTAAAAGAAAACTCGTTTCTAAATCTATAATTGCGTTATGTTCCAGGATGCGTGTTGGTAGTAAATGCACTTTATTTAGAATATATTCTTCTTCTTCTAAAAGGGGGAGCTTAATACGTATGAGCATGTCTCTATTATGCTGAACGAAATATACTTCAATGATTTGGTTCAGCAAGTGAAAATCAATGACGCTCAGATGAGAACCCTTAGTAATTTCTGCATACGCCTCAAGTAATTTCCTAGGAGAAATAATTAGAGGGTGCAGGCGATGTTGCTGTAATGAGTTAATGATGGTAAAGTATTCCGTAATATGGTTATTGACAGATTGTAGAGCAGTTAAAATATATATGAATAACTGATTAAGATCTGCCTGTAACTGTACTGCGCGTAAATCGAAATTAGTTTTGTTTAATTCGCTAATTAGTTTCTCTAAAAAGTCAGTCATCTTTATTTCTATTTGTTCTTGGTAATTAGACAAATTATGTAGCTGCTTACTATAGGTGTCGAAACTAGTTTTCATTATTGTTACCTGTTTCTGCATTAAATGAAGTGAATCTTTGTCGTGGTCCTCCAATCTTTGCAACCTTGAGTATACGTCTTTTGCGTCCTCACTATCCATGGTCCCAAATAAGTATTTTGAAATTTTTCCAACTGCATCAAATAGTTCCCTCTTTTCACGCACGCTTTGGAGATAAAAACCTATGCTTTCTAGTTGGGCTCTTATCTTGGATGTAATATGTTTTATTTCGTCGTACCAATGAAGGCAATATTTGGTGTCCTTTTCTTGAATTTTACACAATTTCTCCACGGCTTCCTCGCAATTTATTACGAACGCTAGGGTATCGTCTTCGTTCACGAATGGTATTTTTGTAAACATATTCCAATTGGACTGGTAAACGAAACTGGGACTTATTGGCTCAAAGAGGATCCCAGATGGATTGAGCCGGTTGATTGTGACCTGGCCACCAGTTGTCAATGCTTGTACGGCTATGATGAGCACCACTAATGCAAACATAATTCCTATATAGGGGAGAATTTATTCAAAATACGAAGACTTTTAAATTATTATATATATATATAGATTTTTAAGTTATTATATAGAGTAAGTTATAAAAAGAATTAATAAGAAAAAGGGATAGTTTTATAGTTTTTAAGTCTGTTGTTGTGTACTCTTTTAAGTGTTCTACCTATGTGAATAGTGCAGTTTACATCGCTGTCTACTCGTTTCACCTCAAATGGTCCTATCCATATTGGGGAAAGTTTGTGCTTCTTCGCGGCATTCCGCAATAACACTTTATCTCCTATGTGAAATCTTTCTAATCTTAAGCTCTGATCGGAATATTTCTTCGCTGCCTTTTTACTGGAAATTAGATTTTCTTTTGCTTTTCGATGGATTCTTTGCATTTTACATTTAATGTATTCGCAATAGTCATCGAAGTTATAAACAGGCTCTGGATCTTTATTTAGATTGGTTGGTATAGGATTTTGAAATCCGTATAGAGCATAGATAGGGGTATATTTACTGCTCGTATGTAACGAATGGTTATGAGCATAGGCAGCTTCTGGCAACCAATCATCCCAACTAGAGGGGTTGTCATCTACTACGCTTCGTAAATATTCCACTAGAGGCCTATGAGCCCTCTCTAGAGATCCATTGGACTGAGGATGGTAAGCCGTCGTTTGTAGTTTCTTTATTCTCAGTAATTTGCACACTCGTCTAAAAAGATAACTTGTGAAGTTTGTCCCCTGGTCAGTAATCAGCTTCTTGGGAATTATACAATATTTGAGTATAATGTTTTTATAAAAACAGTTAGCAACCGTTGTGGCTTCGCTGTCAGCCAGAGGGAAACAATCTAGCATTTTTGTTAAATCATCGCGGAAAGTTAAAATATACTTATTCCCTTGGTGAGTGGTGGGAAGCGGTCCAACAATATCCAGATACACCTTATCAAAGGGTTTTTCGGCCGTGTCACTGATCACCATCGGCATCCTGGTGGACTTGCCCGTTTTATTCTGCTGACACTTAATGCACTTTTTAATATGTGTATTTATATCCTTTAGCATATTTTTCCACTTGTAAAAAGCCCGCAACCTTTTATAGGTTTTGTACACTCCCATGTGCCCTCCTAATGGTGAATCATGGTATTGTTTCAGCACCATTTCAATTTCCCCTGGTTTTGACAGAGTTTTGGCCTTCTGATTGTTGGTTAACTCATCGGACGCAATTGATTCTGTATCGGAGTCAGGTAAGCAAATATTACTGGGCATTGAAACGTCTGTACCATTGTCCAATTGACTTTTGGCAGGAAGAGTTTCTGTTCCCTGTGATTTCAAATATTCCTCTGCTTCTAATAGTTTGGGATAGGCAGAGTTTTTCCGTAATTCTTCTCTTGAACTATTTTGACTAATAGTTGACTGGAGAATTTCATCAGACTTTTGGGTAAGATTTTCTTTCCGGCGAGCCGCAGCTCGAGTTATTGGGAGACAGCAATTTTCAGTTATTTTCTTTTCTTGGGAATTTGGAGGAGAGTGAACTTGGACTTGTGTAGTGATAATGTGTGGTTGATCTTCACTACGTACCTAGCTTACAGCTTTTGGAATTCGACTTAGCGTGTCGGCATTTACATTGTACTTACCAGGCTTATACTCAATTTGGTAGTCAAAGTCTGATAATTTATGATGAAATCTTACAAGACGCGAAGTAGGATCTTTCAAATTGAATATTCCCTTCAGAGGTTTATGATCCGTATATACGGTAAATTTTCTTCAGTAGAGATAACATCGAAAATTGCGTGACGCCCATACAATTGCCAGCAGTTCCTTTTCAGTAGTTGAATAATTTCTTTCTGCTTTGTTAAGGGAACGGCTAGCATACGCCACTGGCTGCTCATTTCCAACCTCTCCTTGGGATAAAACTGCTCCCAGTGCTTCTCCACTTGCATCCGTTGTTAAAATAAATGGTTCCGAAAAGTCAGGATATTTTAGTAAGGGGGGAGTAGTTAGTGCCAATTTAAGCTGCTTGAAAGCTTCCTCGCATTGCATTGTCCACTTAAACTTAAAAGTTTTTCTTAAAAGCTTGTTAAGAGGTTCTGATATTTGTGAAAAATGTGGAATAAACTTTCTATAAAAATTCGCAAGCCCTAAAAATGATTGCAGCTGCCGAATTGTTCGTGGAATAGGAAAGTTTTGTACACATTCTATTTTTGTTGGATCGGGATGTACTCCTTCAAATATGGCCGGAGTATACAACTTCTTTCCTTAAGAATTGGCATTTTTCGGGTTGGAGTTTTAGGTTATTGTTTCGTAACCTAATGAGAACATTCAGGAGTTTGTCGTTGTGATCTTCTAGATTTTTTCCATATATTACTATATCATCTAGATAGACAAAACATTGGAGGCCTTGTAATCCCGTCAAAACATAATTCATAAGCCTTTGAAATGTTGCGGGTGCTCCAGTTAATCCAAAAGGCATTCTTTTAAATTCATAATGACCTAAATTTGTGCTAAATGCTGTTTTTGCCCGATCTTCTGGAGATACCGGTATTTGGTGATATCAACTAGCTAAGTCTAATGTAGTGAAGTAGCGCGCATGTCCCAGCTGGTCTAGAATATCCTCAATGCGTGGTAATGGGAAGGCATCACCTATTGTTATTGCATTGAGTTTTCTAAAATCTACCACAATGCGCCATCGCTTTTCACCTTCGGGGCTAGGCTTTTTAGGGACAACCAATAGTGGAGAGTTCCATGGACTCTTGCTTTCTATTATTAGGTCATTTCGTAACATTTCCCGTACTTGCTTATGAATTATTACTTTGTGAGCGTCGGGTAATCGATACATTCTCTGATTTATTGGACTATGTTCTCTTGCTTAATGGGGATTGAGTGAGTTATAGCCGTTGTATGAGATAGTTTATCTCCTGGCAAGTGGAAAACATCATTAAAATCCTTGCAAATGTTTCTAATGGTATTACGCTCCTTCTCATTTAGGTAATCTGCTTGTCGAACTTGTGATTCCAGAGCTTTCAATCTATCGTTTAATTTTACATACGTTTGGCTTGATATACTGTTTACGCATCTTTCTTTCAACAGGGTTCTTGGAATCCCTTTGTTTTCTACTGCTTTAGGGATAGATTTCCAATGAATATCTGTTAGTTTAGCAACAATATAATCGCGAGTGAATCTGAGATTTATTTTAAAAGGTTTCAAGATTTGTTCTTTTTCATTAACGTTTAAAATTGCTATGGTTAGTTCATTATTGACGGGTTTTACTAGAGAGTTAGCTAAAAAGACTCCTGCACATATTTCTTGTGACATACACAGCATTTCTTCGTTTACATTACATTTTACCTTAATAAGTTTTTTAGTGCGACCTGGAATGATAATGTCTTCTGAAGTATAAATTGCATGTAATGCTGAAACGGAAGATGAGTTATTTGATGTCTCTTTAGCGCGGATATTTTTTTGGTTGGACCTTGGAGTTTCACTATAGGGCTTAAGGTTAATACTAGAGTATTTAGTCGCGTTTAGGCTACCTTTTTGTACTCTAAAGTCGGGCTTGACAGAATTGAAAGAATTTTTCTGTACCCTGACACTTTTGTTGTACTTGCTTCGTGAACACTCAGAGACTTTAGTTGTTAGGGCTGGTGAGCTGAGAGGAATAACATATTCTTTTTCATTTGGATTTGTTGGTGGGAATCTTACTAGTTGATTTGGGCCTTCGATATTGCAGTGACGAGAGAGAAAATCATACCCTAATATTCCATCATTATCAATAGTGGGTAAATCTTTTACTATGTGGAAACCACATTTATTTTGAAAAGATTTATTAGTTATATGATGATACTGCGTGTGTTTAGGTACATTGTTATTATTATTAGATTGCCCGTAGCCTGTATGTGGAACCTGTTTAGGTATTGGTTGGGAGTTTTGGGTAAATAAGACAGATTGCGGTGTAATCATATTATTCAAATAAGGAAATTGAGAAAAATTTTGATTACCAGAGCTCTGATTTAAATGAGATGTATGCGAGTCTGGCTGTATGTTTTGGTGTGCCACCAACATGTGAAGCTCCGATTCTTCCAATTTCTCTGCCTTTTCGATTACCTTTTCAAGAAACTGTTCTGCATCATTTAAAAGAAAGAATCGGTGATGTGGATTAAGTATCCCAGATTTAAAGGTAAAGACCGCAGTCTCTTCCAAATCTGAGTTAATAGCTTCAATACCTGAACTATGCCTTTTGCTGACAAGAGCCTTACACCCTTTTAAAAGTTGTGTCACTCTTCTACCATAGAAAAATAGCGATTCGCCAGGGAATTGCCTACTATTTCTTAATTCATTTAATTGGACGTGATATGGCTTTGTGTTAAACAATTTAGTGAGAAAAATAGTTTTTAATTCATCTAACGTTTTGTATTCGACACCGTCTAAGACTAATGCAGCTCTTCCTCTGAACTTAGTTGGTATTAATTGTAAAAAGAGCTTCCGCTCTTCCTCTTTAGTGAGTTTACATGTTCACAGCACTTAATAAAAATCTCCACCTCATTTGCTAAATTTGGACCTAACTCTGCTGCTAGTAATGGTAAATTATTAATTACTATTTGGCTAATAAATGCCATGTCATTATTTTGCATGCTTACTATCTTAATTATATTATTTCTAGCAGATTTAAAATTCAGTTGGTTCTGCTCACCGTTTGTTCCTTTGTCTCCTACTGAGTATGACCTTCTTCTTAAATAGCAATTCCCTGATCTTAATTGTCGAATATACAGTGAATCTTCCTCTTCTGTTGGCAGATGTATTTCTTCTTCTCTGTTAATCACGCTATCACTCGTTGAATCGCTGTCTGTGCTATTGGCGCTACTCCAGATTGGGCTGGTATTGTCCAGACTGAAAGAATTTATCCTTTCCTCAAAGCGGCTGCTACTTGCTAGTATACTCCTCTCAATTGGGGTAGAGCAATTCTCAACATTCGACTGCTCTTCTGACATTAAAATTTGCAGATTTCAGATAACAGTATTCCACTTCAACTTCTTGAAATTTATTTTATTTATTTATTTCACTGTCAATGCCAAATATGCTAAAACTTCAATTGTTTCGCACTTGTTAATTATTTGGGGTTACGAATTTCACTGTTTTCTGCAGCAGTCACTACAATTTTTTTATTTTTTTTTTGTATATAGGTACTCAGTAATAAAACAAAATCACCACACAGATTCGCATAATTCAACGAAAACAAAACTTCACCGGCTGCGCCAAAAAATGTTAAGAACTCAAAAATAGGATGGTAAACGAAAAACGGTTTTAATTTCTAGTAGACTTTTTATTTCTGCGTCTAGAACTCAACTACTTAATTTTATATTTTTAGTCTGCTCAATCGTCAAATCGACCTCAAAAATTATTTTGTTTTGTCATTTCAACAACTTTTAAACACTTCCGATTAGCAAATTAACTGACCCTGTTACTTGATTAATCGATCGCCTAAACTCAATTTACTGCAGTACGGAAATGTGTAAAAGTTATTGAGTAAGCAAAACAATGACGATAATTTATGGCGCTTGCTTGGGTTGTTGGATTGTTGTGAAGTCTGAAACCTACATTGAACTCATATTAGACTTCACAACAATTCAACTAACTTGGGCATGCAAGATAATTTTGCAATAGGCCTATAGTTAGAGATTTCTTTTTTACTGCCTTTTTTGTAGACAGGTATGATAAAAGCATTTTTCCATAGCTGAGGAAAACAACCACTGGCGAGCGATTTTTGGAAAATATTTCTCAGCGGGGTTGCCAGGGAGAGGCAACATGACTTAAAAAAGGCTGGAGGGATCCCATCAGGACCCGTTGTAAAGTCATTTGGAAGCCTATTAATATGATCAAGAATATCCTCTTCTGAAATTGGAGGGATAGTGAATGAAACGTTATGAGAGTCGTTCATATGACTGAAGTTGCTACTTTGAGGTTGAAAATTTGACGAGACAAAGGCATTGTCAAAAAAAGAAGCAAACATATCGGATATCTCAGACGAATCATCACTAGCAGAATCCTTGTACCTCATGGTATTGGGGTAGTTGTCCGTTTTTTTCTTCATGTTAATAAACTTAAAAAAGTTACGTGGGTCACTAAATAATTTCGCACGCATACTTTGAATATATTCGTCATAGAGTGAAGAGGAAAGATCTTTGAACTCATTATATGATGTGAGGAAGTTGTTGTGACTTATAATGTCCTTGTCCCTCATATAACTTTTCAACAATTTATTCTTTTTATTTTTTAGACGCTTCAGTTCTTTATTGAACCATGTTGGAGACGTTTTAGAGAGCCGCTGACGCCCGCGGGGAATGTGAGAGGAAAACAAATCGAAAAGAATTATGTAAAATTTAGAAACGTCTTCGTCAACAATATTGCTAGCCAGTAATGTGTTAAAGTCAATAGATGTAAGTGTACTGGAAAGTTCCGAAAAGTTAGCCTTTCTAAAATTGAAAAAGTATTCTGTTTCGTCACAATTTGTAAAGTTTTCAGTTTCATAGCAATATGTAATTAGTAGTGGGGGTGATAATTGTCAAGAGTAGACATTATTACTGGCCTAGGTTCAACTAATAAGTTACCCATATTAGTAGAAAATACCTGATCTAACTGCCTACCCATGTCATTCTTAACATTACTGATTTGGCTGAGACCAAGAGATGAAATAGTGTCCAAAAAGAGTGATTCTCTAATTGTCAAGTTATTAAGTGGGAGATAGTCTTCGTTATCATCGTTTAATACCCATTGTATATTGGGTAAGTTAAAGTCACCAATAAGTAGTAATTCGTCAAGAGGCTCCATCTTACCATGGATAAAATTAGAAGTTGAAATGAGCAGGTCGTATAAATTTTGACCTTTGTCATCAACAATATTTATACAATCTGGAGGAATATAACAACAAAGCATATATAAGTCGTGTCTTAAGAGAGACAGCTTAAGAACTATAAGTTCGGTGTCAAGAGAGTTGGAAAAACTAGGAACCACAATTTGGGTGCAATTGAAATGGTTTTTACATGCGAGGAGTACGCCACCTCCTCGAGCTTTAGAGTCAATATATCTATTTTTCCTAAAAATTTGGTAAGAATTGTCTAAGATTTCGGCATCGCGAAAGCCATGATGCAACCAAGTTTCGGTGAAAGCAACTATACCAAAACAAGTTGCAGTAGAAGATTTGAAGATATTAACAGTTTTTGTCCGAATCCCCCTTACATTTTGATAGTAAAGGGAAATCGACTTCAGTTTTTTGGAATAACGTTGCTTTTATTGGATGTATTTCTGGGATGACGCTCAGAAGGCACAAATAATTTAGCAAAGGCTCCGGAGGGCCAAAATAAGGGATCCAACAACCGGTTTCGCAGATCAGCTGAAACAGTTAGGACAAAGGATGCAACCGGTTTAGAGGATTTACTAATCTTACGACACGAAACACTCTCCGCTGCAACATTTCTGGACCTTAGATATTTCAATATGTACTCACACAACGTTTCAGGAGAGAAACTGGTGACGAAAATACTCGAAGGTTTTGGTACTGTTCTCAAAGAGGGACCAATACCACTTCCAAACGAGGACACAGGTGAAGCAACATTCATAGCTGTGGAATTAGATGCAGGTGCAAGCGAGAATTGACGCACAGCGTTTCCTGAGGCGACATCAGTCGAGGTACTCGGTAGCCGAAAGTTGCAAATTAGGTCGCTTTCCATGGCGCGACTGGCGCTTGCGACGAGGCTTAGAAGCAGGACATCAGTTCCTCTATTTGGAGCAGAAGTCCTTATATCGGAGGCTGTATTCTTTAACAATTCAGCATTATTAGTTAGAGCATTATTATCATTGACATTATTAAGAGAGGTAGACGGCGAGTTATCATTAAGCACAATTATATCGTTAAGGGGCGAAACCGGCGAGTTACCAATAACCCATTATTTGGAGTAAGCACTGCATTGAGTTCAGTGCGTAAATCAGAGCAGCAAATGGTGGGAGGCGGTAGATTATATTGGGTAGCGGGCCGCACCTTTATTTCATCAGCTATGTCTCCAATTATAATTTTTGCAACAGATACCTCATCAGCAAGCTTTACAAGAATGGAAGTGTACTCGGATTTAGGAGCTGTATCCTGAACGATGTTTTCAATCGAATGTGGAACATCCTTGATGTATGTTTTTAAATCCGACAGATGATTATTTAGTGACGACGAGATCGCCTCATAATGTTTCGAATGTGTAGCACAATCCATGAATTTGCACGCAAGGGAATCGAAGAGCTTGCATATCTTCTCGTCAAGAGTTTGAGCATTTTGTGAAAAGTTGCTCTTGAGTTTATTGCTGAGGAAGTCAAGTTTGATCTCAATGCCTTCAAGCTTCCTACCGAGGGCGTCAATGTTGGTTACCTTGGCAGCGACGGAAGTAATCAACTCAGCTTTAGAAGACAGAACAGAGCGAGTCATTATGTAGGTAGGAAATAATCCCAAAAACAAAAACAGTGTCCTGGGTTACCGGATAGATTCAAGTTAATGCGGTTGGAGCAATTAATTCAAATTAATGTGATTAAACCCTGAGTCACAACCAAATGCGGTTGGAGCAATTGATTCAAAATAAATGTGTCTAATCCTGTGTCACTACTAGAGGTTGGAGCAATTGGAAGATTGTTCCGAAAAATGGTGTCCTCGATTTCCGGATAAATTGGGGATTGTTACACAGCTAATGTGTCTCCGAAATTCGAAATGGTAAGTGTACTAGGATAAAAATTAAAAAAATTATACCAAAAGAGGAGAACTGATGCAAATGACCAGTGGGGCTGCGATAGCATACAAATAAATCTAATCACATGGGCAAAATCTCCGCAGGTGCTCCGTGAAACACGTGTTAGCAGCTGTTAGTGGTGTCAGCGTGAGGAAAGAAAATCTTTTGTTTCTACATGAAGGCAGCCTTGGTGCAATCAATCAGCGTCAGCACAAACTCTCAGGCAGTGAGGTGATGTAGCGCTCCGGTAAACATATAATTTAAGATCTCCAGAAAAATTAAGAGCTTCAGCAGAGTATATGCTCCCAGAAGGAAATAAAGTTTTTTACCTTTCCGAAATATGATTCTGGAAGAGATTTCGGATTGTTGATGAAAGAGATGATCAGGAATCGACGTCTGACAGAATTGTCAGAAAGAAGCAGGTGAAAAGGGTTAAAACCCTTAATGCAGTCAATTTCCCGTGTGAACTTTAACAGATTAGCTGATATCAAACACTGAGGAGACTAACTTTAGTGTACGATCAGAACAAAAATAAAAATAACTCGGAAAACTCAAAAAATTAGAAGACAGAAACAAAACAGACACAAACATCGACACTTCACAGAGCGATTCAAACAGGAGCTTGTCGAATTCGCTGTGCTTTCACGTTCACTAGGTTTAAATAAGAGCTTAGCCAGTGTAGTTGTAAGTGCTGAAAGTGATACTAGTGTCAGTGATATTAGTAGCGACCAAACAACCGCCGAAAACCTCCTTAGTGGCTGGTTAGAAGTATCCTTCACGGAATCAAGTCCGGAAACCAAGTCCTGAAACAAAAAAAGGCACCAGTAGACTACCCTACAGGCCTACAAATATAAAAATAATCACTATGGGAGATTATGCAAAGGTGGCCAAGCTCACGGCGCAACTCGTTGCTCTGTTTTCTGGAGAAAATGCCCCACAGTTAGGTCTTGAGCTTCAAACATTTATTGCCTGTTGCAAACAGGCCCTACACTGTTTAAGTGAGGAAAAAAAGCAGCCTTCCTACATATTTTGCCCACAAGGCCTCGTGGCGATGCCTATCAGCTCTTTGCTTCGGACGTTCCAACTACTTTTAGTGAGGTGGAGGAACGTCTGAACAGAACCCATTTACCACGAGAATCGTCCCAAGAATTGGTCAACAAACTGATCACAATGAGGCAAAACCCGTTGGAAACTCTCACTGCCTTCACAACAAGAGTGAAGCAGTTGTTGATGCTTTGCAATAAGGCAGCGGTACTGAAGTACGGAGCAACGGCAGCCCCAGCTGTGAAGACAATGCCCTCAAAAGTGGAGTGAACAATCCCCACCTATGCCAGTACCTCCTCACTCTGGTAGAAAATGCTCTAGAGCATCTGATACAAAAGGCTTTAGATATAGAAAAGCTACAAGCATGCACAGTTTTCGTCCAAACGCCATTAACGCAACAGCCATATCAAATGGCACCAATAGATCCCAGTCTTCGAGTTCGAGCTCTTAGCCTAACTCCTTACAATCAACCACCACAGCCACCCATGTACGCATCACCACGAGCACAAGAGACCCGACAGTTTAACAATCCACCCTATACACATGCTCAACCGCTACGCCCGCCATTTCCACGAAGGGATTCTAGACATCCCGATTCACAATATCTGGTACAAAACATCACGTGTAACTTCTGCAAGAAGCGGGGACACACCTACACGGAGTGTCTAAAACGCAAAAACACCACCTTCTGCGTTACCTGCAGAAGTTATGGACATGACATTCGCGACTGTCGAAATAGCCAAGCACAGTCTGCAACCCGTTTCACACGAGGACCGCCTAACAATCCGCAACAGTCAGACCCGAACAATGCAAAAGGCCCCAGAGTCTTTAATATAAGGCAAAAATGTGATTTTTGTGGGCGCCGCAAACACAAGATCGAGGAATGTCGACAAAAACAAAAATGGGAGGTTAAAAAGAAGGGAAACGACAAAAAGTCGACCCAAAACTCCCCGGATCGACTATAAAGCCTACCAGCAACAAACAAGGGTCTTCTCAGCCGCCCGACTTCAGTGTGCCTACCGCCAGACTTCCTCTGGACATAAGTCTAACTGGTCAGGCCCATTAATTGTGGACAGCGGCGCTGAGATCAATATAATTAAGAAAAAAGCTATAAAATCATGCGACTTAATAAATCCCAACAGGAAACTAACGCTTCAAAGCCCCTTTGGCACCGGAAAAACCCTAGGAAGTTGCCAAGGAAGTTTCATGCTAAAAAGCAACTTACCTTGCAACTTTCAGGTGGTAAAGAACATCCCAGGTATTTCCGACGACGGTTTATTAGGACATGATTTCCTGGCCCAAAACTGCAATGTTGGGGGACCCAACAAGGTTCTGCGATTTCCTCGCACGGAAGTGAGTCCAGAAGAGTTTGCTTTTCCATTAGGAACAGCATCGGAAAACCCGTGTTCATAAAACACAGTCAAAAAAGAGACACTGGTAGAAGATATTAAACCTGACGAGGATACAACTTCTACCCCAAGTCTTCTCAAAGCTCCTCAATCAGAAGAAGTCAGCTGTGACTTACAAGAACGCGATATGGGTGACTTGATTATCGAAGATCCGGCCAGTAAAACTGGACAGCATCAGGTGAATTTAAATGAACCTGTGTGCGTACCAGCAAGGTCCCAGATCGTAGCTGGGTTAAAAGCAGTCCCCATAGGAATTCTCAACACACGCAGTTCACAAGTAGTTCTAAACAGCGTGAACCTAATTCTGGTTCCCATTAAAGATACATTGTCGTCCCCATAAAATGAGAGCCAGACATAGATAGATAGAATTGAATGATTCGAAATGACGGCGATGGTGAGCATCAAAATAAAATTAAACCTAAAATTAAGAAGATAAGGCATAAAAGCCCCGGTCAACTAAGCCGGTTTGCCGTTAGCAACTCCCGGAGATCCATCTGGCCCAGCGCCTTTCATATATAAAACAAGTAGGTTAAAAGGTAAAGTACATTAGAATAGTACCAATATAAAATCATTAAATAAGACTAGATTTAAGAATAATAAAAACAGGGCAATAAGCGCCGATCAGACGGCCACCCTAATACATATACGATATCTGTTCCCAAACGATGTCGAACAAGAAGACACCAGTATTAAGCCCTGTTTTACCTGGTTATAACATGAACTCAATCTGGATGAAACCCTAAAAACTGAGGAAAAAACCTCAATAACAAATCTCTGTTACAAATGCGATGACATATTCTTTTTAAAAGGTGACAGGCTTACACATACCAATGCCATTACCCACGACATTCCTCTGGTGCAAGACCAAGCACCTATTAACCAAATGATGTACCGGTTACCAGAGACACAGCGAAACGTCATAAATGAGCAACTCCGAGAAATCCTGGACAACTGGAAAGTTACTCTGAAAGGATGTAAAGTTTATGTGGACTGAGAAATGCCAAGAGGCATGTCAAAGCATTAAAAACGCTTTATTTTCCCCTCCACTCTTAATATACCCAGATTTTTCGAAACCCTTTAACCTTATCACAGACGCCAGCAGCGAGGCTCTTGGAGCAGTCCTATCTCAAGGAGAGATAGGAAGTGACCAGCCCATTGCCTACACCAGACCTACCCTGAACAAAGCCGAACGTAACTATTCCACGATTGAAAAAGAGTTACGGACTATAGTTTGGGCGACTAAAAATTTCAGGTGTTATCTGTAAGGCCCAGACTTAACGGTCTATATAGATCACAAACCACTCAAAGGGGTCTTCAATGTTAAGGATCCTACTTCCCGTCTGGTGAGATTTCACCATAACCTTTCCGAGTTCAATTATAAATTTGAGTATAAGCCCGGAAAGTACAGCACGAATGCCGACGCTTTAAGCCGCATTCCACGGGATAATGGCAAGGACAAGGAAACTACAACCTTCACGGTAGAAGCTATAGTCCACCACCAAATGGACTCGGATATAGAGGAGGAAAAACACTCATCGGACCTTAAGGAGTGTCTGCAATGGAATGCAGTAACCAGAGCCCAGACACGAAACATCCAGGAAAGAGGATCAAGCGACGAAAGCCAAGCCGAACAGATAGAATAAAAGAAACATATTCATCAAACAGAAGAGGCCGGAGATCGCGAAGTCCCACCCAGTACCAATCTACAAATTATAGACGAAATTCGTCCCCCCTGAAGTAATTACGAGCCCAGAGGAGATTCAATTAATCTTAAAAGATTATCATGATTTTCTCTTTGCGGCCATCAGGGAGCGATAAAAGCCTATAAACGGATTCGAAGAAAGTACTGGTGGAGGCACATCCTTAGTGACATCAAAAAGCACATCAAGCGGTGTGCCAAACGTCAAACAATGAAGGCCTCACCGCAGTATAAAATTCCCATGGTGATTACAGACGTAGCAGGACAACCATTCGATAAAATCTATCTAGATATAGTCGGTCCACTAGAGGAGACTGCATCCGGAAACAAATATATACTATTGTTTCAGGATAACCTCACGAAGTTTGTAGATTGGTATGCCATACCGAATGGGGAAGCTATAATGGTAGAGCAAGTTTTCTTCGACGAAATCGTCACGCGTTACTGCATTCCCAAAAGAATAGTCACCGATCAGGGAAGTAATTTCCTGAGTGACCTATTCAAAAAGGTATGCAAACTCCTTAGGATAAATAAGCTGCAAACCTCAGATTATCACCCCCAATCAAATGGAGCACATGGACCATTGATTGAATATCTACGAACTATATTGGACGCAAATCCCAGGTCATGGGATAATTATCTGCGAACCACTGCTTTCGTGTACAATAACAGTGTATACGAAGGGATAAAATTAACTCCCATGGACTGCCTCTACGGCTTTACAGCGGATGTTCCGTCCAACTTAAAACGAGACCCCGAACCCGTGTATAACCATCTTCTCCGATATAAGCTTCTTACGCCATGGCACAGAAAAATCTTCTGATGAGTAAACAACGCGCGAAAAATTACTATGACAAAGCTGTACGTCCGCTGACATTTCACAGAGGAGACAAGGTTCTACTTAAGAGCGAGAGTCGTAAACATAAGCTCTCCCAGATTTGGGTAGGACCCTATACGGTAACCTGGGGTGCCGGTTCAGTAAACACAACAATTAAAATTCGCAAACGAGAGGTGACGGTACATAACAACCATCTAAAACCTTTCTCGAATAAAATGGTGTCCATAGAATCTAAATAGTGTTAAGGTACATACATACATTAAATTAAAGAACAATAGAACGTAAGCTACAAAGTCAACAGAAAACTCATTTTAATATCCTATCCTATCCTCTCCTAGATAACAATGCGGTCAATAATTTTCTATGGACTGTTCCTGATCACAATACGAGCCCTCGCGGATCAACCTTACTCTATAACGCCCGTAAATAATACGGGAGTGCTATTCGAGTATCTCGGAAGCTTATCGGTTTACCACGAAACTTGGAGCATCATCACTGAGTTGGACCTAGCTGAGTTAGAGAATCAGACGCGACTAGCAGAACGACCGGAACACTACATACACCAATTGTGTGGAAATGGGTCCTCTATACAGGACCTTTGTACGCTGCAGACAAAACATGTACACGCCCTGATGGAAAATATCAACGATGAAATAGGTAATGTGATGCACTATCTCCTTGGCACTATGGATAGCGGAAACGAGCAAGAGGTGTACAGCCGACTAAGGGAATTAGAGGTAAATACTCAAACTTTAGCTGATCTGGAAAAGCAACAGATCAGTGTAATAAGAACCACATTCGAGCAAATTCAGAAACCCGTATCTACCTGTCTGAACGACAGCGTCAGATAACCAATCAGATTAACCATCTACGGAACACAACAGACGAGTTGACAGCCCATCAAATAATTCAGGAAATCGTCTCTAGTCTGACCCTACAAATGATAGAGTTTAAATTTAGTTTTAAATAGTGTCCGAAATATTCAAATTCATCCCCTTTTAATTTCCCCAAATCATTGCTAGAGATTTATCACAAATCTCACTCCATTTGTCCCAATCTGCAGAACTGCTTATCAGTTCTGTATCAAACAGCAGAGATCAAGACACATTTGCTACAGGACATATTAGTTATCCGAATTAAACTCCCCATTTTTAATATCCCCAAGATGAAAATCCAACAGATTAATGTTTTCCCATACGGGTGGATTCAAACCACTCATTAATACCTGATATCGGATTTTCCCATGTGGCAAGTCAAATCAAGACCCAGGAGTTTCTACTCCTTAAGCCAGAAAACCTGAAATCATTCAAAAAGATTTCAAAAGGGGTCAATGAAGATATATGGTTTGGTAAGCTGACCACACCAATCACTAAAGCTACTAAATCAGATGAATGTACCATCAAAATTTTCCTTAACCCACTGAGCGAAAACCCACAGTGTAGCTTCAGGGTTCAAATTCCCCCAAGGGCACAATAATTAAGCTCAATAGACCAAATTCGTGGCTATACTCCTTAACCGAAACCACTGTAGTACATATAACTTGTACTAAACAGTTACTCACTCATCGTCTTACAGGACAAGGAATCATAATAGTCAACAAACCTTGCTCCTTGCATATAGGGCCTCATACACTTTATTATGAAGCAGAAAATCTGCATGAGCTAAAAATTTTCCAACCAACTTACCTCCCAGGCACAAACGAAACTCAGGATGAGTTGGCAGAATATATATCCAAGATATCCGCTCCTAAAAACCTTGAGAAACAACCAACGTTACTTCTCGGAGATGTTACAAACCAACGTATCCACCTATATACAAAATCTCTAGTCGAAATCCATACCAAAGTGAACAATATTCACTTAGGACCAAAGGCCAAGATTACTCATATACTCTCTATTACATCCCTATCAATGAAAGGACTCTTGTTACTAACGGTACCAGTGGTGGCAATAGCAAAATATGTTGTACCAGCATTCATGGCATGGGCTGCTAAACGCAAACAACAGCCCACAGCTAAAAACACCCCTATGGAACCGGTTTACGCAAAACCCTAAGAAAGGTTAAAACGTGCTCAAGGTCTCCCCAGAGCGAGATCTATGCAATTAGTATAATCAAAAAGATCTATACTCATTGGTTGGCCCCCGTCTCATTCTTTTGTTACTGGCGCAACACTCTATCCTTTCAATACACTGGTTTAGAAAATAAGTCGAAATAATAGTAATAAATAAGAGGTAAAGCGAGAACATAAACTTAATAATTCATAAGAATAAAATTCATTTAGTAGTAACTAAGAAAAAAATATTTGATAAACCTAAGTAGTACTTAGCAAAGCAATAATAATAAACTAAATAAGCTACAAAATAAGATAATAAATAAGATAACGAACGAAATAATATAATTAATCAACTTAGATAGATAAGAAATTAAAAAAAAATTGTTGCGACAAACGTAACATAAATAAACCTTAAAAAAACCACCAACTAACTTCTCAACAGAATAGATTAAAATATAGTAAATATATATAGTATATAGTAAAATTAAAACAAATAACCAATTAAACATAAAATGTAACCGAAATTTATTTACATAAAAATAATAATAATAAAAATAATAAGTAAATAATATTTAGTAACATTAATATAATAATATTTAGTAACATAGGAATAATTAGCTAACTAGTAAGACATAGACATAAAAACCTAAAATTATACTAAATAGAAATAGACTAGAAATGTATGTACTAAGATCATAAGTAGGAAATAGCGACTTAAATTAGTAGAAGAAATAAGAAAAGAATTTTCTTTAACGACATTAGATATAGCAGAAATTATATATATTCCCATAAGAAATAATATAGGCATACTCCTGTAAAAACTCAACCGAAAACCGACCAAAACCCAGCCACCAAAAACGCACCAACAACAACTTCCTCTGAGAATTATTCCTCTTCAAAGAATAATTCTCTTTTTCTTAGGGGAAGGAATGTTATATACAAAGTCTAGGTTAGTAGGGGATATGTGTGTGCATAGGACCTGAATTGGTATAGGCATCCAAAACCTCGAAAAGTATCGTATATATACAAACCCTTCACAAGTTTTTACATGGCCTATAAAAGCCTGTTTCCCGCCTTTTTCAAAATACCTAAAACCCTAAAAACCTCAAATTGGGCATTTAAAAAAAATCATAAATTATAAAATTCCAACAAACTAACCATGCACAGAACATGATAGTGTCGTGTCCCAAAGCAATAAAATAGCGGAAAATCGAATAATTAATCACGATCAATAAAAGTCTTTAATTAAAACACGCTCGGATTACTTTAACATATGTACTTCTTTATTTTACCGCAACAAACTCACCTATCTTAATATACACAATCTAAAACGAAACTTGACACTCTAAACAAAAGTAACGACGCGACTGAACACTGAACGGCACTCGCCAGACCAGTCATTGGTCTTTTATGCCCCGCTATTCGGAAGTACTTTCTTTGCTCACAACGCAGATGTAAACAAACGACAACAACCTTGTCGTTTGTTCTACCGGTTGCAGCACCTGAGTCGCTTAGTAGTAAACAATCGCTTTACATAACAATTACCATGCTAGGTTAATTGTTATCGTAATGGTCGATTGCTCCACCAAGCGCTCATCGTAGCCAGCTGTTGAGCTAATCAGCGAAATAACCGGCAGTTGCAGAACAGTACCATGCGAGGTTACTGTTTAGCAATTGCTAATTATTTCTCTAAAATGCGCCCTTGGCTGCATGAAGAATAGAAACTTCCTCATATTGGGCCATAACAATAGCTTATCTTCCAAAAAGGGTGAAGAAAATTGTATCAGCAATTTTCTTCACATTCCACATAATTTATAAAATTTTTCTCATAAATCGACTTGGGAAAAACAGAAGTTTCAGTTTACAACCCAAGTCGTTTTACTTAAAAATTTCGCCACTCAAACAATTTAATTAAAAATATATCAAAAGGCAAATCGTAGCTTCAGTACGATTTGCCGCGAAAAATACAATATTGTGACGAAACCACCTAAAATAAAAATGAGGAAAATTAAAAACTGGTATAAAGGCTGACTACAGCAATACTCATCTTTATGTTCCTCACTTCCTTATGGTCATTATTGTTGGTTTCCATCTGGTCATGTTTGCTTGATGAAATTCGAATCTGAAAAATTGTAATTAACGTCATTAGAGTTAGAGTAGCGAAATAAAATTATAAATTTGTATCTGATTAGAAAAGAAATGAGTTGAAAAATAAGAGTAAATGTCACTAACTTTAAGAGTCTAATAAAATAACGACCGATCCCACTGGAATAGTCCTTCCGGCTATTCTTTTTCCCCGCCGAATGGTCAGATAGTCTGTTAGGAATTTGATATGGAGTAGACAAGTCGTGAATAGTGGATATAGTTATAAAATTTGAATTTTGGTCGAATAAATTGTTTATTTTTGCATTTAATTGATTTTATCCTTTCGTCGGTAAATCGAGTGCGTGAATTAATAAGTCGGCGAGTGTTATTGTTATCGCTGAGTGCAGACAATACGCCGCGATCAATAGTTTGTGGGCTCAAGAGGCTGCGGTGAGCAGGAAAAGATCTGATTTCGTGTTTTTTTTGTCTTTAAGGAAAGGTGCAAAACAAGGGCATTGAACTGCCGAACTTACGAAATTTTGCGGTAAGTACGTAAGGATTTTATACGCATTTGCTCTAAAATCAACGGTGCCAATCACTTCTAGTCTATCGACAAAAATTCGACAGGGGAAATTAAGCTTTTCGCGACAAAGCTCTATTTTCCCCTACGCAGCACGAAGTCACCGACGTCACATCACACTGACATAAAACACATATATAAAAAGGTCATATACTTACGATTGTAGCAGCTCCGCCATTTGCAAAGGAAAAGATATTATCCATCAAATCCAACGAAGATACTCCCTCAGGAAGTAAGTATATCCCTCGAAGTTTAGGCCGATTGACCACAAAGCACCGAGCGAGAAGCCAAAAGCAAAGGAAAATTAACCAAATCAAGTCTTTTCAACCCGGTGCCCCATAGCTTCACGGCGTCTCAGGTGTCTGCACAAAATCCACTAGCACTACTCACAATACGCTGTTGATGATTACACTACGATGCACTGTACTTAAATTTATTAATTTCTGGTCAACACCTTACACCACATATCACAGGATATTTCGCGGTAGACCGTAAAACGATACTCCAATTCTGGAAGAAATATTTCACGCGACGATTCCAACTTGGGGCTGTCAAATAACTTGAGCGTGACCTAGTTTCACACTTTGTTGCAGATTTACGTTTACGTTCCGTTTCTTATCAATATATGATGCCACACAGTGTTGCTGCTAAGAAATTGCAACATTGTTGAAGACAAATTTCCCTCTCGGTATAGCAGAACATCAAGTTGATAGAATTCCGATAAAACAGGACGGTAGATTTCGTAACATTAGTGTCAAGTGTGGGGTCCTCGAACGGATTTCGAAAGAATCCTACACCAAGAAAAGAATTTCGAAATGGAGAACACCCAACGAATTTCATCCAACGACAATAGGCGTGAATCTAATTCCAGACCCATACAGTCTCCACTTTCCCTAGACCAACTAGGAAATTTCCTATACCAACAAAGGCAGCAAATTCAAAATCTTAGCTCGCTTGTGCAATCCATAGCAGACAAAGTGCAGCATATGGAAATAAGTCAGGAAGAGGCAGTAAGGCGACACATCGACGAACTCGCTCTCTCTGAGACGCCGCCATCTAGGTGTGGTCCTATTCTGCAGCAAATAGCAGCCTCGCCAGTTGCAAATGACTTGATTAGTTTCGTGGAACAGGGATCCAACAGCATATCGGCTGAACCACAGGATAGCTCCGTTAGCTTCCAGTCACAGCCGCAAAGTTCAACTCTGGTCAACCAGACAGCAACAAATTATCCTCTACATCCTGCGGAACAACCAGCTGCTGCCCCATGTGACTTGAGCTGCTATACAGAGCAAGGGCCACGAAATAGGAAAGTTACTTTTAACCTACCACCCACTAATTTGTCACCCGATAGTCATGCCTATCCTTGTCCGAGCACTGTCGCAGTGTATCGTCCTCGTGGTCTAGCTTCATCAGAGAGAGGCCTTTTACTCCCAAGAAAGTGCTCTGATGGAATACAGAAGCCCCTGTGATTGCTCCAGCACGACCATGTATAGCCCCAAAAGACTATGATGGCAAAGAGCCCTGGTCTGTATATAGACGACACTTTGAAGGAGTGTCACGAACCAATGGCTGGAATGCTGGCGTCAAGGCTCTGTACCTCGTTCCTTATTTAAGGGGGACCGCCTTGAGCTACTATGAAACCCTCTCTGAGCAGATCAAGAACAACTATGAGGCATTAAGTCAAGCGATGCAAGAAAGATTCTCCGACGAATATCAAGCCGCCATAGCCAACATACAGCTACGTGGACGAATCCAGAGGTCAAATGAGAGCCTCACGGAGTTTGCTACAGATGTACAACGGTTGGTATATCTAAGTTTTAATGACGCTGCTGAACCAATCAGGAACAGAATCAGTCTGGGTCAATTTATGGATGGCATCGCTGATGCAGAGACACAACGTAGAGTACGTGACTCGATTCCGACTACTTCAGAAGCAGCACTAGCAATAGCTATTCGGGTTGAGGCCAGCCGAGATGCGATCCGGATTAGTCGTCAGAATATTAGACCCACAGGACCTACTATCCCTCACCGACGAGCAAATGGAGCTCGAAGGAATCAAAACCAGCAGTCGGGAAACTAATTTTGCCCAGTTTTAAGAAGCGAAAACCGGGCCCCAACCTATTTCAAGCTTCAAAAATAAACATTCGAAATTATTCCACTTACGCAAGCGTGTTACGAGCCGGAACAATGAATGGACTTTCACACAAGTCTCCTAACGGATCAACCCAGGCCACCAACATGTTGGAAACATCTATAAGATCCATACGAGAATCAGCCACGCTTGCAAGTAAACTTCAAAGCAAGAAGCAGAGGAATATAAGGCGTGATACGAAGAGTGTCACGGAACCTGTGACATTGTCTAAAGAGCATGCCATCGAGAAAGGCGCAGAAGGAAAGGTGAAGTGGTATAATGTCAAGGAGGGCTATGGATTTATACTCTGTGACAAGGACAACGAGGAAGTATTTGTACGCTGTTCAAAGATAACTGCGAGCAACCCTGATCACCGCATTGCATCCTTAGGAAACGATGAAAGTGTCCTTTTCGACATATCGCCCGGAAGTAAGAGCAGTAAATGTCACTGGACCAGGAGGTCAATCTGTACTGGGTAGCTATTTCGCACCCAAACGTAAGACATCAGGAAATAATGCTTCTTGTGCAAAGCTTCCTACCATCACTTCCAGTGGAAATAACCATGAAAATAGCGAAGACTTTCGCAAAAACGCTGCGCAAATGGTCGAAATTCTGCCCGCAACTGCCTGTATAGCTCCACCAGCTGCTTTTGCAGATGACTTCCAGCAGGATTTAAATTATCAACCACTAACTTGGGCGGGGCGGAGTTAGTGGGAAGTAGAGCTCTAAGCCCCGTGAAAATGTTAATAGGAGCTGCATAAGCCTTAAACAATCTGTGCATTGAAGGAAGAGTTGAGGGCGTGGACTGTCAGTTAATTATTGACACTGGGGCAAGCCAGACAATTATACATAGAAGCTTATTACTAAAAACTCACCGTGACATCAAGCTTCGTCCTTCCCCTGCCGTTATCCAGAGTGTAAGCGGTGAGATATTTCCTGTAGATGGAGTATCTGAAGTCCTCATTGAAGTGGCAGGCTTTTCCACCAAGCATTCTGTCTTTGTCGCCGAAATTTCGGATGACTGCCTTATCGGGGTAGATTTTTTAGTGCGATATGCCTGTAAGCTGGACCTGCAACTAGGCACGATTCGAATAGCTGACGAAACCATCCACCTAAAACAAATTATCAACAACCATATAGAAGCTAGAATAGTAAAGGAAGTAATCATACCACCAGGCGAAGATTGCCTTCTGCAACTTTCCTCCAACTTAGCTATTGATGATGATGTACTTGTTATGCCAAGCTCTGATACCCTCGCAGCTATTCACTGTCTGCCGACGATTTCTTCATCGAAAAATGGTCTCGTTTTGGTCCACATTACCAATTTATCCATAGATGATGTGGTGATTCCACCCTGCACTTTTATCGGACATGTAGAGTGCAAACCTAAAATTATAAAAAATAATAAGTCTACGATAATAACCACCTCTCAAGAGTTCGATAAATTACTAGTACGCAGCTCTCAACATTTAGATGAACAACAACGCATCGAACTCTCGGAATTACTGTCAAAATATCGTGACGTCTTCTCTCATTCCAAGCAAGATATTGGTCGCACATCTCTACTACGCCACAAGATCGATGTTGGACATGCTAAGCCCATCAAGCAGCTACCTAGGAGAATACCACTGTCTCGTAGAGCGGAGACGGAGACAATGTTGGAGGAAATGATACAGCAAGGCATCGTGATGGCTTCCAAGAGTGCTTGGAGTAGCCCGGTAAGATTAGTGAAGAAAAAAGATGGATCACTTCGATTCTGTATTGACTACCGAAGGCTTAACGAGGCTACTCGTAAAGATTCCTATCCCCTCCCGCGCATAGACCTTACTCTAGACGCTTTAGGAGAATCTAGGTGGTTTACGACTTTGGACCTTCAATCAGGCTACTGGCAGGTCGAGATGGATCATGCTGATAGAGAGAAACAGCATTCAGCACAGTAGTGGGCTGTACGAATTCAATGTAATGCCTTTTGGGCTCACTAATGCACCAGCTACTTTTCAGCGATTGATGGAGTTAGTCCTCGAAGGTATTCCATACACCACCTGCCTCGTTTATTTAGACGACATAATTGTCCACGGCACGACTTTCACTAATATGCTAGGCCATCTCAAAACTGTGCTGGAAAGGCTGAAACATGCAGGATTAAAGGTATCGCCCGCCAAATGTCAAATATGCAAAGAAGAAGTGAAATTCCTTGGTCATGTTGTGTCCAACAAGGGACTTTCCACTGATCCTGAAAAAATTTTTGCTGTGCAAAATTGGCCGAGACCTTCTAACCGGACGGAGATACAGTCATTCCTAGGACTTTGTGCGTATTACAGACGGTTTGTGCAGGATTTTTCAAAAATAGCCAAGCCACTGACAGCCCTGACAGAAAAGCGAGCGAGATTTATTTGGACTCAAGATTGTGAAAATGCTTTCACTACCTTGAAAGAAAAACTAATTACTGCACCTATATTAGCTCAGCCGAATGAAGAAGGACTTTTTATCTTGGACACGGACGCAAGCCAATATGCATGGGGAGCTGTCCTGTCACAAGTCCAAGGCGACGAAGGAAAAGTAATAGAGTACCACAGCAAAACTCTCAGCCGCCCGGAGCGGAAATATTGCGTTACACGTAAAGAGCTCCTGGCAGTTGTTAAGTCAGTGAACCACTTCCAGCCCTATCTGCTAGGTCGACATTTTCTTTTATGGACTGACCATTCGTCGTTGAGGTGGCTAATGAATTTTAAGGAGCCCGAAGGACAGGCAGCCAGATGGCTGGAACGCCTCCAAAGCTTTGATTTTGAAATCCAACATCGGCCTGGAAGCAGGCATGCCGATGCTCTTTCACGACGCCCATGTGTAGATATGGACTGCAATTACTGTGAACGATTGGACACCCAGCAAGTACTTTTGGCACGAATAGCAGTCGTTTCTGATTCGATAGGAATGCACCATGATCAAGATCGACATCTCGGAATAGTAAAGGCCTGGCTTAATGCGGGCCACCGTCCACCGAGAGAGGAAATTACGGCCATGCACCCCACTGTCAAAGCATACTGGTCAATGTGGCCTTCTCTGTGTCTACAGAATAATGTCGCTTTCCGCATGTTTTCAAACACCAGCGCGATACACCACCAAATACTGCTCCCGGAATCCAAAACGGATGAAGTCCTGGAACAACTCCATAGTAGTGCTACTGGCGGACACTTAGGAGTAGAAAAAACGTCGGCCAAAGTAAAAGCTAGATATTACTGTTTAGGCTGCACTTACGATATCGAAAACTGGTGTCAAAAATGCACGCTATGTCAACAGAGAAAAGGCCCTATGCCACGAAAGAGAGCTCAGCTTCAAATTTATAATGTAGGAGCCCCATTTGAGAGAATAGGAGTCGATATCTTAGGGCCGTTACCTAGTACTACCCGTGGAAATAAATACATCCTCGTAGCAATGGACTACTTTGCGAAGTGGGCTGAGGCAATTGCGACACCAGACCAGACAGCGGAAACCGTGGCAGAAGCCCTCATCGAACATGTGTTCTCGCAATTCGGTGTACCTCTGCAGATACCTTCCGATCAAGGTAGGAATTTTGAATCGGGTATTTTCCGAGAAGTCTTGAAGAGATTCAAAATCGAAAAAAACACGAACGACGCCTCTCCACCCGCAATCGGATGGCATGGTCGAAAGATTCAATCGAACAATCTTAGACTACCTAGCTAAACATGTCTCGGAGAATCAGCGTGACTGGGATGACCACCTTCCTCTCCTACTATTATCATACAGGTCAGCAGTGCATGACACAACCAGACAAACACCGGCCATGCTGACATTCGGAAGAGAGCTCAGGCTCCCCGTAGATTTGTATATGAGGCTGCCACAAGCAGGAGAAAGTGCATTGAATATACCTGAATATCTCCAAAAGCTCAGAGTCCGACTCGCGACTGTTCATGAATTCAATCGAAGGCAACTCAACACCATGAGCAGAAAAATGAAAGACAGATATGATCTCACTAGCCGGGCTAATCCTTTCAAAGTAGGTGATTTTATACTACTCTACTATCCAAAAAGGAGGAAAGGAAGATGTCCAAAGCTCCAACGAGACTGGGAGGGCCCTTACACGATACTAGAACAAATCATGGAAGTGGTATATAAAATAAAAAGAGACTCTAATAAAAAACACTAGTTATACACCGCAACCGATTGGCACCTTATCAGCAGCCCACGTCGTAGCTCTCTCATTTCGGGCATCGCGTACTTAAACGGCAACGCGCGGAATTGCCTTTGTCAAGAGGCGAGTAGGAGGCGCCTATAAATAACCTCTTTGTTCCTGTGCTGGAATGAGCTGGCCGAAATCGACTTCTAATCGACGCGATCGCGGGCGGAAATGCCAACAGCTCTTCTCCAGCAATGAAATAAACTGAAACTAAGAAAGTAAACTTCCAGAAACAACAAAGCTCTATCGCACGCCTTTCTTCAGAGGCCAACATGGCAAATAGATCAAAGCTACAATCAAATAAAAGAAAATTAATTTAAGGACTTACTGGCGTAACTATTATTGTCCATTCCTTATTAGCTACCAGCTTTTTACTAATCCTTTTTTTTCTTTTGAGCCTGAATCAGCTTCTTAAACGGCTAGAAGCCCACCATCCTAGGCGCTTGGAGGACCACTATTTCTAGAAGTCAGAGCTGAGGACAGCTCTTTCAGTCGATGAGGAGCCGTGTGACGAAACCACCTAAAATAAAAATGAGGAAAATTAAAAACTGGTATAAAGGCTGACTACAGCAATACTCATCTTTATATTCCTCACTTCCTTATGGTCATTATTGTTGGTTTCCATCTGGTCATGTTTGCTTGATGTAATTCGAATCTGAAAAATTGTAATTAACGTCATTAGAGTTAGAGTAGCGAAATAAAATTATAAATTTGTATCTGATTAGAAAAGAAATGAGTTGAAAAATAAGAGTAAATGTCACTAACTTTAAGAGTCTAATAAAATAACGACCGATCCCACTGGAATAGTCCTTCCGGCTATTCTTTTTCCCCGCCGAACGGTCAGATAGTCTGTTAGGAATTTGATATGGAGTAGACAAGTCGTGAATAGTGGATATAGTTATAAAATTTGAATTTTGGTCGAATAAATTGTTTATTTTTGCATTTAATTGATTTTATCCTTTCGTCGGTAAATCGAGTGCGTGAATTAATAAGTCCGGCGAGTGTTATTGTTATCGCTGAGTGCAGACAATACGCCGCGATCAATAGTTTGTGGGCTCAAGAGGCTGCGGTGAGCAGGAAAAGATCTAATTTCGTGTTTTTTTTGTCTTTAAGGAAAGGTGCAAAACAAGGGCATTGAACTGCCGAACTTTCGAAATTTTGCGGTAAGTGTTATGAATCCACTAAACCTACCATGCCTAACTACCTAATCTCGGATTCATAACGTAAATCACACAAATCTCAAACGCACGTCATGCGTCTAGCAAAATCACGTTTTTACCTTTTATCCCAAAAAAGGCATTTCAAATCTTCTAAAATTCAATAAACTTGTTGTATAATCCTAAAATTACGAATTCCTAACGTAAATGCAACAAAGTATACTTCCACAAACAATAAACAACAACCATCAGGTGTCAGATATTTTATCCCATTTGGCGCATGCCTAAAATGATCATAAATTCTTCTACAAATGAAATGTAATATGATCCGGCGCTAGTATTTGCTCAACGTAATGATTCATTCATGAAAGCAGACGAAGAAAATCGTCACCAGGCAATTAAGCCCAAATACGTGACTACGTCACAGACCGATCTAAGACCGGCAAAATTACCCAACAGGTGCACCTTTGAATGGCTGCACTTCGTTGCATTGGTAAAGTGACATGAAGTTTCATGAATTAATGAATTATGATGACGCTGAAATTTTGTTATGCATAGAATCGATCACCGAACTTACAGAAAATTGTTTTTCGATTCGATTTTGTTTTGGAATTTGTTATTTCCGCTCAATTTCCTGATTTTGTTATTCAAAACAGAAAATTGAGCGATCATCAATTTTCCCTTAGAAAATTGCTGAATTTTAGAAATTTGTGGAGGGGAGTATCATCCCCGTGTAAATCAATAATATAAATATGATGCGGTTGAACTAGGGAAAGCAGAGAGTATTCAATAGCGAACTAGGAGAGTCCCCCTACCAAAGGTAAGGCCTCCTAAGTTACAAGCAAACAAATTAAGCTAGCAACAAGCTAAACATAGAAGAATTAGAAAAGTTGAAATGTTAATAACAAAGTAAACATAGAAGAATTAGAAAAGTTGAAGTGTTAATAACGAAGAAATCAAGCACTAGGCGGAAAAGAAAAGAATTTAAAGAAAAATTAAAGCTAACTTTTAAAGCATTACAGATCTTTTATTTTGTATATTCCGTTACCCTGAAAAAGGTAACAAATATAACAAAATTTTGGTGGCAGCGGTGAAGATTCTGTAAAGGTTTGTAAGACCTGCAAAAAACCACAAAACCCAGAGGAAGAAGCAAGGTTTAAAGCAACGCAAATCAAAGTAAAACCTGACGAATGTGCTGGCCTAGAGCAGAACCTCCACTACAAAGAGAGGAGCCAATTCTCTTCGACGATCTAGTGCTTGACCACTTCATCTACTCCTCGGACGACAGCCAGGACTTCGAAGCCTACCCAGAAAGCGAAGAAGATCTTCAACTGGAAAGCTATCTGGACCCTCAGGACTACCTTAACAATATCGCCACTCACAGGGAACATCCAGTGGACGACAGCTTGGTAGACCTACTAACAGACGTCCTAATTGACAACACGGAGCTGTCAGCTGAAGACATCTACGGTGAAATACATCGGGATCTCCTCGACCGGGAAGAAGACGATACGTGGGACTTTGATACCTACAACAAAGTGTGGACAAGACCCAACAACAGAAGTAATGTAAGTTAGATTAATTTTAATTTCAATAAATATATATATAAATTTTGATTTTAATAATTATATTTAAATCTAGGCTAGATAATAAGTTAATCAAAAAAAAAATCAAAATCCCATATGTAAGTAGACAATGTAATATATATATATATATACATACACTCTACCTTTTTTTGTCTCAGACCCAGTCACAAATTTCTCTTCTCCTCTAGTCTAAATTTCTATAGGTAAAGGTACTCTCTCCGGTGTTAGAATTTTTTTTACAATTCTTTTAACATCGACAAACTCCTATATAATTTTTTCTTTTGAGAAATATCAAATAAATTCCTATCGAAGTGGAAGGTAGCAAAAAGGTTATAGTCACCAGATCGCAAAGAAGCGTTCGTGACACACTTCTATCGGGGTTAACTTCACACCGAAGGAAACCCACTAAGAAAACAGCACAACAAAAGCGATCAGGGGATAGCAAAATGGCTGAGCCAGAAACACTCACCCTTAATGACGCCAAGTCATTAATACCCGAATTCGACGGGAATTCTGAAAATTTGCATAGGTTTCTGAACCTATGCGAAATGTTTCAAAGAGAGGACTTAACAGAAGCCTCAAAAGCTCTTTATCTACAAGTGATAAAAGCTAAATTAGTCGGAAGGGCATACGACATTGTTAAATATGCCGATATTAACAATTGGAAGGAGCTTCAAAAGGCCCTCCAAGATCAATTCCTAGAATCACGTTCTCGTATCTCTATTCAGAACGAAATTCTATCTCTAAAGCAAGATTCTAAAGAAGAGACTAAAGAATATGCTTTCAGAGCACAAAAATTATTGGCTATTTATAACGACGCCACTTCTAGCCTCACAAACGAGCAAACATTAATAAATCTATTATTAGAAGAGAATAAGGAAATGGTACTTAGAGCTTTTGAAGACGGTTTAAAAGACGATTATATCCGTCTCCTCACTAAAGCCAAAAGCCATACAGAGCTAAAAGACTCTATGAAATTCGCTATGGAGCAGGCTGAAAGAAACAGCGCTTTCAGTGAACGCCTCAATAGCTGTTCTAAGTGTCATAAGAAAGGGCACACTGCTGATACTTGCTTTTCGTCCAAAGCAAGAACAGAAATCCCCAGACTCGTTTGCTCATACTGCAAAACCCCAAACCATCACGTTCTAGAATGCAGAAAGCGGCTATTCCAGCAACAACAGTACAGGCAACCTGCACACAATTCTGCGCCCAGACCGCAACAATATCCGCAACAGAATAGGGCTTTTCAATATCAGCAGCCGACTAGAGCTCCCCCGCGCCAAATTCCCTCTTATCCGCAAAACAATAGGCCTCCACAGCAATCTACATACTTACCACCTAACACGAATAATCCTAATAGAAATCCCAATATTAGGACCGCGAGCAATTGGAAAAATTCCAAAATGCAAAGACCAACAAACTCCAGAAATATGGAGAAATCGGAAAACGATCTTCGGCGAGACGAGTTAGCGGAGTCTCAGTCTCGCCTAAATCAAATGACTATCTCAGCAGATATTCATTCTCAACCAACAAATCTACCACAAAATTAAATCTCCCTTTAATAAGTGATCACCATTCGCTAGTAGTGACGATCGCTAATTCAATTACTGCATTTCATACTAGCACTTTTCTTATTGATACAGGAGCTGAAATATCAGTCCATAAAGCCACTAGAGCACTAGGTGATACCCTAGTAAACAAAAGAGAAAACATCACTGTATCCTCACTAGCAGGAAAACCCTTGTCTACGCTAGGAACAGCTGAATGTAATTTTAAAATAAATGGTGATATATTCACGCACCGTATTCACATGGTAGAGGGAAATTTTAAATTAAAATACGACGGTATACTAGGGCATGATTTTCTTGACAAATTTTCATGTATAATCGATTATAGCAACAAATCACTAATATTAAAATTACCCATTAATCAAAATGTGGATTCAAATAAGAGGATAGATACACTTATCGAGTATGGAGGTTTGAAAGACCCAAGCTCAGAGGTATCTCCTCAAATAAGAGCAGATAACAGGTATGGAGGTTTGAAAGACCCAAGCCTAAATAAACAGACCCCTTCAAAGAAAGGCGAGTCTCATCATATCCAAGCAAAAACAAATAAATTAAATAAACAGACCCCTTCAAAGAAAGGCGAGTCTCAAAATAATTCAACAAATAAAGAAAGTAGAGCAAATGAATGCAATGCCAGCAGTATTAAAGTACCGGCTCGCACTCAATTGGTAGCCAAAATAAGAATATCACAAAGAGGTAGTTTTCTTTGTGAACACCAAGAGTTGAAGTCAGGATTGTTACTTGGAAGTACACTCATAGAACCTGATCAAACAGGTCACGTGAAAATCCTCCTACTCAACTCTAATCAGCAAGAAGTTACAATAAGTGAAACAGAAATTCGACCACATTTGCATGAGTTAAGGAATTTTGATATTAATAAATTAAACTCGCAACAGGATCCTATTCAAGAGAGACTCACTAAACTCACATCTGAGTTAGAACTCTCACACTGTAACGCTGAAGAAAATCAGTCCATCCTAAATATTTGTCGTAGGTATAACGACATATTTTATTTAGACGGGGATTTTCTAACTTGTACCAGTGCAGTTAAGCACGAAATTCCTTTGCTACCAGGAAAACCTACCGTTAACGTTAGACCATATAGGTTGCCAGAAGCACAACGTAACGAGATTAATAAACAAATTAATAAAATGCTTGAAGATGAAATAATAAGCCCTAGTTCAAGCCCATGGAACTCACCATTATTGTTAGTTCCCAAAAAACCAGACGCAGCTGGTAATAAGAAATGGAGAGTAGTGATTGATTTTAGGCGTCTCAACGATATCACTGTAGGAGATGCATTCTTCCTCCCTAATATAACTGACATTTTGGACCAACTAGGGAAATCTAAGTACTTTAGTACCTTAGACCTAGCAAATGGTTTCCATCAGATTCCCATGAATGGAAACGATAAAGAAAAGACTGCGTTTAGTACACCTTACGGGCATTATCATTATAAACGAATGCCCTTTGGTCTAAAACGAGCTCCAGCCACAGCCACTTTTCAGAGGCTGATGAACAACGTGTTAGTAGGATTGCAAGGCATCGAGTGTTTTGTTTACATGGACGATATAATTGTTTATGGATATAATTTAACAGAACATAATTCTCGACTCCAGCATGTTTTTGAGCGGCTCAGGGAACATAACCTGAAGTTGCAGCCTGAGAAATGTCATTTTCTCAGCAGACAGATAGCATATCTTGGCCATTTAGTCACTGAAAACGGAGTTTTGCCAGATCCTTCTAAGCTCGAAGCAGTCGAACGTTATCCAGTACCTCGAAAAGAAAAGGACGTAAAATCTTTTCTAGGTTTTGTCGGTTATTATCGTCGATTTATCCCTAACTTTGCCAAATTGGCCAAACCTCTCACTACTTTGTTAAAAAAGGACATTCCTTTCAAATGGGATGCTTTTTGTGACGAAGCGTTCAAATTATTGAAGGAAAAATTAACTAATTCTCGTATTTTACAATTCCGACGTTTCGACGAAGAATTTATTGTAACGTCGGATGCAAGTGAATTCGCAATCGGCGCAGTACTATCGCAAGGAAAAATTGGTATCGATAAACCTACATGTTTCGCCAGCAGAACTCTAAACCCTGCTGAGACTCGATACTCAACAATTGAGAAAGAGTTATTAGGAATAGTATTTGCGGTTGAACAATTTCGTCCTTTTTATATGGTCGCAAGTTTACTATAGTCACCGACCATAAGCCCCTCACGTGGCTCATGAATTTAAAAGATCCCACTTCCCGATTGATGAGGTGGAGAATCAAATTAGAAGAATATGACTACCAAATCATATATAAACCGGGCAAAGCAAATTCAAACGCCGACGCACTGAGTCGTGCTATACCTGAAACAAAAGCTATACAAGCTATTACTAGAAGTCAACAAAAGACTCAAGACATTAAACAAAGTCAAGATTCTACTCCGATTATCATAGAGGAAAACCCTCACAACCTACTGCAGACTAGAGGCATAAGAAATAAGTATTTCATTTTACCTATCAATAACAGTACTCAAGAAAATTTGTTAAGAACATATCTGCCCAAAGATCTAGTAATACCAGTCGGAGATATAGTAGAACATAAAACCAAGAATAATTCTTTTATAATCGGGCGTGTACCTATTCCTACTAGGACTGCAAGCGATAGAAATAAAGTCAGGAATATTTTCAAGAAATTTAAAGAACACATTCCTACTGATAAAACTGTGGCCATTTCAATACCCATTATTAATGCGCCGAGTTATCTCGACTTAAAATTACTATGCGCCGAGGAATTTTAAAATTCCAATAAGAAGCCTATCCTTTTTTCAACAAAATAATTCAATTGGAAGACCCCGTAATTATCAAACAAGTCATTTCAGATTATCATATCACTCCTTTAGGCGGTCACCAAGGAGAAACAAAAACCATCAATAAATTAAAGAAAATTTATTACTGGCAAGGTATGAATAAAGACATTAAGGAATTCATAAAAAAATGCTCTTCGTGCCAAGTGAACAAATTAAGACCCAACCAGAAAGTTCCTATGAAGATTACTACAACGAGCAGTAAACCCTTCGAAAAAATTTTCTTGGATATTGTAGGTCCCTTACCATCTAGTTACCTGAACAACAAGTATTTGCTCACGTTCCAAGACGATTTAACAAAATATTCGGAAGCTATTCCATTAAGTAACGCTGAAGCAAATACGGTAGCAGAAGCATTCGTTACACATATTGTCTGTAGACATGGCCTACCTGAAGCTATTCTGACCGACCAAGGTTCCAATTTTTTGAGCTCAGTGTTTACCGAAACTTGTAAATTATTAAAAATTCATAAGTTACAGACAACTCCTTACCATCCACAAATAGAGCGCTAGAAAGAAGCCATCGAACTCTAGCCGAATATCTTCGACACTATGTGTCAAAAGATCCTCTAACCTGGGACACTTGGATCCCCTATGCCATGTTCACCTATAATAATTCCACTCACTCAAGCACTGGCTATACGCCACATGAACTTGTGTACGGATTTCATGTAGAAATTCCTTCTTCCATACAAAAAGACCCCGAAGTCACATATAACTATGATAATTACGTAAATGAGCTAAAAGGTCGACTCCAAAATTCCCACAAAATGGCAAGAGAAAGGCTTATAAAGAACAAGGAAAATTCCAAGGCTACAAAGCAAAAAACAATCGTAATTGGTGATAAAGTATTGATCAAAAACCACACAAGAAAAAATAAGTTAGCGCCTCTATGGGAAGGCCCATACGAAGTAATAGATACCACTTCTGCAGAAAATTCTATTGTGAGAATCAAAAATAAAAATAAGAAAATTCACAATAACAATCTGAAACTATTCATTGACTAACTCCCAAAAATTCAATTCCTCCGCTCAGATCAAAATGAACTCACTCATCAACTCATTCGTTCGTGGACTTATTGTATTATTGGCTTTATGCGTCAGCCAAACTAGTGGAACTCAAGTTACACACTTCTCAGCAACACCCGGAATCTACTTTGAGGAATTCGGAAATGCACAGCTCTACAGCAATACATGGAAATTAGTTATGTATTACAATTTAGACAATTTTTATTTTGAACTAGAATTATTGCAAATGCAAGCAGAGCAAGCGGAAGACTTATGTCATAATATTACAAAATACTCAGGCAAAAATCACTGTGAAAACCAAATAAACACCCAAAGATTGATCTTAAATGAAATAGATCAGATCAACGAAATTTTGGAACCCAAAAATTTGAGAAGCATGCGAGCTCTTTTGAACGTCATTGGTAGTATTAGCAAATCTTTATTTGGGACGCTGGATGAAGAGGATGCTAAACACTATGATGAACAAATACACATACTAAGAGCTAACGAAGACCATCTCTTAGAACTACTGAAATCTCAAACCCTGATTGTCGACAAAACTGTCAAAACTGTCAAACTACTTGAGCCTCTCTTATCCACTATTCGGAAGAACCTTCCGTCGGGTACAACCTTACCTGTAGCCACTACGCAGAACCAACTCTTAGATCTATATAGAGTTAGCCGTACAAGTACCAATAAAATTAATAATTTAATCATAATAGAAATTAAAATACCCCTACCCTTAAATACAGAATTCCAAATGTATAAAGTAATCCCCTTACCTACCCTAATTAACGATTCATTCATTTATATAAAACCCATTACCGAATACTTGTTAGTCACACTAAATAGGGAAAAACACTATCCCTCTAGTAGTGAAGATATTACAAAATGTTTGCAAAAAACTCCTCATAATTACATTTGTCAAATAACGCATCCAATCCATAACTTAAATGCGAAGGACAACCAATGTGAAATGGAGTTATTAAGGCACTCTCAAACGCCTCCCCTATCATGTGGAATGAACATCTTAAACATTTCCACCTTATGGATACAATTATCCAACCCTAACATGTGGTTATTCAGTTTGAAATCTCCTCGAACTGTAGATAATATTTGCGGTAACAATATCGAACCAATTACGATAAAGGCAACCGGCATTCTAGAAATATCGCCCAATTGCTATATAAGAAGCGATGATCAAACGCTCTATGGACACTCCGAAAAAATTTCAATCGCTGAAAAATTCTATTTGCCATCGATCAATCTAACAAACATCACCCTCGATTATCATAAAATTAAGTATAATCCTCCAAATACAATCACTATAAAAAATAGTGAACATCAGGCACCTTTTGAACTAAGCCAAGATATAAAGACCTTAGAAAAGGCTGAAACAAAAATCTAATTAACGTGACAGCACACGATATTCACCATTATTCCATTGTCTATATAACGATAATGATCATTATAATCATATGCGCTATAAAAATAGCCCTACCCTATCTAAAAGCTAAAAGACTTAAAGCGACGGACATTCCACCTCCATCAATTCAAGAGAGTGATAACGAAAATGAAAATGAAAATAATAAAGAAACCACTAAAACTAATAGATTTCCTCTAACCAGAGCATTACCTTAAAAGAAGACAAGGTAGAAGAGAAAGAAAAATACAAATTTCCTTTTATTATTAAAAATGAGCATATATATATATATAACAATCAAAAAAAGAGAGAGGGCTAAAGCTAAGAATTATATTTACTCAAATACTATTAATTTGAAAACCTTTTGTAAAGCTAATAATTATATTTACTCAAATATTATTAACTCGAAAAATTTTATATATTATAAGAAACATAAATTTTGTTAATCTAAGAAATACATTTACTGAAATACTAGTAATTTAAAATATTTAACATTTATGTTGCTACATGAACATAATTATAAACTAAAATTTGTACTAGAATCTATCCTACATTAAGAAAATACGTGTTAACCAAAAACTTCTATAAGCACAACTATCTAAAATTATAAGTCAAAGAACCCAGATAATAAATTATAGATAGAATCTAGAATATAACCAATTACTAGCCTAAGTAAAATAAATTACCATGTAAACTGCAGATACCTAGTTCAACCAACCTAACCTACGTGTAATTTCGATTCTCTTCAAGAATACGAAATTCCTCCTTAGGGGGAAGGTGTTATGAATCCACTAAACCTACCATGCCTAACTACCTAATCTCGGATTCATAACGTAAATCACACAAATCTCAAACGCACGTCATGCGTCTAGCAAAATCACGTTTTTACCTTTTATCCCAAAAAAGGCATTTCAAATCTTCTAAAATTCAATAAACTTGTTGCATAATCCTAAAATTACGAATTCCTAACGTAAATGCAACAAAGTACACTTCTACAAACAATAAACAACAACCATCAGGTGTCAGATATTCTATCTCATTTGGCGCGTGCCTAAAATGATCATAAATTCTTCTACAAATGAAATGTAATATGATCCGGCGCTAGTATTTGCTCAACGTAATGATTCATTCATGAAAGCAGACGAAGAAAATCGTCACCAGGCAATTAAGCCCAAATACGTGACTACGTCACCGACCGATCTAAGACCGGCAAAATTACCCAACAGGTGCACCTTTGAATGGCTGCACTTCGTTGCATTGGTAAAGTGACATGAAGTTTCATGAATTAATGAATTATGATGACCCTGAAATTTTGTTATGCATAGAATCGATCACCGAACTTACAGAAAATTGTTTTTCGATTCGATTTTTTTTTGGAATTTGTTATTTCCGCTCAATTTCCTGATTTTGTTATTCAAAACAGAAAATTGAGCGATCATCAATTTTCCCTTAGAAAATTGCTGAATTTTAGAAATTTGTGGAGGGGAGTATCATCCCCGTGTAAATCAATAATATAAATATGATGCGGTTGAACTAGGGAAAGCAGAGAGTATTCAATAGCGAACTAGGAGAGTCCCCCTACCAAAGGTAAGGCCTCCTAAGTTACAAGCAAACAAATTAAGCTAGCAACAAGCTAAACATAGATGAATTGGAAAAGTTGAAATGTTAATAACGAAGTAAACATAGAAGAATTAGAAAAGTTGAAGTGTTAATAACGAAGAAATCAAGCACTAGGCGGAAAAGAAAAGAATTTAAAGAAAAATTAAAGCTAACTTTTAAAGCATTACAGATCTTTTATTTTGTATATTCCGTTACCCTGAAAAAGGTAACAAATATAAGTACGTAAGGTTTTTCAACGGTGCCAATCACTTCTTGTCTATCGACAAAAATTCGACAGGAGAAATTAAGTTTTTCGCGACAAAGCTCTATTTTCCCTTACACAGCACGAAGTCACCGACTTCACATCACACTGACATAAAACACATATATAAAAAGGTCATATACTTACGATTGTAGCAGGTCCGCCATTTGCAAAGGAAAAGAAATTATCCATCAAATCCAACGAAGATACTCCTTCAGGAATTAAGTATATCCCTCGAAGTTTAGGCCGATTGACCACAAAGCACCGAGTGAGAAGCCAAAAACAAAGGAAAATTAACCAAATCAAGTCTTCTCAACCCGGTGCCCCATAGCTTGACGGCGTCTCAGGTGTCTGCACAAAATCCACTAGCACTACTCACAACACGCTGTTGATGATTACACTACGATTCACTGTACTTAAATTTATTAATTCCTGGTCAACACCTTACACCACATATCACAGGATATTTCGCGGTAGACCGTAAAACGATACTCCACTTCTGGAAGAAATATTTCACGCGACGATTCCAACTTGGGGCTGTCAAATAACCAACCCGACCCATACGCAAAGAATACACACTGAATTACGAATTGCGAATTACATTCGCACAAAGCTGCAAACTGTCTCCATTCTACCCACGGCATTCCCCTTTTTAACAAAAGTTGTCTGTAGAGCGACAGTCTTACGCTCGACTTAACGAGAATTGCAGGCTCCAAACGCAATACACACACACACATCCCACAGCCTCCAAGTGGAACCCCTCGCAGCCAGACGAGAAGCCAGCTGATTCCCTTGAGCGTGACCTAGTTTCACACTTTGTTGCAGATTTACGTTTACGTTCCGTTTCTTATCAATATATGATGCCACACAGTGTTGCTGCTAAGAAATTGCAACATTGTTGAAGACAAATTTCCCTCTCGGTATAGCAGAACATCAAGTTGATAGAATTCCGATAAAACAGGACGGTAGATTTCGTAACAATATGTATGTACATACGTACATATTACGTAAAAAGCATTCACGGTAAGAAACGCGCGCCGCACAAATGCATTGTATGTATATGCGCGCCGCGATTTCAAACGACGGGATGGTGGCTGTTGTTTTTTAAAGTGTAAGATTACATTTTTTGAAGCCACCATCCGAAGCAAATAATTCTGGACATGTTTGAACAAGTCCAGAATTAATCGTAAAATTTTCTCAGGGTAAGAAAATGCAATTAAGCATTTTCTACCCAGAACAACGGCTCTTGATCACGATGAAGGTGATCAAGAGTTGAGTCGGTTTTTAAGAGTTGAGTCGGTCTCTTTGAAAAAAGTTGTTGGTTTCTTGGTTTGAGTCGGGTAGCATTCGAAAATAAAGATCGAAAAAAAAGGAAATTCGGTTGTGTAGTTAAAATAAAGAAATAACCAAAAAGAAAAATTAATTTGTGTATTTTAAGAATAAGAAAATTATAGAATAGTTATGTCTTGTTTAAAATAAAGAATTAAAGAAGAGATATAGAAAGACAACCTAGTGTTTTGTGAAACAAGAACCCTGAACCGGATTATTAGTGAGCGGAAGTGAACCAAGTTCACAAGGTGAGCGATAGATTTGATTATAACATACATGCATTTGCTACATTTATGCCCAGTTCTTTTCGTTAAGGTTGTAATTTTAGGACCAACGGGGATGGTCGAACATGAATTTTGTTGATTGTTATTTTCGTGATTAATTTTCACGAGTTCTTGAACTGATTCCATTGAGTCTGCTATGAACCGGCATTTCAGGCATTGCTGCATGTTTTTGCTTAATTTAAACCACTTTATACTATTTCTGTTATGTTTCTTAAGTGTGTGCTTTGGTTTGATTTGATGTGATCTGAATGCTCCTCTACTGCAGTGGCGGTTCGTGGGATTCAGCAGAAGGGAAGCAATACATTTTATGTAAATTATAGCTCCGCTTTTCAGACTATTTCATTGCTCCTATAAGTAAATATACATGTATCAAAGTCAATGATGTCAATAATACACAATATAAATATTCACATTTATTCTTGCTCTTGAAAGAGAAGGAAGCCATTATCATCGGTAAATAAATCAGCGATGCAATCATATCTTTCATTTAATCCATTCACAGCAAATACTGCCTGCCACATAATTAAACAAAAACAAAAATTTCACTCAATATCCCCTTTCACAACGTACGCAAGAAATCTAATCATCTAATTCATTCTTTTGAATTCAATTACCATTATTATTGTACTTAGGTAGGTATACTCGTTCGCCGGAATACTCAAATAAAAGCAAGAATTCTAAATTCTCTCGCAATTAAACAGAAACGTACGTAATATTATAGATAGTCATTATCTTATTTTTCCACAATATGAATAAAATATGTTAAAAAAATTTTAAAATAAAAAACATTCAAACATTTAAAGTCAAACGAGGTAATATAATTTTAAAATATTGTTATTGGATAGATTCAGTTTTACAAAGAAGTTTTTTTTTTGGAAAGAATAAATTATTTTTTACTTAGTACCTATAATTTATTTATGAAAGTTATTTATTTAAAAAGTTTTTTTAATATATTTTATTTTCTAATCATTACATTTTTGCTAAAAACTAATCAACTGGACATACAGTACGTTTACATGAATACTTGAGTACTTGACTTGAAATTCACTTGAAGCTCAGATGGGGCGGTCGATTGAATTAATTCCAATTATACCTACTTGACTTGAATTTTTCTTGAATTTAATTTTCCAATTATTGAAGTTGAAATTTACGCATTGAATGAGCGTTATCATGATACTTTGATTAATTCAATTATACTTCAAGTATACTTCAAGTATTCATGTAAACGTACTGATAATCTATCTAATATATGCATATTAACTGGCATCTACATTCTTTTGCGAATGTGTGATGTAATTTTTTACCTCTGCGATAAATATAGTTCAGAAGATTATCGCACTTTATTGTAAGTACTTCCATGTAAAAACGTTTTACACGAAAAACCTGGAAAATTTTATATCACATCAAAACCCATCGGGAAAACATATAAAATTTAAATGTTCACATGAAATATGTAAAACATTATGCTGAAGCGTTAAAAGAAAAATCAGCCCCCGCAAGAACTTACAGGCACGTTTGTACACAAATTCGAAAATCACGCATTTTAAAGATATTCGGGTGAAAAAAGTCGGTTATAAACTTTCTTACAGAACAAAAGAAAATATGCCATTTAATAAATCTCAGCAAAAGCTTCAATTTGTTATTACACACGATAAAAATTGGGCAACGCCATGAGTGTTGTTACCACCCTCCCCCCAAAACCCCAAAAAACGTAAAAAATTAAGCCCACTGACTAATTCTAGAAATAAAAAAATCCCATGTAAATCCATCCTAAAACAATTCCTAAAATTTCACAACATTCGTCTCGAAGGTCGGATAAAAATTATTTAGAAAAAGCTACGAATTTGATAACATCTGGCAGCATTTAAATAAATCGTGAGCAAGACCGACACCCACCCGCACCGGCATATACTACAGAATTTATCAATGACAGTTACTATCAGGGGGTGTAAATCAATTGCCAAACGTTACGCTTCGGCCAGCGTACCATAGCAATGTACACATGCAAACTCTTGAGTGAATATGAGTCTAAAGAGTTAAATGTATTTAACTTTTTACATTGGATTTGTTGTTGTAAATACGCTGTAGATATTTCAGCGCCCTGCGATTCCAGTGGCAACGGTGTTTGATTCTAATGCCGTTCCATCCATACCACGCGAATATTATGTAGCTTGCTTGACAAGACAAATCGTGGTGGATCTGGTGTTGGATGGAAGGATGGTGGGTGGGTCATACGCTACATTTTGGACAGCGTACCATACAGAATGTTAGTAGCGATATAATGACATTGGCTTGGGTGGTATGTTCTTCGTTTGTAGGAGAAAATTCGGCGTTACTTATAAAATATTTCAGGTTGTATCTAGTGATGCCAGAGGAGTAAACTTCTTTGAATTTTATACATTTTTTAAATATTCTAAGAATATTTTAAAGCAAAATGTTATGTGTGGATTTTTTTTATTTTGTCAAGGGGAAGCAGTGCTTCCTTTGCTTCCAATGAGGAACCGCCCCTGCTCTACTGTATTCGTAGTATCGTCAAGAAACAGCAGTCGTAATTTCGATGCAGTGGGTCTTTCGAATGTTTTCTCATCTTTCTTTTTCTTAAGGGTTTTTTTTTCGTATAGCCCCTGTGGCACTTTCACATCAAAAACAAGAGCAGAAAAATGTGAACCGAAAAGCTCAATTTATTCCACTTTAAAACAAGATTTTTGTTCCAATGATTAATAACATCCAGAGAAATAGAATAAACTAAGAATTTTTACTGAGAAAATAGTTAAATTTATTTCAGATTTTGAAGAAAAACACAACTTTTATGTTTTATCGGCCGAAAAACTTTTTCGGCGGAAAAATTCATCCGATAAATCATAAAAGTTGTGTTTTCTTAAAAATTCTAAGATAAAAATTACTATTTTATTAGTAAAATGATTAGTTTATCCTATTTCCCATGATTTTATTAATTATTGGAGCAAAAATCTTGTTTTAAAATGGAATAAATTGAGTTTTTTGGTTCACATTTTTTCGATTCTTGTGTTTGCTGTGAAAGTGGCTTTATGCTTTTATTGAAGTTTTTCTATAATTTTATTCTCGATTTCGTTTAATTGATCCAATTTTGTATATTCATCCGTTTAATCCACCCAAGCTTATTTCTGGATTGTGATTTGAGCCGGGCTGTTAAGGTATTTTTTCCTAAGCTCCTCCGCTGGTATCGGTACAGAGTGTACACTAATTCTATAACCTTCACAAGTGCTGTGATTGCCAAAAGAATAACAATCTGCTTATTCTCAATACTCACAGTATCTTCTATGATCAGGTTGTTCACGATCTCACCGTTATTGTCTGCTACTTTAGAATTTGTTTTCCCCATATTCCTAAAACGTTGTCGATATTTTACTAGCCTTAAAATTCCCTACTATATAATGGAGGTTTACCAATTGACAATCAAAATTTAAGTAAGATTCAACGCTTTCACTAAAAACATTCAAGATTCAAATATTAATTTTACTGGGAGTATTTAGTATTTAGTTCTTTAATCGGTTTCATTTAAAAAAATCTATTGTTACGATAACTTTATATTAATTATGCCTATTGCTTATTTTTGTACATATTACGTTTTTATTGTCTCTATTATTGTTTCTATTATTATATGTAATGTTGGTTAGTTGAATATATATATACATATATCTGGTGTAGATTACAATGCGCGTAACTGATAAGTAAAGTTTTTAATTTGATAAACTAACATTTATATCTCATAAATTTTTTTTTGTACGTATAGTTATGTGTAAAATCGGAACCACTTTATTCTACTATAGGCACCGTATTAAAAACGATTCAACTGTCGTCGGCTTTGTCATTAGATTATTTCCAATTACATTTCTTAACTTACTGCCATTATCAAGTAATTAAGCTCTAAGATCAGCTTAATTGTCACAATCTGATTGTCTTCTCATTGTCATCTGTAGTATATCTATAAATTGGTTGAATTGAGTCTGTTAACAACAACAACATCTGTAAATATAATAACAACGCTATACCCATCAGGTGTAATGTAATAATCGCACTTTTGTTATAATCGCTAAATCTCCATGTTACTGTGATTCACTACTGTGTCTATTTCTCTTGTTAAAAATCATTGTCTATACATCTCAGTTAGCCGTTTTCTTTAAATTTTGTCAATAGTTAGTTTTTAATGTCACTTCTTGTCGAGAGTTCAAATAGGAGATATTCGTTTTTAATAAAGTCATGTAAATTAAATAGAAGTTTTTGTGTATTTCTTCAATCGCTATATCCTTTTATACATTTCCTAACACGGAAAGAACAGAGTCGTTGTCGTTGCTAGTTATCCGAAGAATCTTCTTAACATTACATTCCGAAAATTGTTTTTTTTTTTTCATCACGGTCCCTCTATTGTCAGTTTAATATCTTTAATATCTGAAGATTGCTGATTATTTTAATCGTTCAAAGATTAGAATTTCATTATCATGGTCCGAATATATCGTTCTTTTTAACGTCACCGTCTGAAGATTACAAGTTAATTATCACGGTCGCCATGTAATATTCTTATAAAAATGTTGTGGGTATTACAGTTGCCATGCAATAGTTTTTATATATATGCGTTGTATGTATATATATAAGCACGGTCACCATGTGGTAGTAAATGAAGATGAAGAAAGCTCGTTGGTATGTATCACTAAGTTGACCGTAGAGAAGATAGGAGAAGCTTTGTAAAAAGCAGACCTCCGCTAGTAAGACGGGTGCTGCTCGCTATAACAGATGTCCGTTAGTAGGTATGATGGGCGTAGCTGTAAACAGCAGATGCCAAGTGAAAGAAAAAGACTACTTGTTGTTTGTGGTTAACTAAATCAATTGATTGTTTAACCCAAACTGTTCCTTTATTCGAGTATCGGTACTTAATTCATACAATCGTCAATTTGCTGGGCTAAACTAAATTAATATTAATGTACATTAAACACGTTAAAACTAAACCCCTTATTTGCACTTATGTGCTTAACTCCGGCAGAAAGATGTGACGCAATATAATTGACCCGCATTACGCTGGTTGCAACAAGGTAAACAAACGCATGTAAACAAACAAATACAGTCACTTCTTAAGGTTGTGACATATATTTTGTTTAGCGTATGTTTTGCTTAATTGCCATTATGCAATCGATCACATTTATTGTGATTGATTAATTTTGGGTCGATTGAATATTGCAAGAATGCATATTATGCACTCTTGTATTTTTTATTGATTCGGAAATTGTTATGTAAATTCACATCACATTAGTACCTTGTTGTGTTGTAGAGGCCATACTACTGCAGAGCGGACGTAACCACCCAGTGACGGTGGTACCAAAGAATTACCAATAAAGTTTTAAAGACAAGGATTAAACTCGAATTGCCCACACTCAAAAGACTTCTGTCTTTAAGACATGTCTTTTATTGTGTTGTTTTATGTAAAAGCTAGATGTCGCTGACTAATTTTGCACTAAACATTTGTCTTCATAAATTTCTTTAAGACAAGTCTTCATGAATGTCCTTAAGACAAGTTTTCATGATTGTCTTTAAGACAAGTCTTCATATGAGTTTTTAAGAAAAGGTTTCGTATGTCTATTTAAAACTCAGCACATGCATCGATATAGTTTCATTCCCATGATTTTGCTTTTGCTTAATGCTAATAACAGCAGAAACGTACAGCGATGAGTGCACAACGTTCACTGTTATTACATTTTAAGACCTGAGTTACAGAAATTGCGTTCAGTAATTATAGGCTGAACTACAATAGAAGTGTACGTAAGTACATTTACTTACGTAAACGCGCCGTTTAATTTAACAGGCGTACACAAATTAACGTGTGAGGGGAACTTTCGTTAAGTTTAAATATCCAATTTTCCGTAAGGATAGTGCGCTAAGAATCGCTCATTCCGTAAGAACCCGATGTGTCCAAACAATTAAATTATTACTAAATGATTAAAAGTGCAATGTAAAAATTAAAATGGAATAAAAATGGTACTGCGAATTAATAGAAAGCACAAATCTTCAATTACATCAACTTCCATTTGTAAATTTTTTCACTTTTACCACTTTATAAAATTGAAAACATTAAATACCAAGATAATAATGTGGAATGTGATATATATTTAGACTAAAAATATCAATTTTTCGTAAGTAAACCTGAGTCCCTCAGTCTCGTTTAATTTCGTAGAGCTATTACTTCTATTGTAGTTCAGCCTTATGCCTCATTTTCATCATTAATATCGATTTCCATTGATATTTTAAGAAAAGTGCATGTCAATCAATGAAAAACGAATTCAATGGAACAACTTTTGACGCGATGAGAATGGGATAGTAGCTCATATCCGTGTAATTTGTCAGATTGAAATTTTCTGGGAACAATAACATCACGAATAAAGTCAAAATTATGAAAATTGTAATTTAAAAGATTTTGGCGTGATTGCGGATGAATTTGGTAGAGTAGTAGTTGAAGATTGATATGTGATGCTCAATGACATTCAGTTATGACATTGTGCGTATTCCGGTGTAACACCGCCGATTTTTCGAGTATAGCACCACAGGCGGTTTGACGTACACCATTTCTAGCAGTGCAGGTCAAGGGAACAATTTTGGTGTAACACTACAAGAAAAGTGTAACACTTCTGCTAAAAATCGTGATCAATGGAAATCGGTATAAGTTAATTCATTTGACTAATTTTCCTGTTAATTTTGTCGTTCTAAATACTAATTTGGTTTTCTATGAAAGAAAAGGTGGGTTATATAAGAAATATTTTTAAATATTGACTTTTAGCAAATTTATTGCAAATTCCTTTATCTTAGTCACTTTAAGAAAATGAATAAATATATATTTTCGCCGCACGTGTCGCTATGTGTTAATTTTAAATGAAAAGTTTGGCCGTGTCAAATATTTGGCTTTGTAAGTGCGGTATTCTTGTGGGTTAAGTGAACAAAATTTGAGATGTGCGAGGGAGAAAAATTAAAGGAACTGTTGCAAGAATTGGAAAAAGATGGAGATATTTTCCAATTATTCAAATGAATTAACTTAATGCCTCATTTTCATCGTTAAGTTAATTCATTTGATTAATTTTCCTGTTAATTTTGTCGTTCTAAATACTAATTTGAATTTCTATGAAAGAAAAGTGGGTTATAAAATAAATATTTTGAAATATTGACTTTTAGCAAAATTATTGTAAAATTCCTTTATCCTAGTCACTTTAGATGGAGATATTTTTCAATTAGTCAAATGAATTATCTTAACAATGAAAATGATGGATAACGATGAAAATGAGCACAGAATTTTAAGAGGGATATAGGGTTGGTTATCCTATAATCGAGGCGGTGAATTGGAGGTAAGCAAAGGCTTTCTCTTCGTGTGTATTCATGGCTTTATAAATCGGACAAAACTCCCGAATCTTTTTGATTAGTTCGATAAACGGGATCCTGAGTAAATTATTGGCTTCCTTTAGAAGCTGGTCAAGTTCATTGCCACTACTGGGATCGTTGCTCCTAGTGTGTCTCTGACTAATGTTCCCTTTCAGGATATCCGCAAAAGTTTTGGATGGATCTACGATGGACACTACCTGATTTTTGACCGTGTCAAATCTGTTATTAGCTTTCTCTTTGATCTTGGCTTTTATCGAGATGTAGGTGGAGGAGTCATGTTTGTCTCCACAAAAGACACATCTGGGGTCATAGGCGCAGAAGTCGCCGGTGTGGCCAAATCTCTGCCACCTGAAACATCTTATGATATTCTTCTGTGCCCTTTTTCTCCCAAGGTACTCGGTTTAAAAGAATATACCTTATTGTGATAAGTTTTTCGATGTCCTCATCTGATTCAGTTAGGACGGTGAAAATGTTCAGGGGGATTTCCGACTTTCTAGATAGAGGAGTCGAAAATGGAACTATGTTTGTGATTTTGATGTTATGAATTTATTCTTTTATATCTTGAAGTATATCCACAACTGGCGTATCGCCGTCTAGGCCTTTAATTAATATGGAGCACTTCGTTGACTCTTTGGGAGTGAATGAGAATGCGTCTATCGCGGAGTCTCTGAAGGTGCAGACCAGCTCTCTATGTAGTCCGACATGGTTTACAAAAACTTTTGTTTTGAAGTACTCTAGGTTAATGAATTTCAGCTTGAAATCAGTGGCGTTAATTGTTTGAGCCTTGGCTTTTATAATTTGGGTGAGTAATTTTGTATTAACACCGAAAACAAAAATGGGTGGGCAGAAATTTATCTTTTTAGTAAGCTTATTTGATGTTAGGTTGATTACTGTCTATATGATTCACATTAGATCTATGGCTAATGTTAGTATGGAAATCATCTTCTGCTTCCGTTTCCTTTTCCTGGTCATCGGCTAGTATGGCAAACCTGTTTGAGTTGCTATCGGTGGCTTGCGCTTTAGACAGCCGGGATCCGTAGGGCTGTTATTTCTGCCCTTATTATTTCTGCGGGCAACATGTGTAAATCCGTCTGCAACCTTCTGAAGATAGTTTTTGACGATAGATTCTGTATTATTAGAGCTGACACTATCACCTTTGGCATCTATGGTGGCAGATGCGTTCATTCCACAGTGATGGGTACTATAAAGTCCTGTCGGAACCGTGATTCCTGAACCGGTGTCTGGCTTGTGATTTGACCAGCATGCCTGAAAAGTATGTGAATATGAGTTTTGCCCCTTTTGGCTGTTGCTGGGGAGTACATCGGTATCAGTGAGTCCGCGTGTGTAGTTATCGCCAGCTATGGTGGCACTAACAGCTGTCAGATTTTTGACGTAATAATCCTCAAAATTCATGTTGAGGGAAGTAATTTTCTCTTGCTGGAGGAGGTTGGATGGCAATATGATGCAATAAAGGTGGTCATTTCGAATCTTAACTGGATTTCATTTTTATTGAAGCAAGAAAGAAAACCCTAAGAACTATACGACAGATTTGTTTGTTAGTGGTCATCATCATCATCATCATCATCATCATCATCATCATCATCATCATCATCAACTTTCTTTAATCCCTCGGGGGACTTAGGGCTCTCCATCGGGGCCTGTTTCCTGCGACAGCTTTTAGTTCACCCTATGATCTTCGATTGATGCTGCTGCTGTGAGAATAGTTCTTCTCTATGTGGTTCTTGGCTCCACCCAAGACACTGCCTTGTATGTGGCCAATCCAATTCCTCTTTCTTCGTCGACGAAGACACTCTTGATAAATGTTTGCAATCGGCGTGTTACGAATTGGGTACCCTTCCACGACTCGCAACCATATATGAGAATTTCGTTGGTCGATGGCTTGGATATGCAATATAATCTCCCGCTATTTATTGCAAGACATCAGGAATCGGTTTGCATGCAGTTGTACATACATGTTGCGAAAAATCTACTGAAAAAAACTTTTTCGGTGAAGACCATATATAGTTTCAGTCTTCACCGCGTAAAATTTAATGTCCGGTATCTAGATATGCACATAATATACATACGTAATACATATTTTATTTTAATGATAAATCTTATTGGAGATAAGATATGCCGTGTTGGTTTGTTTTATTTTACAACGACTTCGTATGTAACTTATGTAGATCTATTGTTTTTCCCAAGTTGTTTTGTGAGAAAAGTTTTATATTTACTGTCGAGAAGTTCTTAGCAAGATTAGCTTATATATGAAAATTTATTGCAATTAGTAATGAATAATTTATTTTAAAGAAGTTTAGGTATATAATAAATGTCATCGGCATAATCTAAATCGCTGAGACGGTCAATCGATCCCATATATATGCCATACGGGTTGTTATCGAGTGGATTTGCAAGGATGTCGTTGATAACATTGAGAAATTGGAGTAGCGTAATTATACATCCTTGACAAACTCGGGAATTTACATTGAAGACGTCGGATAGAGTTTGCCATTGTGAAGAATTCTGCACTTCGAATTGGGGTAGGCACCATATATCTTGTCTACTATTTTTAAGGGGAGTCCGTGTCTATGTACCACCTTCCATATGTGTGCTTTGTCAGCAAGTCGAAGGCCTTTTCATAATTCACATAAGCCAGGTAGAGAAGAAAACAGTATTCAGTACTTCGCTCCACTATGATTTGCAAGGTTTTAATGTGATATACAGAGGAGTGTCCATTTATAACCCGGCTTATTGTCTTCTGATCGTTTGATGGACTGTAGATCAAATTCTATCCAGGATTTTATCCACTGTGGACAGTGTCATAGTTACATACTGTTCCTACTAGGCTCAATGGAAAAGGGACAGGACCTTTATACACATCCAGCTAAATACCGGGTACAAATCGTACTAAGCGCATGAATCAGCAAGAGCACAATACTCTTCCAATATAGCGCAGAAATCTTGGTACTACCGGTCTATGATGTCTGGTAGAAGTTTTTTGTACACTTGTTACATGAAGTCAACGCTGCGAATAACCGATAAAACTTGAGTGAAATGTCGTGTATAAATACTCTATCAATTTTTATCTCGAAAGTGTATAATTACTGCTGCAGTAAAAATTATTGTGAGTATATACATACATATATAAATATACTTGTTTAATGCAAACAGCTCTAAATGTAAATGTGTAAGCTTCTAGAAGATATCAAGAAACGATACTGCTAAGCTAGAGACTGTGGCTTCTTCAATTACCTCAATTGTAATGTGCAAAATTATTACAATGATCAACGGTCATGACAGAGTTTTCTTGGTTTTGTATTCTTTTACAATTATGTAAATTCTTATTCTTATCAAAGTAAATTATTGAAAAAAGAAATTAATTCCAGCCCATTTTAGGAAAGTCAACCAAAAATATTTTTTTAAAGTAGAACATAAGAAATAGCTCAATGGACATAACAATGTATGGTCGTATGGCTCCAGAGCAAGGTACACAAGAACGCAACTTGTATCTCACATCTTGTTTTGAACGACGATTATAAATATTATTGGGTAGGTAAGTTGCTCTCTCGGAATGAAGAGATTAATGAAATAGCTGTAAGTAAGGGCACTTGTAAAGGAGTAAGTGGAGTTAAATCTATTGGAGGTCATATAAATCCTAATTCAATATTAGGAGATAATCTGATATGAAAAAAAGTCCCGGAAAATGATATAATTAATAGAATCATTCCTCATCGTAATTCTACAGTTACAGCATATGTATGAAAACTTGACCAAACGCAATTTAGTTTTAAATCGGAGCAAATTTGTTGCGGTTGATCTTCCTTTCGTAAAGCCATGATGATTAGGAATAATAATTCTTTTAAAGTGGAAATTCAAAAACTCACACGCAATGGCTTCAAACAGTTTCGGGATACATGACAACTTAGCAATTGGTTGATAATTAGTGGCAAACTCCCTTTTTCGGGGCTTAAAAAGTGAAACTATAAATGATCACGGTTTTTCTCCAACCGAAATTTCATAATAATATATTAATTATAATAAAGTTATAGGATAGACAAAACAAAACACGTCTAGCTTGTATATAACGAACTAGGAGAAAGAGGGACAGTCATTCTGATTAATAACAAATTGAAATGTCATTTAAGTCTGACCAGTACTCAGTATAATACAAAAATATAATATAGACACTTTATATAGACCATCAGAGCACCCGGATGACATCTTCTGTAATATGATGAACCTCATCCTACACAGATACAGATACAGATACTATTGCGACTCAAGTGTCCAATGCCCCGAATCATAACCATAGGGTCAGTTCATCAATATATTCAAGTATCACAGATATAACCGTGAACAGAAAATTAAATCATTTCATTCAAACTTCATATTCCCTTATTATAATAAAAGGAAATTAAGCATAAATTGCATATTATTATCAGGCACACATTTCATTTTCAGATATGCATACATAGTGTCTTCTTCTTCTTTTGCGTATGCATACCGTACATACGTATAACTCAATTCCTCAATTCTAATTGCAAGGAAAAAACAAACCACCTCTATCGCCACCGGATCTCATTTACATGCTCATCAAATCATAATCCAGACATCGGCCCAGGAAATATGGCTCCGGCTAATAGTACAGAATCTTTCATTAAAAGCCATCTCCGGAAGGCCGTAGACGGAACTACCCATACTGCCCGCAGAAGAAATAAGCGCAGGAACAACAGCCCAGCAGATCTCCGGCTGTCTAAATTGCAAGCTACCGATAGGAACCCAAATAGATATGCCATACTAGCTGATGTCCAGGAAAAAAAAAGGTGGTACTCAGACTAACATTAATTATAGATCTAACATGAATTATATAAGTAGGAGCCAACCTAGTATTACTGGGAGAAGCCCAACCCTGTAAAATAAGCCTACAAACAAAATAAATAAATTTCCACCTATTTTTGTATTTGGTGTAAGCACAAAGTTACTTACCCAGATTATAAAAGCCAAGGCTCACCTAATTGACGCCACTGATTTTTAGATCAAATTCGTAAATCTATAGTTGAAGCCAAACATTTTCTTAAACAATATCGGACTGCACAGATATCTGGTCGAAACCTTCAGAGACCCTGCAATAGATGGCATTTACTCCCAAAGTGTCGAGAAAGCCCTCAATATTAAACAAAGGTCTGGGCGGCGATACACCAGTCGAGGATGTCCTTCGGGATAAAGACCAAAAGACCAAATTCCTGTTATTAAAATTACAAACATAGTTCGCTTTTGGACTCTAGCTCTTGGAAGTCGGAAATCTCCCTTAACATCTGCATCGTCCTAACGGAAACAGAGAACATAAAAAAACTAACTGTAATTAGGAATATTCTTCTAACCAGAATCTGTTGGGAAAAAAAGACGGCACAAAAGAAAATTAGAATTTGCATTAGGCGTCAGAGATTTGGTCACATCGGCGATTTCTGCGCCTATTATCCCAGATTTGTCCTTTGTGGAGACAAACATGACTCAACCTGCATCTCGAAAGTGAAACCTAACAGGCCATCTCCTAAATGCGCAAATTGCCAGTCAACCGAGCATCCTGCTAGCTATGCAGTCCGCCCGGAATTTCAAACGTACAAAGCAAAAAAAGCCGATTAGTCCAACACCCCCTATAAAATTGTGTGCTTTAAATCCCCAAATATGCATTCAAATGGCGCTATGCGGTCAGACTCGGTAGTAAACATCAAGATTGTCATAACGTACAAGAGATAACCTCTCGCACCTTAGTTGATAAGCTAAATCACCAACTGAGCCAAACTTGAATAACCTCTGTTAAGTAAATATGTTTTACTTTACTTCATTTCAAATTTTTATTTACATGTACTTACAAGTTCAAGAAAAATTATATACATACATTATGTATTGGGCCCGATTGGGTTCTTGTTACGTTTTTAATAATAATAAAAAAAATGAATTGTTATTTAGTTCCTAAGTTTGTAGGTTAAAGCCATTACAGGCAAAGTTTATTATACACCGGGTGCAAGTGTATTCGAGAATTTTTAGTGATATTGTGATGTCAAACTGCAAAGCAAAAGTACAATAGTACACCTCTTTTTAAATTGTATAACAGCAATTTACCCTTAGTCTAAGTAGCCAGACATACTTTAAAGTCGGCCAAGTTAATTTGTTAACTATGCTTTTGTTTTTCGTAATCTTAAGTACATTGGATTTTGTAGTCTCAATAAATGAAATGAAATATATTATTAAAGAATTCATAAAAAAAAAGAATAATAAAAAAAATAGAAGCTTTTTCTTCATTTCAAGTTTGTCCTGTAGTTTCAACAACAACTCCAGCGATTTCATTTGGATCCAAAGCAATAAGTTCGGCTGGAATATTCTCCAACAAGTCATGAACGTTGTTTCTTCGATTGTATGGGATTGGCCTCAAGAGCATCGTAATTAGGCTCATCGGAGCCTGGCACCAAACCGTATGTGAAACCGTGTTCTGGACACACAAAACATGTTCAAACGGGTGTTATGGTCGTAGCGTATTGCATATAGCAATATGCTACATTGATAAATACTGCAGCGTGTATGCCGGCTGCTGTCAAACAGAATATCCGAATGCACCCAGACCGAGAGAAGTGCGTTTCCTCGAATGCGGTGGGGCATGCTGGTTATGATGGAGAAGAAGAAGACAATCGTCTCTGTTGTGTCAAATCTTCTCAGTTTAACACTTCGAGGAATTAGCCCAAAAAAATTTTCTGGAAACATCGGCAAGGGAATACATCCTGTAAGTAATTTTAGAATATTTTTCAGTTCTAGCACTAACTTATTTCCAATTAGCGAAATTATTTTTCAACAACCCCTCACCAGGAGAGAATCGATCAACTTTCCTTTGATTTCAGTCTGCAAGATTCGATTCTAGATAATAGTACAAAAAGTGATAAAAATATTTGTGGGCGATCTAATGTAGCTGGCGATAAACCAAGATTATTCAATTTTTTTTCAACGAATAAAAAACGAAAAAATTAAAACTGGTTGGCCCACAAAGAAGCGGGTGGTGACTAGACAGCAGTTCCCAAATTTGCGATAACACCTCCTGAAACCACAGACGCGGAAGAAAAATTCCGAAATAGCGTCAAATAACTAAACCTCGGATACCGTACCTTATGCGGACAGCCAAATGAAATCAAAGGATCAACAAGAAGTAATCGCAAGTAGTTAGTAAAAGTAATATAAACCTAAATAATATTAATCGTTCTGATAAGAGAGTGGGGAAAAATTATATATAAGAGGAAATATAATAATAATCGTCGGCCAACGATAAAAGGAGTTATAGGAAATATTCGGAAACACGATTCAACAATGTGATAAGCTATTTTTTCTGGGCAAACTCACCAAAGTGGTAGTAATTAATGCCGGTGTGGAGATAACTTGAGAGATTATCAACTATATCACCGGAATTCGTGCACTGATCTTTCCATTTGGATGTTACAAGAAGTCTCATCAAGTTATTATAAAGTGGTCTTATAAGGAATTTATTGAAAACTGAAGGAATTATATTCACAAGAGCTGAAGTTACCAGCAATGTGCTGTAGTTCGAGATCATTAGATGACTTTGTAAAAAGTATGTAAATGTGGCATGTAGATAGAGTATAATACTTCGCATAAATTTAAATTTCCTTTCTTCTGCGCTAGTCAATTTCACAAAATAAAAATCGAATCCGGTGACATGGTGAAACCTCTTGGGGCGCCTCAGCGAGGGAGCATCACCAACAAAAACTGTGAGTGCTGTTACCTAATCATTGTATATAATCAAATTTTCTTATTGCACTTACTAAACAAGTGAATTTAAAACTTTAATAATATCTACTAGAGATATATTTTGGTCATATTTTCATCTTCGTATCATATTTATGTTGATAACTGAAATTAAAAACTTTAATAATACTTACTAGAGATATAGTTTGGTCATAATTTTTCGACTTTTTACTATATTTATGTTGACAGCTAATAATTACGATTCTTATTATACAGTCTACATGTACGTCATTTGCTTTTAGTACTGCATTGCCTACACGAATGAATTTAAAACTTTAATCTTACATGCTAGATATAGTTTTAGCCTATTTTTTTTTATCATGTTTATGTTGATAAGTGAATTTAAAACTTTAATAATACATACTAGAGATATTTTTGGTCATATCCTTTTCTTATTATGTTTATATTGATAGGCAATAATTTAGCTTACTATCATACCATTTGAATTTATATAGTCAGATTATAAGACTACATTACTCGAACAGATGAACTCAGAATTTTTATAGTATGTACTCGATATAGATGATTGTAACGCTTCGCTCATCATATTTAGACCTATTGGCATTGGTTAAGCTTACTATCATACATTCCGATCGAGTAGTCGTTTCGTAATGGCACATTGCTTGAACTGAACAAATACAACGTAGTCATAAATTGGTAATTATTTGTTCTAGAACTCCCATATACTGCAGAGATCAAATTGTTCTGTCGATTGAAGCGAACATTTGTGTTATTCACTTCATGTAAATCTTCTATGAAAATGTATGAGACGTTCTTTTGTGTATGTTTTGTTCTGCGGACACAAAAGAACACATCTAATGTACCGAACTTTAACTTACATTCCCCCAGTTCACCTTATTGACCACAATGTACGCTAGAGTATACTTCTAGCCCTCATTTCCGAGGCACTCTGCGCTTTGGTGGTCTTGTTCGGAATCGTACGCGAGGTGGCTTCCAGTTCCTAGTTTGTGGTTTCTAATTTTTAATTTTTATCCAATTTTTAATTTTTATTTTAAGTTAAGGTTTATTTTAGTATCTAGTATTTAGTATTTCATATTTGTACTTTGAATTTCTTACTTCACATTTTTATATGTGATGATCACATTATAATATTGTACCGCTGTATATTCATTTACTCTTACTACTGATCTTGTATCTGATATTGTATGCTATTTCCTTTTTAGCTTTGAATAACGCTTTCATGGTTTTATTACTCTGATTATTATTATTATTATTGTGTTTATTTTCTTTCATTATCTTTATCTATAGTGTCAATATGACGTATGGGCTCTCTACTGCTTGAAGTCATTAACTTAATGTATAATACTAATATTAAATTCTACTGCAATGAGTTTGTTCGTGCTCCTTTGTTAGTTTCCTTATAAAATTTGATTCTATCGCTTATACCAACTATCTATTACTCACTCGATGTACCTAACGTTGTAACGTAGCGTAAGCTGACGTTATTCAATAAATGCTTTTCTATTCTATTCTATTAAGTTCTGGCATCTTGGATCTAGTGCTAATGCAGTTATTGGTGCTCCATTGCAGAGCATTATTACTGATGGTTTTCGAACTGTTGGAGCCCATAGCGATACAACACATCTCACACCATTTCTTGGATTTTGTCGCATTATCCAAATACCACCAAGTTTTGAATAATAATGACCAACTAATTCTCCAATAGAAACATCGAACCAAGATAAATAGTGTTTCCAGCTGCTAGCAAAGTGATATGATATGGCTAAAACTTCAACTTATTTGCACGATATAAAGGTTTAACACAATAAATTTCCACGCCCTGTCTGTCATAGAAGTAAACGCAACTTTTTTAAGCCGAAGGAAACATTGCCTCAGCATGCAACCACGACATATCTTGAATTTTTTCAACAAAATTCATTACAGTTCAGCTTTTTCATGATCCAATCAAATGACTTTTCCACCCAAAAGTAAATGGCTGCCAATTTTTGTATAGCAATGTTTATATGGTCCAAAATTTAATTTTAGATCGAAATGTTTTATTGCTGCTGTAATCTCAACCTAGAAGGATTTGATATATTAGAATATCTTATTTTAAAATTAATATTAAGAAAAAATACATGTTTGGTTATGGCGTATATCAACAATTTTTTCATCATCAGGTACACCTACTCTGAAAGATATTGTATTTATTTAGGATATATTGGATGAGTTGTATATTGTAATACCCTGTAATACTTTTTCTGATATTTTCTCGACTTTTCGGCTCGTTCTCGTTCTGAAAGCGTGGCAACGATACCACAATGCTGATTTCTGGACTTCTTGTTGTTGTGCTTGTGCTGCTAATTGCTAGTGCTAAGTCTAAGTTACTTTCTTTTCTTTCTTTGTTTAAAACAATTGCTGCAAAAGTGCAAATTGTAATAATATCAACTTCAAAACGTGGGACGGAGAAATCACTTTCGCACCGGTAAACAATTTTGCAAAAGCAAATATAGTTGTAGTTGAATTTTATTTTACCGTCAAGAAATGCGGAATAAATATATCAAACTAAGCTCTTTTTACGACTTAGTCAATGTTTTCAAATACAATATAGATCGGGCAACAGTAAAGGTAATATATGAATCAGTTCTAGAGTCTTAAATCGCATAATGTACCGTTATCTAATGTAATTGGTTTTGGATCAGATGGGTATAATTCCATGATGGGACAACATAACTCTGTCCTGTCTCGTTTTAAGTAGGATTGTCCTGCAATACATATCTCGAAGTGCATATACTATCCTTTGCATTTATGCGCAAGCGAAGCAACCAAAAAATTACCGGGAAGGTGTGAGAACTTAGCTCATGATATTTATGCTTTTTTTTTAAAAACAGTGCAAAAAGAAAAGCTATATTTTTACAGTTTCAAGATTTTTTTGAAGTAAAGTTTCACAAATTGTTAGCCCCATTATAAACACGTTGGCTTTCGCTACACGCAGTAGTCAATCAGTTGTTAGAACAATGGAGTGCACTTCGACTTTTTTTTGTTCATATGAAATTTTCTCAAAATAAAATTCTGCTAGTGTTGTGAGAGTTTTACGAAATCTGAACGATCCTCAAGTTTAATATTTTTACTTATTTCTGTATTGAATTCTGCCAAAATTTAATTCGATATATGGACATTTTCAATCGGACACTTGTGTGATCACAAGCACTCATGGCCGCATGCGCACCATGTACAAAGGCGTATTAAGATCATTATAAGGTATTGAATACATACAAAGAGCCGCTACAGACCAATTGAACTCAACATTTCAATTAAATGACAATCAAATATATTTAAGATCAAAAGTTTAGATTGAAGTCCATGAATCAGAAACAAATAAATGATATGATTTTTATTTTAAAAACAGATGCCGCAATTTTTTGCACGCATCTTGTTTGGAAATAACAAAAAGGTATAACTTCTCGAACGAAGTTATGATTTACCTGAATTACCTCAATATTAAACTTACATCAATCTTGTTAACTCATACCAATGTTCCTTCTCTTATTAAACTAAACCAATTACTTCCACAATGCTTACGATCGATGCCAACTCAAAGTTTGGAGGATGAATAAAAAAATATCTTCTTAAATAAATTGCCCGAAGTCATTTCTAATGAAAGCCAAGCAGACATTCTTTGGCATAAGCTACTTAATTTAAAAAATGATGATGGCGTTGCTCTTTTTCCTAATTTATCCAGATTTGTTTTAAATAATATTGTCTTTGCCTCATTCGAACGCGGAATGCGAAAGAATATTTAGTGCTGTTACTTAATAAAGACCAAGCTAAGAAAGAGGTTGAATATTCATAGTGTAGCTAGTGTACTTTTACCCAAGCAATGTGTCCGATAATCAGGAAGTTGTGTCCAGTTTTCACCGACTTAAGAAATGATTGGTCGATGTAATAGAAGTATAATAGTATTAAATTGAAAGTACAGTTGTAAAAACATAGAGTCGGAAGCCACTGCAATGATGACAATCTGTTAAAAAAATATACCTATGTACCTACTTAAAGCTAATTGAAATGTTACTTTTTTTTTTTAAAAAAACATCCTTCAGGTTGAAATAAGGCTTTATTTTGTTTTATAATATAATAATTTAATAAAATACTATTTATAAAAACATAAATTCTGAAACTGTATCGATACATTGATTTTAAGAGTATTTGATTTGTATTTAAATACTTAGTTCCAATAAAAAAAGATTACATATAATGTAGTTTCAAATAATACAAAACTATTAGGTTTCGTTTTGAAACAAAACAAATGTCTTAATTCGAACCTTTTTGTTTAAAATCAAAGCCTTTTGTGCAAAAAGCATATTAAACTGAAAGAGATTTTTCAATAAACTAAACTTGTTTAGGATTATATTCAAAAACTGAAAAAGGTTTATTACGAAATTCTTGAACCTTTAGAATGACTACTAGTTACGACTAGTAAATTTTCTGGTAAGGTTTAGTTTTATACTGCCCTTAAGTTTTGAACTAAAACTGCACTACTCAATACGTTATTCGTACAGATAAGAATAATAGTATCAATTATAAACACATTAAAATCCAAAATTAATAATTAAAAACACATTTGTTCAATATTTTTTATTAAGGTATTCTTTTTAACATGAAAGTTTTTGATAGTTATTTTAAAAGTGTTAAAATTTATATTTTCTTTTTTTTTTTGGTTTTTTGTAAGGTCATAGTTTTAATAGGCTAATTAATTGAATAACATAAAACGCACTGTACACTTTTAAAAAAGAGGCCATTAAATAAATAAATAATTTTGTTTTTAGTTTTCTTGAAGGAACTTCGCGATTCACTTTTCTTTCCAGTTGCAGTCGCTGGTAATAATTTAATTAAAGCAAGAAAGACCGACGTACGTTTATTCCACTTTATTAAATAAAAGAAAAATCCATGCAACTTATAGCTCATGTACTTTAATAAAGTGATAATTATACTTTGCATTCATGTGTGTGTGCTCCCGATTCTTTAAAAACGTTAAAAACTTTGACTTCTTCAAAAAATGATCAGGATGTGCAGAATATTGTATTTGCAGTTCATACAAAATCTGAAAGTTGCAAAATTTATTTATTTATTTTATTTGAGGGTATCAAAAGGACTATAAGATCCTTCACTGGATATGAGTTCTATAGAAAAATTGTCTGCATAAAAAAAAATACACAAAAAAAACTGTTCTTAGAGAGCCCACCGCAGAATTGAATTTGAAATGCTTTATCATAAGCCCAAGTGCACTTCCACTGCACCATAATCGTATACTTGAGGGAAGGGCTGGTAATGAATAAAAACGCACTGATTACAATTTAATTAATTCACAATTTCTCGATTACAAACAGTTAGAACAATAAGCACTATAGTTCAAATTGAAAATATGTAGACAGAGTTCAATAATAATGCAATGGGATTCAAATTTAAAATGCAAAAAGTTCAATGGTATCACAATGATACACTTTGTTTTAGATTTAAAATATGTAGACAGAGTTCAATAGCATCACAATGATACACTTTTTTAGATTTCTCCGATTCCGAAAAAAGGTCACGACCGTCGCGTACCAGAATTAATCTTCGATTCGACTCTAGCTTATTTCTCCTTCATGAACATTAATTTTGTAGAAGGTTTCCGTTTTTTAACGGATATTAGAAAAGGGGGAATTACTTTAAGTATTTCATTTTTTCTGAAAAATATCATTATCTCTTTCATCGATACAATATGCATCTCACTTGAGGCAGAATTCACCTCTTCGATGTAAATTATGTTCTATAAAGCATTCCAACCCACTATTTTAAAGTAAAGTTCTAGAATTCGCTTAACGAAGAAGGAGAAATGGCAGAGTCGAGAAGGGAAAGATCGAAATGTCAAATCGTTTGTATGTTAAGTGAATGTGATCATTGTGATACAACATCGCTCCGTCCGGAATCAAATCTAACGTAAGTAAATTAAGATTATTTGTTATAATAAGAGTTTGATAATTAAGTCGTGCGTTATAATGTCTAGTGTTACATATATTTCAATTTCCTATGTTAATTATTCTAACTTGCACGTATGTTTACCTAACTATAACCTAACCGTATTATTTAGTATATTCATGAAAATTTCAATGTTTTAAGAAGCTGTAGTAATAACAATAACATAGAAGTTTATGAATTAGGATAATAAATAATCTAGCCCTAATCCAATATTAATTAGGTTTTGTTTCTATTCTAGTTGCATATACGTACACACAGGCAGGCATGTCGAGTAGAAGCCAGAGCAATTATAAACATTGGATGGAATCAGCGCAGTCAGATAAGTATTCTGATGGTTTCACGATGCTTTGTGTGAAAATTATTCTTTCTTTCAGTGCTTACAGGAACGGAAGTCTAGCCGGATCCCAAACATACTCCGGGCCTTGGAATATCTGAGGTTCCAAAGAATTTGTTGCATGTTGATGTCAAATGTATGGAAGAAGCGCCAGTTATTTCTTGCGTCTGCAACTATATAAGAAGACTGGAGGGTTGTGATTGGACAGTAATGGAAACGTGAAAGATGAAGGAGCTTGGATAATCATGTAAAGGATATTGGGGGTTTGATTTATTAGCTTTAGTATTACTAGGCATTTTAGTTAATGTTTTCTTTGTTGAATGAGTCTAAGAGTCTGGTTTACATGCGATTCGAACCGATTAATTGTTATCACGATTTTGTGTTCCGACTTCTAAGTGAATTTCGCGCGACTGGTCTATGCTATTTTCAATTGGGAGCAAGCAAATTTTAGTGATCGGACGTTTTAATATCGAATCTTTGGTTTTAATCGTTACGACGCGAACGAGTTGATCTGATCCCGGATGAGTTTCCGTTATGCGTCCCAGCATCCATCTCGACGGAGGTAGATTATCCTCCTTTATTAAGACTAGATCTCCAACCTTTACGTTTTCGCATTTTCTTGTCCATTTCGGTCTTTGCTGTAGACGACATAAATATTTTGTATTCCAACGTTTCCAGAATGACTGATATACCCGTTGCAGATATTGCCATCTATCAAGTCGATGCACATTAATGTCCAATAATGAAGGTTCTGGAGGAGTTTTACGCCTTCGGTTTCAAGGCTGGCAGCAATCTCAGCATTCATTCCCGAGACCATTTGATGGCTTTGTCGAGTAAGAATTCTATTCGCTCCTACGAAATTGGAGCCACAATCACAATAAACATCGCTGCAGGAACCTCTTCTGGATACAAAACGACGATATGCTGCTATGATGCCCTGAGCGCTGAGATCAGTGACTAGTTCAATGTGCATGGCTTTGGTTGCCATGCATACGAAGATTGCTATGTATCCCTTATATTTCTTAGCTCCTCTTCCTTTATGATTTCTTAATTCGAATGGACCACAGTAATCTACTCCCGTATGGCTAAAAGGTCTGGACATTCTTACTCGAGCAATAGGTAAATCTCCCATCAATTGCTGTCGTGTAGTTGCCTTTTGTTTAAAACAAGATATGCATTTATCTATCTGTTGACGAATTGCGTTCCGTGCATTCAATAGCCAATATTTCCTTTCGTAGACACTCATCATCAGTTGGGGACCCCGATGTAGCGTTTCTCGGTGAGTTCTGTCAATAAATAACCTCGTGAAATGGCTTTTATCTGGTAGGATTATAGGATGTTTCTCACTGAAACAAAGATTTGAGTGTCTTAGTCTACCGCCCACCCTCAGGAGTCCATCATTATCTAGACATGGTGTTAACCTTACCAAACGACTGTTTCGACTGATGTCACGCGCCTTCTTTAAATTTTCTATTTCGTCTGAGAAACTTTTCATTTGAACATCTCTTAGCAAAATTCGTAATGCGTCCTGTAGCTCCGTATTTTTTAGATGACATTTGTTTTATCTTTGACGGATTTTGACTGTTTTCTAAGAATCGTTTGCAATATGCGACTACTTTGATTAACTTCGTGAGAGATGAAAATCGTTCGATGATTTCATTTTCTACAATCACTTGAGTATAGCAAGCTTGCAACTTTCGCATTTCGATCTGGGTCGCTGGGTTCTTACAGGGAGGCCAAAGGCTTTGCGGTCTCTGTAGCCAGTCGGGTCCTTGCCACCATAAAGTATAATTCCTTAACTCATCTGGCAGAAGACCTCTTGTAGCGCAGTCGGCTGGGTTCTGCTTGGATGGTACATGTCTCCATATGGCATCTTCTAAATAATCATGGATCAATGAAACTCTATTGGCTATGAACGTTTTCCATTTTGTGGGATGACCTCTTAACCAAGCGATGACGATTTCGGAGTCTGTCCAAGCATATGTAGGAACATTGTCATAGAATTTCAGAGCTTGTTTTACATATTTTACTAATTTTGTCAGAAGCACTGCTCCACATAGCTCAAGTAGAGGTAGCGACACTGTCTTTATAGGTGCTACTTTTGTTTTGGCAGTAAGCAGGGATATCTTTCGTTGTCCATATTGCATACTACAGAGGTAAACTACAGCTGCGTAAGCTTGATTTGACGCATCACAAAATCCATGAATCTCTATACCGCTGCTTGAATTGGAGAGATTTATCCATCGTGGTATAAAAATCTGATCGACCTTGGTGATTTCTTGTTGATAATTTACCCATTCAGAGGACAGTTCTCCTGGTACAGATTTATCTCAATCAATCTTCGCCAGCCACAGCCTTTGGATCATGATCTTTGCGATAATGATAATTGGAGAAAGCCATCCCAAAGGGTCAAATAACTTGGCCACCTCTGATAAAATCGATCTCTTCGTTATGTTGGTTAAGTCTGCCTTTTGATTTTATTGTGTAGGAAAAGGTATCATTTTGTGGGTTCCAGTACATTCCAAGGGTTTTCACATTTTCATGCGCGTTAACATGAAATGGCAGATCAATCTCTCTTAATTCTTTTGGAAGATGTTCTAGGAAAGTTGCGGAATTCGATACCCACTTACGTAGGGAAAAACCTCCTGCCTTCATCAAATTTAAAAACTGAGCTTGCTTTTCCAAGTCTGATTCTACATTGGGGGCACCCGACATCAAATCGTCTACGTAAAAGTCTGTCAAAGTCGCATCTGAGGCCAGTGGAAATTTATCACGATCATCAGTAGCTAACTGTTTTATTACTCTGGTGGCGAAATAGGCGGCGCTTTTGGTTCCAAAGGTAACTGTTAACAGTTTATAGTCCCTTACAGGTGCCTCAGCTGACTCACGCCAGACTATTCTTTGATAATCGGCATGCGGCTTTGTGACTAATATCTGCCGATACATTTTTTCGACATCAGCTGTAAAGGCGATCTTATATCTACGCCATCTTAAAAGAATAGAAGCTAGTTCATCTTGCTGAGTAGGACCATTTAATAAAATTTGGTTCAGTGACACACCATTACTTGTGGGAGCGGATGCATTGAAGACAACGCGAAGTTTAGTGGTAGTACTATCTTCCTTCATAACTGAGTGATGTGGTAAGTAGCAGCAGGAATATGATGTATTCTTATCATTCTCGATTCTATGTTCTTCTTCTTTACTGCTTGTAGGTTCCATGTGTCCTAAGGAAGCATATTCGTTGAGACATGCAGCGTACTGAGCTTTCAAGGTTGGATTTATTTTTAACCTACGAGATAAAGCAATCCCTGTAGATAAACCCAAATTAGAAGTATTCTCTTCGGAGAATGGGAGTTCGACTTCATAACGTCCATCAGTTCGACGTTTATGTGTTCTTTGAAAGTGTTCTTCACATTGCTGCTCTTCCTTGGTAAGGGGTCTCTCTATATTAATTTCTTCAAGCTCCCAAAATTGTCTTATTTGTTGATGTAATTCTGTTGTGATGTGAAAACTATTTATCTTTGCAGGTGCTATGCTTTCCTCTAGCCTACCACATAGTATCCATCCGAAAACGGTATCTTGTGCCACTGGTGTACCCGGATACCCATGTATGAGACCTTTCAGAATGATTTGGCCAAAAACGTCAGCCCCTAACAAAATGTCTATCTTGGAAAGGCGATGGTATAGAGGATCAGCTAATTTGAGGCCTTGAATATGCTCCCAGTCTTTTCTAAGTATTTCTCTGGTTGGAAGAAAATGAGACAGCTTAGTAAGAACTAATGCGTCCATATCCACGGAAAAGTCATCATGGTATAGCGATTTCAGCGTAAGATGGACCTTGGTATTTACTTGTCCCGCATGCGTTTGACCTATGCCTGTTATATTAGCTCTAATGCATTCTCTTTTTAGCTTTAAACTCTGAACGACTGACTCAGTTACCAATGAAACTTGCGATCCCTGATCTATCAAAGCTCGGAATGTGTTTTCTCGACCAGCTGGAGATCTTAGCTTGACTAGGGCAGTGGCTAACAATGTCTGAGCCCTTTGAGAATTTGCATCTACAAGCAGTGAATTCAAATTGCATGAAGCTGTGCTTTCACGTTGAGGTACAAAACTAGATGCCGAAGGAGACAAATTTGCTTGCAAATTAGAATTTGATGTAGAGGGTATTGATGTCGTTAGTGCTTGCATTTGATGTTCATTAGCCGAAGACATTGTTCTATTGGGAGCTCTGAGCTCTGAGCTGAAGGTGTTTGGTCTATCAGTCGACCACCGATGGAGAAGCGTATGATGACGTTGCCTACAGTGATTATACCTTTGTTGGCTTGGGCAGTTTGCAATTATATGCCCTTGACCTAAACAGTTTATGCATAGACCCTTTGATTTCACAAAATCAAGCTTTTGATGCGTTGGCAAAGAGGAAACTTCTGACACTGGCGGATGTTATGACTATGCGAGCAGAGACTACATGTTGCTTTGTCTGATAAGTGGAAAGATTGTGGAGAAAATTTTGATCTAGGCGGAATAGTACGGCTGTCTTTAAACGAACTAATATTCTTTTGAGAGACAGCTTCTAACGTTCTGAATCTTGAGTCCAAGAAATCTTTTAACCTCGCCCAGGATGGAATGTCCTTATCTTTGCTGATACCCTGTTCCCACAACTGATGCGTTTCGGTGGGAAGTTTTTGCACTATGATGTAAACTATAAATGCATCCCAGGTCGTAGTATCTATAGACAAATTATTCAACGCTTGAAGAGATTCATTTGTGATGTCCAAAAGACTTTTCATTCCCTGTGCGGTTTCAATTGACAAAGAATTTTGTGACAGTAGAAGCTTCAATTGGGCATTAACTAATACTCTTTTATTGTCGTATCTATCGTTAAGGAGGGTCCAAGCAGACTCATAGTTGTCATCCGTAACTTGTACACGTCTCAAAAGATTTTCTGCCTCCCCTCCCAAATGGAGCTTTAAATATTGTCGCTTTTGGACTCTAGATAGACTAGCATTATTATGAATAAGACTTTGAAAGAGATCATGAAAAGTTGTCCATTTTCTATAATCTCCAGAGAATTTCTCCAAAGCAATTTTCGGTAACTTAATCAAATTATCATGCCCAGGTTTTTGTTCTACCCCAATAGCTACTTTATCTTCCTTAGAAGTACTAACGATTTTCGACGATGGAAAATCCCGTTCGAATCTTTCTTCAATGAAAGGATAATTTGCATAAAAGAACTCCTCCATTTCAGAGTATAAATCAGGCTTAAGGTAAGTATGTTCCAGAAGAGCCGATTTATCGGGTTCCGAACTTTTCGCGACAAGAATTTGAGTATGATTTCCCTGTATTGTGTCGAATAACTTTTGAAAATCTTGAAGGCGCTTCTTATAATAGGATATGGTACGCCTGTCTAGGGGATTTTTCCTGAAATTCTCGATGAAGCGCTTTAGTACATCAAATCTAGCTACTTGGGTGGCCATTAAGCTCTCCATTTTAGGGATTTCGAGAAATATATTTTGTATAGAAGTGCTCAAAATAAACGGACTTACCAGTGATTTCCTTTGATGATTCTAGATTTATCCAATGAATTCTTATACAGGATAACAGATCAAATACGAACGGATCACGATACCGTTACCGAACTCACTTATGATTGCAATGTATAGAATGTTCGTTTTCACCACAGATTTCTTTGTTCACGTGTTTTAATATTATAATAAGTGAGAATTATACTTTGCATTCATGTGTGTGTGCGTTAAAAACTTTGGCTTCTTCAAAAAATGATCAGTATGTGCAGAATATTGTATTTGCAGTTCATACAAATTCTGAAAGTTGCAAAATTTGTTACTTTTAAAATGAGTGTACTGATTCATCTATGCGTAATTGTAAATATTAAGCTGAGCATATGGAGTAAACTTCCCAAGAGGGTTTGACACGACGACAATGTAGGACTAGAGAAAATGATCTGAAAAATTTTAATCAAGAACAACCTGCCGGACTAAAATTGCGAATAGGTTTGAATTAATGTTGAATTAATACCTAGTATATATTTCCTGTAGAAGCAATAGTAACAGGGGAATATTTTTGTATTATTTTGCTCCCCGTCGTTCAGAATATTTAAAAATATTTGTTTAGGTGCTTCCGAGCACGTCATGTGGCCTATGTTGGCGCTTATATCTATATGTACATAGGAATAAAAGGAGCATAAAAGATTAGCTCAAAATAAACGGTCAATGAAAGTGAGTGTTTCGACTAACTAGATTTATTAGAATAAGTATCCAGTCAGAATTTAAAGTAGCTTTGTTAATGAAAAGTTAATGCTTTAGAGTTGCCATGCTGTTCATCAATGTTCAAAACATTTGTTTATGTCTCCGGAAAAACCAGAAGTAGGACGCAGAAACCGCGAGCCGAGGAAGAGGCTTACTGGAAAGAAAGAAGGAAGGAAAGATAAACTTTTCATGTCTGTGGAAAGGGTAAGATAAATAGGTAAAAAAAGGAAGAATCAAAAGAGAGATAGAAGGAAGATAATAAAGAGTATAGGTAAAGAAAAGAGGAAGAATTAAAAAAAAAGATGGAGGGAAGATAATAAAGAGTATAGGTTAAAAAGAAGAAGAAAAGTATAAATAAATAAATAAATAAGGGAGAAAAATTTGAGAAGCAAGGTTTTTTTAAATCTACTATAAGTATAGGAAGATTACCCTTTTAAAATAGGTTAGTTAAGTATACGGAAGTGCAGCAGAGTGAAGGCGATCGCGATAGTGTTGGTAGTCATGGTAGTAGGCTCCGCGGTAGGCGTAGAACAGAGCGGCTATAGTATGAAGGAGATAGCAGAGCCTGGAGTTCTCTTCGAATACCTGGGAAATACATACACCCGGCATTGGACTATTCTGTCTACGTTGCAGATGCCAGGTGTATCAGATTATTTGAAGTTCACCGTCAATTGCAGCAGCCTGGTGGCAGGTCTTTGTACCGAAAATATAAATACTGGAGTAAAAGCCAGATGTACGGTAGCAGTAAGGAAAATTGACGGTTGGGTCAGTCAAATTACTCAGTAGGAGGAGGCTGGAGCTTCCTCAAGAAGAAAACGATCCTTTTTCGATGGAGTAGGTGCTGTATCCAAATCACTTTTTGGAACGATGGATCATGAGGATTCCAAAAAAATCTACGCTGCACTCGATGATCTCAATGAGAAAGAGAATCGTACCTTCAGCCTTCTAGAAGACCATATTACCCTTGTGAAGTCAACGTTCGACCTGTTTAACTCATCACGGGTAAGGACAGATTCGGAGCGAGAACAAATTCTGACCCGGATCTGTGGGCTTATCCCCGCGCAGTATTGCAGCGCAGAGTTGAATTAAATGAGGTCCTGGTACTACTGACCCTCCAGCTACGCAAGTTAAGCGACACAGTGAAGACCATTTCGAACATTATGGTTTCGCTGAGCGTCGGGAAGTTACACCCTCTAATAGTCCACGCTCGGGAATTGACTGAGATTATAAGGAATGCCACGAAAGAACTGGACTCAAACGAGGAGTTTCAGGATTTCCAGTTATTAGTTCAGATTGCTAAAGTGAAGGCCATCTTTACTAACCAACGCATCCTGGTCAGAGTAGGCATTCCCCAACCCCAGAGAACTTTGTTGGACACCCACTAGATCTACACCATCCCCGCAGCAGTAGATGAAGCCGGCTACCATATGTATGACCTAGACGCGGAATTTATTTCAGCCAACAACCACGAGAGGCAATATGTCTTACTAGATGACCACCAGTACCAGAGGTGTCAGCAGCTGATTACCATGACGATTCATACCCATTTACTGTGCCCACATTTGATCCCGATAATTACAGCCATTGGCGATAACTGCGTGTTAATCCTGTTTCGCAGTTTCAATGTCAAGACTAAGGCTTGTAAGGAGAAAGTCATCCCGAAATGGAGCTCTCTAATGCGAATGATGACCAGAAATCACTGGCTGTTTGTGATGGCCGAGAAAACAAAGCTGGGGGTCAACTGCCGCAATTCACCGACCAAAATAGGAGAGCTCTCATCGATAGGAGTATTGGACATAAAGGAACGCTGTCATCTGCAGATTGGAGATTTTCTTACAACCTCTGAAGACGACGCTCATAGCAATTTAACTCTCTTTCAGCCCGCACCTTCAGAACTACCTAAATGGGAAAACATAGTGACACCAACAGGTCGAAGGAATCCCGAACATCCAAAGGAACAAACAGGAGAACCAAAACTTCTAGCGGCAGGTAATTTCAATCAAGCCTGGAAAGATCATGCTGAGAAGATAGCCAAGGTTCAGAGCGCCATCAAGACTGAATAAGTTCACAGGTAGCAGAATCATCCGCACCAGATCTATTTAGCAGCCACGTCTTTGACCGGGCTGATAACCATCGTCAGCTTGACTCTAGCAGCAGTAATGATGTTCCACGTAAGACGCTGGAAACGTCAGCAAGGACGAGGAAATACTGGCAGAGTATCTATACTACCTACTATCCAGACATCCAGTAAATATCCCAGGGCAACCTCAATAGAGCCGAACACAGAAGGGATTGACAGTATAGAGTTAGTCATGCCAACAGCAGCAAACTTGCCAACTGGAAGCTTGCCGACCGTCGTGGGAAAACATCTCGTCTGGTTTGAGTAGCTATAATGTATTTTAATCCACTTAATTTAATTGATAACTGGGTAGGCACGGGCAACTGATACATAAAGAGAAGAGGGTTTTAGGGCTAATAAGAATATTTTTCAAAATTAATTCATTTGATAAAATTGTAATGTAAACTTCGTGGGTATTATGTATAATGTTATAGTAGTATACTAATGTTATAATGGGTATGTTGATGTAGTATGTATGCAGTACTTTTAGGTAAAAATTCATGTAAAAAAAAAAACAAGCAGGGTATTTTTATTTACAAAGATAATAGAATATAGAGTGGAAATTAAATTTATGTATAGTATATAACGATTACTTGAGTTCACTAAGAATTAAAAGACTTGAAGTGGATGTAGTAAAAAAAAAATATTTGTTAACACGATTGTGAAGAAAAACTAAGGGAAATAGAGTATAAGACAGAAATTAAAAAAACAATTAAGTACGAGAAGAAAATAAAAAAGAGATTGAAGGTGAAAATAAAACGAAAAGAGAAATTATAGGTGAAATTAAAGATGTAAAATGACGTAAAGAATGTAAACCGAACCATAGTTATAAAAATTGTTTAGAAGCTAGGGAATATTGTACTTTAGTTTTGTATAAATTAGTTAAGTTAGATATTGTAACCTAACTGAGCACCCCGATCTGATTTCTCTTGGGAATCAGTTTTTCTCAGGGGGGAGGAATGTCGTGACCCAATATTCAATTGGTGAAATTGTGACATCACGACTCGAGCTAGCAGCAGGTGTACAGGTAATTAAATGATTTGCAATAACTAAGCATTTTCCTACGCACAGTGAAATGCCTGGCGATTGCGAATTGTTTACTTAAAAACTGTCGCATACACTGCTGTATATAACTGGGCTTTGAGTAATGGTTAAGTAATTTACTTCGCATAGTGAAATGCTCAGCCTGGCTCACTGTTTGTTTACATGCAGCATTGGGGGCTCCAGCTGTCGGCAGTGATTGACATAATACTTTGTAATTATGATTGCAAGGTATTGCGCTGGTCACTGGGTCAAAGTCGCTTCCGCCTTGTTGAATGGAGGTGAGCACGGTCGATTCGGTGTATCAGGTTGCTCAGTTAGAAGTTGGATTTTATTTGCAGATAACGGTTCGGTGTCCAATTAATTAGTTTTAAACTCAGTTCGATTGCGAGTAACTGTTCTTCTTGTAATAAAACTGATTTAAGCGGGTCAATAAAGTGTTACATTGTCCTTTGACATTTTGAAAACTCTCCAAACTAATTCCTCTCATTTGCAAATAATAATTGTTGATCTTTTCAACATGTTCACGAGACCACTGCATTACAAATTTGATAAGATTTGTAATAATTATATATTCTCAAATTTACAGTGAAGAATTGCAATTGCATGCAAGTGTCAATTAATTTAAAAAAGAAAAAAGAAAACAAAACCAATATGACATAAAATTAAATGGAAAAAAGTAATAAACTAGAAGTATAAAAGGAAAAAAAAGTACAGCCCTAATGGAACTAAAGGTTGCTTTGCCCCAGGGGAGAATGGATTTCTAATCGAGCAAGTTTTACTAGTAGCATCTTTCATAAATATTAGGATACTAGTAGATTTTCAATTAGGCTTTCCCCATGAAACATGAAAAAGTTAATCAACACTATACTGTTTACATTTTAACCTGTAATTGGACGAGTAAATAAATAAAATATTGCCAACTTGTAATTAAATAAGTAAAATATTGCTAACTTGAAATTAAATAAGCAACGTATTGCTAACGTGTAAATAGTGCTAACTTGTAATTAAATAAGTAAAATATTGCTAGCTTGTCATTAAATAAGTAAAATATGTCTAACTTGTATTCTAATAAGAAACTGAAGTAGGTTTGCGACACATTTAAGTAAAATATTGTAATTAATTCAGCCAAGTGTGGCATTACTTTGAGTAGCTAGCTGGCAATAGAGGTCACTAGGGTAAGCTAGGTCGGTAATTTTTTGTACCAAATGGATAGCAGGGTAGGAAATAGAAAGAAATTAATTAAAAAAGAGAAAAAAGCGCGCAAACGAGGAAGAACAAGAAATAAATTTTTGTAAGTGGTTTGAAGAAGGTTAGGCGCGAAGTAAATGTTTAAGCTTATAGAACGAAATAAAAACAAATTAATTAAGAAAGAGGATAAAGGAAAGTTAATTAAAAGGAAAATAAAGAAAAAGGAAAATTAATTGGTAACCTAAAAGTCTGCGTTTTATTTAATTCTATTTGCGACTCAGCACCAAGATCCTATTAGACGGGACACAGCGTTTCAAGTAAGGCTGCCAAGGGAAACCCGAGCTCAACTCCACCAGGTTCCACCTACCTCAGAAGCCCCAGTTGGCGACGTGAAGGAGACTCAAGGTAACCATTATTTTGTTTATTTGTGTGACCCTTTGTTTCGCTGGTCTACCCACGCAAGTGCTGGCACCTGATCCTACCGCCGTGGTACCCGCTCGGCCTGGCGGACGAACCTCAACCAGCGACGTAGCGCTTCTCAGCAGTAAAAGATCCACTCTGAAGAGCGCCTTGAAAGGTGTATTCAGCCCGAATATCAAAATCAAATCCTGTAACAATTGGTTTCAAGTGTGGGGTCATAGATTGCCTAATTGTGATCACCCCATCGCGTTCTATTTTGTACAAGGATGTCTGGTTTTACCTCAAAATCTCGACCTGGAGAGTAAATCAACAGCAGGAGAAAAATTTAAATTAAAAGCAACGTGGCTAAGTTGTACCTAACCTCAAACCAGGAGTGCCTAGGTGGGCGAAGATACCCATGGTTATGCAAGTACCGTAAATATATTGCTAGTTTAAGTTTTTAATATAATTTCATAATTTCAAATAAAATTTAGTAGTTTGCCTCTTAAATTCGAATTGCATTGAACGTAATATTAGAAATCTAGATAGAATCTAATGCTTTTCTTTGTTGCTGACGTAATTTTTACATACGAAAAGCAATTATTCTTGTTCGATATATTATTACAATGCAACTTTTATACGTTTTAGGATCATAAAATCGAATTGTTATAACTAACAGTGTAATTAATAGTGCAATACAGGTTAAAAGGGAATTCGCGTGTTAACTTCGAAAGCTCATCATTCTATAAAGAACTGCTTCCCACAGAAGTAAATGTGTTCTTACTTGGACATTCTACTTAATTACTCGGTTTAACAATTACACCACGAATGTTTTTCTGGTATCTATCCAGGGCATACAGTATACTAGCATAATCTGGGCAACGACTAAGGTGCGTAAAACGCCACCATAAAACTGCATTCTGCAGCTTCAGTAGCAATTCATTCTCTCCCATTAGATTATTGAAATTTTAGATAAAGGAAACTCTTCAACTTTATAATTACTCAAATATCAAACAAAGTCCTGGAGCAAGATTTATCGTGTTTATTTAATAATATCACAGTTTTGAATTGATTCTCAGATGTGCACGCAATTGTATTATGATGAGATATATTTCACTGATAAAAGAAGTATTCACGAAAGGGCAATAATATTGCACAAATTCTAGCAATGTTGTAACTATTTTGATAGAAGTTAAGTTGTTACTTAACACACAACACTTGCCAGATGTAGATAAATGTTGTATGAAAAACTCTTCAATCAGGTCAATTTATTTGCAAGCTTTTTCTTGTTTCAGCCAATTCGTTCGTTTCACAAATCAACACAATTAATTATCTGCCTTCTAATGTTAGTGTTCAATTGCAATAACAGTCGTGGATTGGACGTGAAATTTACCTCTTATGAGAAAAACTAGAACTTTTTATATTTAATTTTTTTAAAGCAAAGCGTTCGACAATGACAAGTAATTCCCAGACCCTCTTGTTGTTATGGTTCATTTCGAATGATGAATGAATAGAATGGGGAATTTCTAAGAAAGACTTATAAAGGCGGAAGATTTTTTTTCGTTGAGCTTGTCATCCTGGGTCTTACATTTTTTTTTTTACCTACACCCACAGATGTTGATTTAAATACTTAAGATTTTAAAAGTAACGAACACATTCTGATCAAAAGTGAGACATTATAGTTCTTATATGGAACACATTGGTTAATGAAAGCCAGAAAGAAAGTCTGGGGATACAGTTTTACGTATATTTTAGGGATTATCGCTTCCTCAGAGCAAGTCTGGTTTTGGCTTATTTACTCGTTTTCCAATTCTGTTTCAGATAGAAATTACCTCTGGAAGCCCCGATATGTATGATATAACCGAAAAAATAAATAACATTTTGTAAAAAAAATTTCTTCTTGTAAACAGGAATTCTCCCTCTATGGTACTCTCAGTGCCGTAGCTCTCGTAAAATCAGTATTAATTAACACATAGCTGCGGACTGCGGAGAATAACATTGTACTCATTTGTATATCGAATTAAGAAATACTTCAGAGATTGATGTGATTTTACAGAATAGATAATTATTTTACCATATGAGTGAAAATTGATCAACTGAGTTGGCAGAAACTATAGTATATGATTTAGTCCACTAAGTTAATTGAGATTTTTTGCACAGTAATATTTAGTAACATCTTCTTGAGACACGGACGTTATTCCTGATTTTAGGGGCTTGTAAAGACGGAAATTTATACGAGGTGCTGAGAAGTTTCCAGATCCGAATTGTGTAGTCGTATGCATTCCTGAAAAACTATCCAATTTCCAAAGCATTAGCCGGATTTAATAACACTAGGGTACAGTTAAAATAATCGAACGCCTAATACTTCGTAAAAATCGGCTTTAAGGTTAAGAATCCTCCATAGGAAATTAAACTGTTTGGGTGGAGGGTTTTCTGGTTTTGTTAATTTCATATTCGAAAAGTTTATTTTTGTTTTTGTTTGGCTATCAGTGCAGTTGACGTCTGAAAAGAGGCATAATCAGTGCGGACTCCGAGGAGTACTTATCTTGGATAACAAATATTATCTACCCCCGCTCGAGCTGGGTTGGGTTAAAAGCTTGTGGTGTGCATTATAAACGTAGGGCACAACTACACAAGTAGTTCTATTATAATTGCCATCTTAAAAAAAGATAATAAAAAATACTACTTGTTTTTTTTCCACAACGTACATGTATATTTTAAATTTACATATAATGTAACAGCCAACGCGTTTCGTCTTGTCAGGACATCTTCAGGGCTTTTGTTGTACTGAGGGAATGATTGATTTAGCTGTTAAATAAACTCTCATGGGTAGCTAACGCATGCGTAATGTACTAAAATTCACATTCAAAAGTGGGCTGTTGTTTTTAAAATCTAGCTGATCATTTACTATAAAGTAGCCATCATCCTTAGCTTTTTTAATTTCAAAAGTTTCATATCTATCTAGTAATTTTTTATCAGATAAATTGTGTAATAATTTAATGTCGTCTGCATTAGGCTTGTGTCCGGTTAAGCTAAGGTGTTTAGCGAAACCGGAATTAGGGTTTGCAGCCTTTGAGCTATTTATATGCTCCTTGAATCTTGTTTTAATTGATCTTTTAGTTTGTCCAATGTAAATAGCATCACAATCCGCACAATTCAGCTTATAGACCCCGCATTGGTCAATTTCATTGATTTTAGGTTTAAATTTGTTGTTGACTAGAATATTTTTTAGAGTTCTGTTGTTAAAGAAGGCTGGCTTTATGTTTTTTTCCCCAAATAATTTATTTAAACATCTGGATATCTCGCCAAAGTAGGGGATCCTTCTCCATTTTATTGGGTCATTATCCAAACGTTGTTGTTCGAAAGGAAAGGTCATTGAAATAGCTTTTTTGTAGTGCTTTTGCGTCAGTAATTTGTAGATAGTTCTATTACTATACCCATTGTTCCTAGCGATCAGTTTTATTGTCGTGAGTTCTTTTTTGAAATTTTCTTGATTTAATGGTATATCTAACAATCTATCAAGCATGGAGTGAAAAGAGGACATCTTAATATTCCACGGGTGTAAAGAAGATCTGGGTATTATTGCGTCTGAATAAGTATCTTTTCTATATATATTAAAATCTAGTTTGTTATCCGCTAAAGATATGGTCAGGTCTAAAAAATTAATGGATTTATTACCTAATTCTAATGTGAATTTTATGTTATTGTCAAGTCTATTTAAAACATTAGTGAGGAAATTATTTAATTGTCTATTTGTTCCCGTCCAAATACAAAATACGTCGTCGACGTAACGCAACCAAACGAGAACATGTTTTACAAGGGGATTTTCTGAGTTAAAAAGGATTTCCTCTAGATGGTTCATAAAAAATTCGGCTAGAAATGGAGAAAGGGCAGATCCCATGGCCAGACCATCGTTTTGTAAATAAATTTTGTTGTCAAACATGAAATAATTTTGTTCTATGCAAATATTTAACAAATTGTTTAATTGTGAGGATGCACGGCCGATAAAGGCAATTCAATTACTATTTTAGATAAAAGTACTTATAGCCAAAAAATGACAGATTGTTTAAACTCAATGAATTTAACAGAAATTTATTATGATCCGACAAACAAATTTAATAGGTTATTAAAAGAGACTGTAAATAGATCAGAAAAAATTTGCGATAGGAAAAAAATGTATTTGCTAAAAAATAGCCATCCTTCTATACCTTTAGTTTATGGACTTCCAAAGTTACATAAAAAATAATATACCAGTTCGCCCCGTTTCAGCTTCTTTTAATGCGCCTGCACAAAGGCTTTGCAGAGAATTGAACAGCTTGGTGCCAGTTCTGATCAATTTTGAGCCCAAATACTCTATCAAAAACACTAAAGACTTAGTCAAAAGAATAAAAGACCTTAACTTACCAAAAAACTCAAAACTGGTATCATTTGACGTTTGCAGCCTTTTCCCTTCGGTTCCTGTTAAAAAATTAAAAGATTTGCTAACTGAGACAATTAATAGGAAACTAACCGATACATCACGATCCTCACAATTAAACAATTTGTTAAATATTTGCATAGAACAAAATTATTTCATGTTTGACAACAAAATTTATTTACAAAACGATGGTCTGGCCATGGGATCTGCCCTTTCTCCATTTCTAGCCGAATTTTTTATCTATAAGCTCTATAAGCTGAATTGTGCGGATTGTGATGCTATTTACATTGGACAAACTAAAAGATCAATTAAAACAAGATTCAAGGAGCATATAAATAGCTCAAAGGCTGCAAACCCTAATTCCGGTTTCGCTAAACACCTTAGCTTAACCGGACACAAGCCTAATGCAGACGACATTAAATTATTACACAATTTATCTGATAAAAAATTATTAGATAGATATGAAACTTTTGAAATTAAAAAAGCTAAGGATGATGGCTACTTTATAGTAAATGATCAGCTAGATTTTAAAAACAACAGCCCACTTTTGAATGTGAATTTTAGTACATTACGCATGCGTTAGCTACCCATGAGAGTTTATTTAACAGCTAAATCAATCATTCCCTCAGTACAACAAAAGCCCTGAAGATGTCCTGACAAGACGAAACGCATGTACGTTGTGGAAAAAAAAACAAGTAGTATTTTTTATTATCTTTTTTTAAGATGGCAATTAAAATAAACTTATTCCACCAAGTGTTATCCATAAAATCAGGGAACTAGTTCTATTAGTACTTGTCTACTGCATGTTCGTCCCTTTTTGGGGAGTAAGCCAATCACATTTTGGTGATAGCGTATGACTGAAACTGTTTAAATTTCCGCACAAGTTTGAATTTCATTATAAACTAATTATAGTTGATGCACTCATTCGAAATGGCCTATTTACAACCGTGTCGATATTTCTTTCGGTAATACACAAAGTATCTTTAAGCAAGTGGAACAATCTAATTCTAACCAAAACGAGACCATAGTACTGTCAGTGATATTAAAACACTAAAAATGGACGGCGATAAATTATAAAATCTCTTAGAAAACATAGAAACCCAAACAGCTGCTTTGACGGCTCTGGCCCTCTCTATCCGTCAACAGGCTCAGGATATAGGGGAATTTAAAAATGGCCTGAAAGAGGTCCCGATGAAAGCAATAGTCTCCGTGACGAACTGAAGTCCATTCAGATGAGAATAGACGACTCTTCAGTTCTAGGCGCTACCGCGTTTGCAAATAAGGTTTTCGACGAAACGTCCGTGTAAACCAACTCCCAAAACATGCAAAGTCCGAGTAAGTCAAAGCAACCCAGTGCTCAATCTACGCCACCGATTCCCGCAGGAGAGCTTAAACCTGCAGATGGTCATGACCATACTCCGCGAAGCTCTAAGTCTGCTACAGTAGTTGAGTTGGACCATAGTAGGTCAAACGGTGAGCATCTAGTCTCAGGGGTGCCTTTGGCATGTCCTCTACATATCCAAACAAAACAGATAGTACCACTAGCGGAGCCGGTACGAAATTCATTTTGACGCCATTGCGCGGACAAATGAATGGACCCCAGAGGCTAGAGCGCTTTATGTGGCAGCAATTTTAAGAGGCCCTGCCCTGGACTACTACGAAAGTCTAGCACGGACTGAGAGGAGTAATTATGATAAAGTAAGTGAAGCAATGCGAGCTAAATTTGGTGCAGATTTTCATCAACCTGTGACTTGCCGGCAGCTGTGTTCAAGAGTACAGAGGAACGGCGAAAGTTTTGTTTATTTGCTAACGATTTGCAGAGACTGACTTCTCTCATTTTGTTAGATTGTGCAGACAGCGCGAAAGATCGCCTCGCTCTGGACCAGTTCTTAGATGGCATTCTAGACTTGGAAGTGCAAAGAAAAGTCCGTGATGCGGAGCCGTTGACACTTAACGAAGCAGTACAAAAGGCTACATAGCTCGAGCGAATCAGAAAGCTACGAGAACATCGAGAAGAAATATTCGGGCGGCAGTGATCTTAGTAGACCGAATAATCGATCAGAGAGAGTGGAGAATCGTGCACCATTACCTGTGAGCCGACCGTCGGGAAACGAGATCGAGCTAGCTTAGCGGTGTCTGAGCTAGCTCCAGTTAACATAAGAACCCCACCAGAGCCAACAAATTTTTCCACGCAAACTTACATTGCACAGAGCTTGCGAGGAACAATCAGATGGTTCAATGTAATTCGAAAATTCGGGTTTATTATCCGAGACGATAACATGGAAGAAGCTTTTTTCCACTTAGCTCACCTAAAGACTTCAAAACCGGAATCTGTGACTAATCTACTTACCGGAGCCAAAGTCAAATTTGATCTAGTAGAGGGAAATCCTACGAATAAAGCAGTCAATGTTTCCATCATTTCCTCTGTGGGTGAACCGAAGGAATATCAAAATACTCCACCACAACCAGCCGTAAATAAAAACACTACGATGAATCAATCTCACCCCAGCAATATATATATATAAAATCTAAATTACCAGAAGAGTTAAACACCGATGCGCTGATCCTCGGGAGCAGGAACCAGGGTGGACGGTAGATGCTCTACATCGAACGAAAGTATCCGGCCAGAACCAACAGGCTGTTAACAAATTTTTTCCAAATTTGGATCCAAGTAATAGTGATCTAAAGACTTCAGTCGATTCAAATATAATGAGTTCATTATTTGTTAACTCTGCAAATAGAAGCTCAAGTAGTATAGTCTCACCGTTACAGAGGAATTATAAAAACGTGAATACATCAAATCAGGCTGGAGGTTTGAGACAGTCTTTTACACAAAACGGAATCCCCAATAATATGTCACCAAGGAATTTAACACCAATGTTAAGCTTACCATTCAATAGCTCCCCGAATCGTGTACGGAGTCCCTCATCAAATTCATTAGCTTCCGAAAGTCGTCCCATTACACAAGACATAAAACGTAATTCAAAAGCAGCAGCATCAATTAACTCAGCTACCATGGCAATAGTATCTAAATCCGCGGAGACTCCATCTTCAAAGCGTAGTACTTCAAAATTGATTCTAAATACTACCGTCTCACCTAGCATGATGTGTCCCCCAAGTTCAGGCTTATACAACCTAACCATAGATCAAGTCCCTATAACCAACACCATATTAAACGATAAAAATGATTTGATTTCACAATCCACGCGAGATAACATTCTTAACAATCTGAACCCCAAGCCCCTCCTAACTAGCTCTGCCATACCAGAGACAGGTCATACACCTACCTCCAACTTCCCCTCACACGCTAACACCACCATGTGAACTACCACCCCACAACTAACAATCAACCAACTACCCACTGTCCACCAAACACCGTCATCAGCATCTCACGCGAAATCAACCATTCGTACGCAAGCCATCATACACACCATGCCGTGTGGCGAACCTACAGCAGCTTCCACACCTTCGCCACCAACGATTACCCAAACTCAATCAGAAAGCTTAACCTTGCCAATTCCATCCTTAATTACGGTAAGCCAAGGCACGATGACTGATACCATCAAAATAACGGGACGAATAGGAGGGATTACATGTAGTATGATAATCGATAAAGGAGCGACTTTCGATCTTACACGGGCGAGACTTTAGACGCATGCAGTACCAATCCAACCACAGCCGTGCTTAACGTCTCTAAGAAATGTAACTGGCGAAACCAGTAAAGTGGAAGGAAGAGTACTCTTGCCGGTAGTCATCAAGCGGTACACAACAACTCACACGTTTTATGTAGCGGAAATCTTCGGCAACTGCATCCTGGGAATGAATTTTTTAGCGAGTCATAAATGCAGGATCGATCTAGAAAATCTCACTCTCTTAGTAGGTACTGAGAGCATTCCACTCGGAAGTGACCAAGGCAACATGCTCATGCGAACTATTTGCGACTGTGTTATCCCGGCGAGATCTACACAATTTTTGCGCCTGACTAACCCTAAATTGGGTAATAACCAAACCATAGTACTTCCTTCAGGAAAAATACCACCCAGTCTTTGGCTTATACCAGGCGTGCGCCACAGCAAAAATGGCGACATTATCACCCATGTAGCCAATATGAGCCAAGACTCTGTCCAATTAAGAGCTCATACACCACTATGTAAAGCGGCACTAGCCACAGATGTTATTGGCCCTGCTTCTGATGGGAATATAAGAGAAACTATGTTTCCACCGAACTACTCGCGCTGTTACATCGGTCTTCCTCTAATCTTGATAGTCAGCAGCAGAGTTCACTAAAACAAGCGTTCTTCGAACATCTGAACACTTTCGCACAGTCCAAGCAAGATTTAGGACGTACCTCAATTCTGCGACATAACATAGATGTTGGCGATAGTAAACCAATCAAGCAGCCTCCGCACCGGTTACCACTTGCAAAACGGGAAGAAGCAGAAAAACTAGTACAGGAAATGAGAGAACAGGGCATCATTGAACAGTCTAACAGCCCCTGGGCCTCTCCCGTCATTTTGGTTGCAAAAAAGGTCGGCTCTACTCGCTTCTGTGTAGACTATCGCCGATTAAATGAAGCAACAAAAAGGGACTCGTACCCACTACCTAGGATTGATTTAACACTTGATGCCTTAGCAGGTTCAAAATGGTTCTCTACGCTTGATTTGCAGTCGGGCTACTGGCAAGTAGAAGTGCAAGAAGGTGACAAGGAAAAGACGGATTTCACGAAGGGCCGTGGACTGTGGCAATTTAATGTTATGCCATTTGGCTTCACCAATGCTCCCGCTACTTTCCAGTGGTTAATGAAAGTCGTACTACAGGGGATAGCTCCACAGGCATGTTTAGTATATCTAGACGGCATTACTGTCCACGGGTCAACTTTTGAAAAAATGATGGAAAACCTAGGCATAGTCTTAGAACGCCTTAGATTAGCAAACCTAAAGTCTCGATAAAAAAGTGCCAGCTTTGCCAACGAGAGGTCAAGTTTCTAGGCCACGTAATAAGTGGCGATGGTGTATCTACAGATGCGGAGAAGACTGCTGCTGGCAGAGACTGGCCCGTACCACAAAGCAAGAGGGATGTTCAGTCATTCCTGGGACTGTGTGCATATTATCGTAGTTTTGTAAAAGATTTCTCAGTCATCGCAAAACCACTTACGGAACTGACTGAAAAGGGTCGTAAATTCCTTTGGACAGAATCATTCGAGCAGGGATTTCTTTCTCTGAAGAGCAAACTCACTAATACACCTATTTTGGTACAGCCGGATGAAAATGTTCCCTTCATTTTAGACACGGATGCGAGTCACCACGCTTGGGGAGCGGTACTGGCGCAACCAAGAGATGAAGCTCAGCACGTAGTGGAATACTACAGTAAAACCTTTAGCAAAGCAGAGCGTAATTACTGCGTAACCAGGAAAGAACTGGTAGCCATCGTAAAAGCATGCGCACACTCTCAGCCCTACCTGTTAGGTAAACGATCCACTATACGTACAGACCACGCCTCCTTGGGATGGTTGATGAATTTTCGCTCCCCAGAAGAACAGGTAGCTCGATGAATAGAGCGGATGCAAGCCTACGATTTCGAAATTCTGCATCGACCAGGAACCAAACACCGTAATACTGATGCTCTGTCAAGGCGACCCTGCTCTGGTTCAGAATGCTGCTACTGCCAGCGTCTAGAAGAGAAGAACAATATAACGGTGCGTTTAGTGACTGCCCAGGAGAATGTAGCCGAATGTCAGGAAAAGGACCCAGACCTCCAACAAGTCCGAGCCTGGCTACGGGCAGGTAATCGGCCTAATAAAGACTCCATCAGGAGCCTGAGCCCAGGAATAAAAGCTTACTGGTCGATGTGGTCAACTCTTCGTTTGAATAATGGCATCGCCTCTCGAGTCTTAGATCAAGGAAATTACACCATCACGCAGATGCTCATACCAAAGTCGTTACACAAATTGATTTTAGCTCAAGTACATGATTCACCTTCGGGTGGACACTATGGTGTAGACAAAACCCTAGGAAAATTGCGACAACGATATTACTGGATTGGATCAAGCACTGATGGGAAGGACTGGTGCGCTTCTTGTTTGCAGTGCCAAGCAAGGAAAGGGAAAATACCGAGAACCAAAGCTCCGTTACAAGTATACACAGTTGGTGCTCCATTTGAGCGAGTCGCAGTAGATATTCTAGGACCTTTGCCAAAAAGCCAGCGGGATAACCGCTATCTAATCGTCTGCATGGATTATTTCACGAAGTGGCCGGAAGCGATTCCTGTACCGGATCAAACGGCTGAGACCGTCGCCGAAGCCCTAATAGCTAATGTTTTCAGTCGATTTGGAGCACCTCTCCAGTTACACTCTGATCAAGGTCGGAATTTTGAAAGCACTCTGTTCCAAGAAGTTTTAAATCGGTTCGGAATCGAGAAAACACGTACAACGGCCTTACATCCACAGTCCGATGGATTAGTAGAACGGTTTAATAGGACGATACTGGACTATCTGGCCAAATTTGTGGATAAACACCAACAAAACTGGGATGATTATACACCTCTGTTACTTCTTTCATACAGAGCGAGTATACAGGATAGCACCAAACAGACTCCCGCCAGGTGACTCTTTGGGAGAGAGCTGCGCCTGCCGCTCGAAATGATTATGGGAAGCCCCCCATAGGGCCCAATCACGATGAGTGAATATTTAGAAGTACTTACCAATACGCTAAGCGATGTACACCAACATAACCGCGAAATGTTGCTTCCCGCGAGTCGACACATCAAGGAGTATTATGACTTACGATCTCGTCACCGCAAATATGAAGTGGGGCAACTAGTATGGTTGTACTTTCCGCGACGGGCTATTTGTCGCTGTCCGAAACTACAAAGCGATTGGGACGGACCGTATAAAGTAACCGAACTACTAACGGAAGTTGTATACAAGATTAAGAAATGCCGGTGATGAGAAGGCGTAGAAAATAGCTCGTCGCACCCATTAAAAGGCAGTCCGACCAGTAACCAGGCACCAATGTACGCCGCCAAAACTACACAATAGAATGGTTAAGTAGTTAATAGGTCACATCATAACTACTGGAGGACTTCACTTTTATGGCATCAATAGTGGATCTTATTGTATATCTTTACTCTGGAATGTCTTGTAATTGTGTTCAGCTCGAGACCCGTCATGTAATTGTATGAATTACAAAGCTGCGTGCCCGCCGTATTTGTTAGAATCATTTCAACCAAATTCCTGTCCTGTCCTGTTTTACCAACTCTTCGCAACCTAATTGTGTCCTTTGATAGATCACTTAAACTTAATTTTTACTTCCACTTAGTCCGAACGTGGTATACTTAAGCTTTATCATTTCAATTTTCATAGCGTTCATTTTATTTTAATAATTCATCATTCAAGCAGGCATTAAAAAGTTTGATTTTTCATGTGAAGCAAAAATAAATAATTCATCTTCCTCCGATAGTCTTGATGTAACGCGTTCTCATCTTAAAATTTCTTTAAAGTTGTATTTTTTTTGCCTTTATTATCGGTGAGGAATTAGTTTAAAGCATGGCATCAATAAGGCGTCTAGTAAAACAACATTTTATACCGCACTTATACCGAGTGCATGTTATGGTCGTAGCATATTGCATATAGCAATATGCTACACAAAGTACTGAAGCAAGCGTGTAAGCGGCCGCGTCGAGCAGAAAATTAAAACGCACCCCGACCGAGAGAGATGCGTTTCCCCAAGCTCGATTTGACATGCTGGTGATGACAAGGAAGAAGAAGTTTTTGGACAAGGTTGTCACTTTTTCTGTAAGTGTGAGTTTTGAGGAGGAAGAATTTTTTTTTGCTGAGGTCCCAAGAAGTAACGTGGTGGATAGAAATTATATCAGGAAGTAATAGTGTAATCAGTAGTTATTGGGGACACAAGAGTTCAAATTATTAGGTAATTTAAACCCCCGAATAAGGAGATAAGAATATTAAAAAGCCCGGCGCTGTAAATCAAGGTTCTGACGAGCTGAAAATAAGGCGAGCATCCGAGCACATGGAGATGTAAGGATATCGACCAGTCTTATATAATAGCAAGTTGTCAGGACGTTTTCAAGAACGATACTAAGATCTTGTATTGGAATGACTACCGCTGAGCATATGGAGTAAACTTCCCAAGAGGGTTTAACACGACAACAATGTAGCACTAGAGCAAATGGTTTGAAAAATTTTAATCAAAAACAATCTGCCGGACTAAAATTGCGAATAGGTTTAAATTAATGTTGAATTAATATCTAGTATAGATTTTCTGTAGAATCAATAGTAACAGGGGAATATTTTTGTATTATTTGGCTCCCCGTCGTTCAGAATATTTAAAAATATTTGTTTAGGTGCTTCCCAGCACGTCATGTGGCCTATGTTGGCGCTTATATCTACATAGAAACAAAAGGAGCATAAAAGACTAGCTCAACGTAAACGATCGAAGAAAGTGAGTGCTTCGACTAACTAGATTTATTAGAATTATTATCCAGTCATAATTTAAAGCAGCTTTGTTAAGGAAAAGTGAATGCTTTAGAGTTGTCATGCTGCTCTTCAATGTTCAAAACATTTGTTTATGTCTCCGGACACATCACTCGAGTCAGATAGTAGCTTACCTGTATATATAATATGCCTATTGGAAAACGCTTAAATAGTTCAATGGATTAATGAAAATAACCGCATCGTTAGATTAGATTCATTAGGTTAGACGTGAATTAAGATGTACGATTAGTGCAATCTGATTGTGTACAACCTTGTAAATGCTCATTTTTTTTACACATTACTAGCAATATAGTTCTCACCAGAAATTTACATAGATAGATTCGCGGTTAGTAACATTGCACACACGAAAACTTTCTCGAGTCCACTGACTCAACGTATATAAAATTGCTGGCCTAAGCAGCCCAGTATCTAAATTTTGCTTATCACTAGTTGGACAGCGGGTTATCTTGTTAATTCTTGCATAACAATTGGCATTTCTAAACACAGATACAATGGAACATTCAAGGAGGCGCCTTTACGATGGACCATATTCCAAATGTAAGTGATTTTATCTTTTCTGTTTTACATATTGCATCTTTATTAGTAGTACATACATAGTAAATCCTGCGGAGTATTGCAGACATTTTTCTCACATATTATATATATTCCCAAAAAAAAAAAAAAACACAAGAAGGTGATTTCTTTTGACTTAGTCCAAAGAAAGAAAGTTTATTAAGAGCGTTAGCTGGTTCTTCATCCGGTGACGCAAAAGTAGACCCAATAGTTAGAATAGTACCCTGTGATATAAAATAAAAGCAAAAATATATATATAAAGAAACAACAAGAAAAATTAATAATGAAATATAATGAAATCCGAATATGAAGTTCTAAAAAGGGAAAGGGCTTGGCGTTATTGATTGTTTGGCAGCGAACATTGGGGCAGAGTTATCTCGCGACGGTTTTTGTGTTGTGACATGTAGTAGAGACTAACCTTGTAGTAAACCTCATAAACGTTAGTTCAGTAGTTCCAGCTATACAATCTTGTACGATGCGCAATGTATAACGAATTTGTAAAGAATTTTTTTTGTAAATGAATTTTATAACGTAATGGAGATGTATTGAACTTTTTAATTCTTCCCTTACTATCCTGGAGCCCTCTCACATAGGATGACGGTCGTCTAGGCTGGCCTAGTCTCTCTCTCTTTTACAGGTCAATTAGGGACTTTGGAAAATTGTGCCACCCAATGTCAATTGGGAGGATGGGGCTGGCAAAGGAAGGTATAACACCTACGCCTTCCACCAAAATATAGGTAAGTGACGTAAGGGTCCCTTCAGGACCGAATGTGCCCCCCCCCCCCCACACACACTCTGCGAAAATAGTTGAGGCGAACTAGCGTGCCGCCCTGCAGTCAACGCTGTCCGTCGGGTGATCTGTCAGCTCATGCTGGCAGTCTGGACTTCACGTCCTAGCCAATTACTCATCATAATTCCATAACATGCATTCCTAGCTGTCCGTAAAAATGTTAAAGCCTAAAACGAAATTCTATAGAACAGAAAAACAGAGCTTGGACGGAGTTACAAGCTTTAACAGAGGGGAGCAGTATTATGAAATACGTTATTGGAGCCCCTATCTAATCTAGATAGATGCTAGGTATTATGAATGCATTGAGCTTGAGACCGCTCTATGGGCTCAAGGCTCAGTGGATAATCAGATAAGGTTGAATTGCACTGTTACAACACTATATAAACGTCCACACTGCGCTATTTGGTTTTCTACATCGATTAATAAACCAAAACGCGCTCCACTCTCTACGTGAACTATGCAGATTCACTTCATATAGCTTTTGTTGCCAAAGTTCAATGAATATACCTCCTGTGAGTTGATCACTTTCAATTTAGACATGCAAAAGAAAAGAATGCAAATCAGCTTTAACAAGCTGGATTCTGTAATATTAACTGTTTTGGAATAGAGAACTTTTCTTAAATCCACAAGATAACAACGGCCAAGACTACCGAAATGTAGAACATCTTTGTCGAAGAAAAATACGTCCGCTATCAAAAAGAATCGAGCGTAAAAATCGCGTAAACTGAATTCAACTTTATCGGGATCTAACTGTTCAAGGTATTCTGCATGTGCAACAAATATCGAGTCCAAATCGAATTGTGTCCGTAAAACAGGGTACCAAAAAATCTAGGAAATACCCGTGTAAGTCACCCAGTGATAAAAATTACGAATGTATTGCCTCAATAGCATAATTTGCAGCTTCAAAGGACTTATCGAAACAACAATCATTGATCATCGTCAGCAAAAGATCATGACTTTGATCGTTAATAATTGAAAAAACAATAAACAATTTCAAATCTAAGTCGTATACCTTTTCCATTTCAGCAGTTATGCGTTTGTAATTTGCATTACCTTCCAATAATAGATCTCGTAGCTTAGCCAAGTATTTAGGTTTGGTTTCATTTTCTTCTTTATGCTAGTTTTTCTTAAAAAAAGCAGTAAATTCATAGTATCCCTTTCGCCATAGAATTTTTAAGTCCCGTCAAGATGCAAGTCCTTTGACATTTTCAAATCTCTCCAAACTAATTCCTCTCATTTGCAAATAATAATTGTTCATCTTTTCAACATGTTCACGAGACCACTGCATTACAAATTTGATAAGATTTGTAATAATTATATATTCTCAAATTTACAGTGAAGAATTGCAATTGCATGGAAGTGTCAATTAATTTAAAAAACAAAAAGAAAACAAAACCAATATGTCATAAAATTAAATGGAAAAAAGTAATAAACTAGAAGTATAAAAGGAAAAAAAGTACAGCCCTAACGAAACTAAAGGTTGCTTTGCCCCAGGGGAGAATGAATTGCTAATCGAGCAAGTTTTACTAGTAGCATCTTTCATAAATATTAGGATACTAGTGGATTTTCAATTAGGCTTTCCCCATTAAACATGAAAAAGTTAATCAACACTATACTGTTCACATTTTAACCTGTAATTGGACGAGTAAATAAATAAAATATTGCCAACTTGTATTTAAATAAGTAAAATATTGCTAACTTGAAATTAAATAAGCAAAGTATTGCTAACGTGTAAATAGTGCTAACTTGTAATTAAATAAGTAAAATATTGCTAACTTGTAATTAAATAAGTAAATGGTGCTAACTTGTAATTAAATAAGTTTTATAGGAACGTCGAAAATTAAAGACTCTTCGAAAGACGTGTCTAGTAGTGTCGTGGGCTCCCTACAGGTGGAAACGGGAGCTTGAAGATCTGCAGAGAAGTTAATCAGGTTCCCTGCTTTTACTAAAGGATTGTTAAAAGCCGTGTGAATGTCAGATGGATGGCCGATATCACCAGAGTCACTGAGTGATATTAACGAACAGTCTAGTGATTCGTTGGTTATGTCTGCTGATTGAGCGGACCATCCTCCCTGTTCAATGATTGAACTGGATTCGTTGGAACTGTTGTCGTTCAAGACGTCGAACCTGGTCGAGAAAAGGTGTTGGGATTCCCGATCCGTCTCTCGTTTTTCGCCAAGCAGTGCCTACAATTTGGCTTAAAGAAATTTTTGCGTCCGCATCCATAGCAGAACACTTGTTGTCTCTCCTGTAAACAGTCTTGATAATCGTGGCCTTTCTGATCACAATTCCAGCAAATCGCCGCGGATCTGTTTGTAATAGCTGATAAGTCTTGCAAGCTATTGTCACATCTAGGTAACATGGGCACGTCAAGGCAGAAATCTGCTGCTTCCTCGATTTCACTCACTCGCTGATGTCGATGCGAGTACAAGCCGCTAGCAGTCGCAATGCGCAATCGCGTAGCTTGAATTTGAGTGACGAGTGATCTTAACTGACTGATATTATTGGTAGGGTGCAGACAGATGTTCTCCTGAATCTCAGGCAGTAGATTGGACTTGACGATTTCCCAGAATTCTTGGTCTGGCATGGAGTTCTGCAATTGATCTCGCAGCGGTACTAGGTGATGGCGGTACATAGAGAATGATTCTCCGGACTTTTGCTTTTTTGACATCAGCTGCACTCGGATTTTCAAGTCATCCTTGGGCACTCCCCATTCAACAACCAATCCAGTTTTGACAAATTCCCAAGTTGGAAAAGGGTTGTGCCTTAGTAGAGACCAGTACCACTCCTTCGCTGGTCCTGTCAATAACGTGAGCATGACCTTACAAGGAGGCCAATATCTTCTTCTAGAGCGGAGTGCGTGAGTCAGTTACGTCCCCGACTACACGTGCCACATAAAACCTTGGGAATTACCTTAAACTGCATAATTTCTGCCTTATCCTAAATTTTATTTCCCACGACAAATAAAATTTGTGCATAAACGTACTTTAGATGATAAAGCTTTTCATAAATATACTGATGATAAAGCATTTCATAAATTCTAAAATGTAATTAAACACTTTTGTTTTTCTGTAAACGGCTTAGTGTAATCGAACACTTGTTTTTCTGAAGTGAAACTTCACACGTCTGAGTTATTTCCGCCAAAAGGCTAAAAGCTAATTGAGTGAAATAATTAATTTCAGTTTTGTACGGATTATTATTAGAATCGGTTGTCGTTTTGGAAATAAAGTTCTTCTCAATAAAAAGATTGTTCTGTTTTTTAGTTATTGTTTATTTTTTCCCTACTTGGTTTATTAAGGATCATTACTGGCGCAGTCGGTAATATTTCCACAATTTGGAATCCTTATAAAAGTCCTGTCGTTAATTCGGGAGTTAATCGTAGCGGATATGAAATTTATTAACGTTGTTAATGCGAATATAAATTTCGTGGTGAAAGAATTTCCGAAATTTTTTTTCTCTCTTGAATATTGTCTTTTATATATATATGAAATTTGTGTCAAAAGAATATTGACTAGTGAAATTAATTGGAAATTGAAAGTTCACTGTGAATACTATACCAATATTAACTCAGTGTCGAAGGTACATCGACATATAGTGAATTCGCTGGACAACTAACTGGAATCGAAGCACAGCAACGAGAGTACATCCTCTCCTGGTGGATCTTAATTCTTCAGTTTTAGCGAACCAGCAACAACAAAACAGAGTTATTGAGATAACTAAGTGGAATCAAAGCATAGTGACAGCGTATATCGTCATCTGGTGGATTTTATCATTCACGACAACAGAACTAATTAAGATGAAACAAAGGAAGAGGGAAATGCAGTTTTCTTGTCTGAATATTATTATTGTATTGGTCGGGTAAGTCCTATATTGATGCATTATTAAAATTCCTTTATGTCCTTCTTAAAAAAATTAAAACATCCCAAAGTCCCGTACACTACTCGAAAACCAGAGTCAATAGAAAACGCCGCTGAATACGGATATTCGGATTCTGAAATTTATTCTGAAAATCTAGATAATAAATCAAATAGTGTAGATTTAAACGAAATAAAACTTGAAATAAATAACGAAAGTTCACAAAATATATTTAGTATCAAAATGGTAAACGATCAAGTTAATAATAACGTGTCAATAATAATATTCAAGTCGCAAGTGATAGTAACAATAATAGTGTTGTAGATGTTAATCAGATTCTCACAAATTTAAAAATTCCTGATGCCATCAAAGAATTTCGACGGTAATCCAAGATCCTTGTTCGACTTTATCGATAATGTGGAAGTGATTTTAGGTTTGATGATAGGAATTGATGGCACAAGTTATGCCAAATTCTTAATATTAAGAAATAAAATTATCGGTGATGCAAACAAGGCGTTAAACATGTATGGTACACCAATTAGGTGGGAAAATATTAAAAATAATCTGACCACACATTATTCTGACAAACGGAACGAAACAAGTTTAATTAGTGATTTACATTGTTTGAGGCAAAATTCGGACTCAGTTGAAAAATTTTATTCACGAGTTATTGAAATACTTTCAACAATCACTAACCATATCAGAGTTCATGAAAGTGATCAAAATGTCATAAATTCTAAACAAAAACTATACCAAGAAATGTGTCTAAACTCTAAACACATTCTTATCAGGATTGAGAGAACCATTTGGGTCTACAATTAGGGCCATGCGACCAGGTACGTTAGCGCAAGCTCTAAATTTCTGTTTAGCTGAACAAAATACATATTATATGAAGAATACACAGCAAATTTAATATAATAACGTTAGAAAACCACCGATCAGACCTATTCAACCTGTATATAATTATCCAATTGCAACACCAGAATTTCGTTCACAACTACAAGGAGCATTTTTCCAACCATCTCAAGATTCAAATTTCCAGCAAACTTATAGACCAGGCTTTCAAAGACCAAATATTCACACACCCCACAAACAATTTCCACAGAATTCTTTAAATCACAACCACCCTCCAAATAATAGAAACTACAATCAAAATCGAAATCGTCCCGAACCAATGGATACCTCTAGTGGAAATACATACTTAAAATATGGCTGTCGTGTCCCCAGTAAAACATTCGCGTAATCCACATATAAAACTTTATTTAATTAATCTACTTCGAATAACAACACAATTTGAGCTTCTTTACTGATACTTATAACTCTTAACTCCTAATCGCCAAACACAACTGAGCAACCTGATCCACTCGCAAAGTCGGGTCACCTGTTAGAATCTTTACAGGCGGAAGCGACTCTGACCTAGTGACTAGTGCAATACCTTGCAATTAATCGCAAAGATTACATCAGTCACTGCCATCAGCTGGAGACCCCAATACTTTTAGTAAACAAACAGTAAGCCCAGCTAAGCATTTCACTATGCGAAGGGAATTACTTAACCAAGGCTTAATGCTTAATTACGACAGCATGGCGTTTCTTCTCGAGAATTCTTCCTCGAGAAAATAGTATAATTCGTTTTCCTCATTTCTCGAGAAAATAGTATAATTCGTTTTCCTCAATTCTCGAGAAAATAGTTTATTCTCGAAAAAGGCGCCAGCACTTAAGTCGCAACCAAGATATCGGAGATTTTTTTTTCTAATAGTCCCATGCTGCCTGAGGCTGACATGACTGTATAGAAATCATAGGAATGCGTAACAAATTAAATCGAAAATCGACAGTAGCAAAAACATATATATAAGTATATAGAATATAAATTCTGGTAATTTTAGAAGCTATTGCCACTGTCTTCAGAGCTCAGTACAGGCATGTAGTAGCAATTAAATAAGATTTAATGTATACAATACTAACTTTTCCTACCGACAATTCTCAGAAGTTTATAAAGTCACATTTTAAGAAGAATAGTATAAACTGAGATAACTTACATCTACATATGACAACCCCAAATGAAGCAACATTTTTTACTGATAGCTTTTTTAGTTGAATATAAAGTTAAAGAGCTTTGAAAAAGTGATCCGGGTTTATATAGAGATTTTCATATCTAGTTGTATGATGTTTGTGGTATAACTAAGAATTTGGTAACTTTTAATGTTTGCAATAAGATTGTAAACATTCAGCAAAACTTTATCTTCTGATACAGATTGAAGGTATACACTATTATAAACTGAAGGAATCAATTATCGGGCCAAATAGTTCCTCTTCACGGCAATAAGCCAAAATACGATTTGAAGGCCCTACTACTGATCAAATAATTTTAAGGTATAAATGTTTATTAAAAGCCACAAAGAGAGTCAATCTGCAACGTAATCCTACAAAAGTAAGGCAAGTGATGATGAAATTATATATTGTACTGTAAAAAGGAGGAGTTAAGTTAGCTCAGATCATAATGAATCTAAAGGATGAAGAAAAAAATTTAGTGTATCTATTAACGTACCATTATAAATAAAAGATACATGGATGTTATCGTATATAAAAACTTTCTAAAGATTCGTCAAATCTTCGGTCGGTAGGTGTTCTGCAGAAAAAAACGTTAGTTAGAGTTGCTATAACACAAAAATTATATGGAACTGGTATTTCAATTGAAAAAGATATTGTACTGTAGGTAATAAGTGATGGTGCTGCCGTTATGCAGGAAGTTGAATTGGAAAGTTGTGTGTTGCAAATCAGCAACTATGCTATAATCATGGTTTGCACTTAGCTATTTTGAAATTTTTTTAAAACTGTTTACATTGAGAAGAAGAAAGAAAGTAGCGATTCAGGAAGATGTAGTAATAGTGAAAATGAAGATTTTTCACCAGAATATGAATTGGATTTTCAATTTGAATTAGTGAGAAACAGAGAGTTGCAAATGCGAAAGCTTATACAATTACAATTATGACAGGAGAATTTTTGAATATTTTCACAGTTTTCCGTATATGTACTGTATATCTACGGAAAATTGCAAAAATATTCAAAAACTCCCCTGTCAAAAATATCGTTTTGCAAAATAATGAATATAAATAAAAGGAAGTGTAATTACTTTTGAATTATCAGACAAGTTAGCATACTATGGAGATTATGATCAAAAAGAAAATGTCAGCAATGACGTTTTAGACGTTTTCTATTGCAATTAAAGATAAAATAAGTAACAGAATAAACAAGAACATCATAAATCTTTACGAAGTCTCACTTGAGGAGAAACAGATTATGTACACATCTTTTAGACTATTCTCGAAAAATTATATGAACACAATTGCAAAAGAAATCTAAATAGATAATTTGTTTGTTTTGAACAGTTTTATACTGACGAAGCAGGAGTTAACGAATTTCTAACCAATGGAAATGAAGAACTGGTTCTTCAAGAACAACATAAAGTTATCTATAACAGACAATTCCAGAGTAGTGAGCTCTGGTGTTGCTGAAAATTATTAAACAATAATTCAATGTATTTCAAGCAACGGGTACAAGAAAAACGAATTTGGAACTGCATACTTAGAGATGATTTGTCCAATAATTAATTAGTAATGAACGTCATTTTACTATTCCGAAGGATTTTGTTAAGAAGAAAAGAAATCCATTGCTCAATACTACTTTGGATGCGCTGTGATTTTAAAAAATTATATCAAAGCTGAACAATAAAAGAATTAAATTATATTTTCCAATCATTTTATATCTACACCTACATATTGAAATAATAAATAAAATATATGAATTCAGTATTGAAGAGTGATACATATTTCACTGTTATATAACATTTTAAATTAAATACAAGTAAAAAAGCTAGAATTGTTCTAAGTCCAATTCTTATGATACCCTAGATGAATGCCCGTATTAAATTTCGTATGGTCACCGATCTATTCAAGTTTGATTTTTGACGTTGTTTTTCGCATATATTTCTAGAACGGTTTGTCGCACAGAAAAAATGATTATAACCAATTTTATAGAATTTCGTATTCTGAAGAAGTTTTTAGTACAATAAAAATGTGTTGGACTGATCGGTTTCAAAGTATACGTAAAAAACATAAATTTTTATATGGCAACACCAAGAAGAAGTTGCCCGATTTAGTTCATTTTTTACATTTTATTTGGTAATGTAGTAATAACATTATGTACGAAATTTCAGCTCTCTACACTGACGCGCTCTCAGGCAGTGTCCAAATATATAGCGGAAAACGAAATTTTTATATAGCAACCCCACGTAGGAGTTGCCCGATTTGTCTCATTTTCGAACTTAATTTTACTTTTTTTTTAAAGTCCGTGTACAAAATTTCAGCTCTCTAAGTAGCGTTCTCGAGTTATCGTGCGCACAGACGGACGGACGGACGGACATGTAAAAATTAAAATAACTTTTAATATTATGAGTGGGTGTTCAATCCATTTTGATCTGCCATCATTATTTCGAGGTATTACAAACGGAATGACAAACTTAGTATACCCCTATAGATTTCATCTAGGGTATAAAAAGCGAGTAAATGTTATTTTATATATTACATGAGAATTCTCGAGATCTCTGAGAAATAAGAGTTAATTTTTTCTTTTCTCGAGAAATGAAAACTATCGATAAATCTTAAACACTAACAGCAGTGGATGCGACAGCTGTTTAATAAACAATTCGCAATCGCCAAGCATTTACTATGCGAAGTAAAAATGCTTAGATACTGCAAACTGCTTAATTAGTCGTACACCTGCTGCTAGCTATGATGTCACAACCGAAGAATGATTAATATTGGGCCACGACATTCCTCCCTCCTGTGAAAGACTAATTAGTTTCAGCTACATTGTACATTTTATCATATATGTGTATACAATATTTGTTTTTTTTTATTTTAACATCTTCTAAATGCTATCTTAACAATAACTACTTCTCTTAACTCAGTGCTAATTTAAAAACCTGTATTTTTTTATTTACTTTTTTTCACGTGCTCTAATTTATTTCTTCAGACAATTTTTTTGTCAATTATAATTTTATTATAACCTTAGCTCTAATTTTGACATTTTAGAAATAGTTTTACCATAATAACAAAAAAAAACTGTACAATTATTTCTAGGATTATATTTACTTATACAAAATTTGATTCTAGGTTTCATTAATTATACATATATTTGTTTTATCTAATTATATTATATAACTATACTATTTACTTTCGTTTAAACATTTTTTATACCTAATTCCAAATTTTTTTTTCCAAATGAACACATGTTTTTTTTTCTAGCAATTATTAAATTAAGTTTATAACCTGAATAAAATTTTTGTGTAGGTTTAATTACTCAGAGTGATTCCGTCTATCTAAAGGTTGCCACTGTCCTATCCAATATAACACTTAGTATAACAAAAATATCTAGCCCTAAAACGGTTGTTACTACGCTAGCTATTCTAGCTGTTTTCCGACTATCGTAGGCAGGTTTGCTGTGGGCAATGTTGCTGTAGTAGGCACGATTACTCCTGCTACTAGGATAAAACTGGTAATACTTAACAGCCCGGTTATTGAGGTGGCGGCTAGGTAGATGGTGTGGGGCTGACTTTGTTGTCGATGTATTTCCCTCTCGCATGATGGCCCCATTTACTTTTTCTATCTCGGCTGCATGATCTCTCCAGGATTGGTTAGCATTGTCGGCAGCTAACAGCCGTACCTTACGACTTTGATCGCCATCAGCCATAGGCTTTGTAGATCTATTTCTGGTGCTCATGCTCTCCCATGATAGTAATTCCGAAAATGAGGGTTGTCAAAGAGTAATATTTCGCTGAGCGTGGTCCTCTGATGTGACCCATAGGTCGCCGATCTGAAGGTGGCAGTGCTCTTCGATTGATAACACTCCGGCGGACAATAGTTCTCCAATCGCTGTAGGTGTATCGCGGCAGTTTACCTCTAATTTCGTCCTTTCGGCCATCACGAACTACCAGTGGGTAATCATGCGGAATAGACTGTTCAATTTTGGGAGAATTTTTTCCTTGCATGCCAGCGGGTTGACATTGAAACTTCGAAAAAGGTTGAGCACACAGCTATCACCAATGGCTGTGACGATTGGTCCCAACTGCGGGCATAGGAAACGCAGATGATTTCCGAGGGTTGTCAGTTGTTTGCATATCTCATATTGCTGGTAGTCTAGCAGGACATACTGACGATCGTGATTATTTGCTGCTAGAAATTCGGCTCCCAACTCATATACATGGTAGCCGTCTTCATCAACTATTGCAGGAATGGTATATACTTTGTGGAGTTCAAAAGCCACTTTTTCCGGTTGAGGAATGTCATTCCCACCATAATGTGTTGCGGACCCTGCATTGCGCTCACCTTAGCAATTTGAGTCAGCAATTGGAAGTCCAGAAATTCCTCGGCTAAATCCAATTGTTTTGTAGCGTTCGTCATAATTTCTGTTAGCTGCCGGGCGTGAATAATCATGGGATGAAGCTTCCCCATGCTCAGTGCGACGAGTATATTCACATAAACTTCTTGGACATCGCTGAGTTCTCGCAGTTGGAGGTTCATTAGTGTCAGTATTTCATTTATCTCCACCCTCCGCGTTAACGTTGTTATCTCCAGGTCTTGACTTTGCTGAGCGGCGGTGATGGCATTGATTTTATACCATAGTTCCTCTCGCTCCGCTGCTGCCTGAACGCGCGACGCATTGAACAGATTAAACATCGATGTCATCACTGTAGTCTGCTCTTGAAGCAAGGTGAAGGCGCGGTTTTCTTTTCCATCGAGATCCCTCAAAGCCGAGTAGATATTCTCCGAGTCTGCATGATGCATGGTTCCGAAAAGTGTCTTTGAGAGGGACCCTATACCATCAAAGAAAGATCGCTCTTTCGACGAGGCGGTTCCGCATCGGTGTGGTGCTTCAACTCATCATCCTGTCTCCTAATCTTCGCCATCCAGCTTCCTATTTCCTTAGTGGCTAACTCACATCTGTTTCCGAGTTCAGTGTGGTTGATTTTCGTGCAGAGCTGTATAACCAGATTGCTGCCATTTTTTGCGAATTCCAGCTCGACTGCTAAGTCCGGTATTTCTACTTTTCGAGCAATACTCCGGACTGCATTATGGGCCTTATATTGTAGCCCAGCTGCCCAGCGTATGACAAGCTGATGAACATCAACAAGATTATGGCAACTGCTTCCATATTCAACTTCTTAACTTATCCAAACTAACTATATGGCAACCTTCTTAATTTTATCCTCCCTAGTATACAAAAATAAAAGAAACCACTCTGTATATAATTTATTTAGTAGCGTTTTTATTATTATTTATTAAAACAAAATAAATCAGGGTATAGATTTAGTTTATTTTACTATCTATCCACTTCCTCTTTCTCTCTCTCTCCCGCCTTTCCCCCTTTTTTTTAATTACTTTTTTTATTAAGTGTTCTTTTCTTTTTTACACTTTTCTTAACTTTTCTTTTTATTTACCAATTTTTTCAATGAGTATGTTGTTTTTTTATTTTTTCTCTGCCTACCTTAATTTTTTTCTTTACTTTAATATTATTTTTTCTTTTACTCTCTTTACTTTAGTTTCTTTTTAATTCTCTTTTTTTATCTTTTTTTTTTACTTTTTTTTTAATTCTCTCTCTTTTTAAACCATATTTTTTTTTTATTTAGTGTTCTTTTCATTCCAATTATAAATTTTTTCTACAAGTCCATATGTATATGCCGATTCTTCTGGGCTTCTTTTAGCGTCCATCTCCTGAACGGATTCCGAATCGGGCCACTAGGTGTCTTCTTTCGTCCCTTCTTGTACGCTTCTGCTGCTTTACTTTTACCTCTTTTCCGGCTGCGCCAATTTGTCCCCAGTAAAACACTCGCGTAATCCACATATAAAACTTTATTTAATTAATCTACTCCGAATAACAGCACAATTTGAGGTTCTTTACTGGTACTTATAACTCTTAATTCCTAATCGCCAAACACAACGGAGCAAACTGATCCACGCGCAATGTCGGGTCACCTGTTAGAATCTTTACAGGCGGAAGCGACTCTGACCTAGTGACCAGTGCAATACCTTGCAATTAATCGCCAAGCATTACATCAGGCACTGCCGTCAGCTGGAGACCCCAATACTGTTAGTAAACAAACAGTAAGCCCAGCTGAGCATTCCACTATGCGAAGTGAATTACTTAACCATGGCTTAATGCTTAATTAAAACAGCAGTGGATGCGACAGGTTTTTAATAAAAAATTCGCAATCGCCAAGCATTTACTGTGCGAAGTAAAAATGCTTAGATACTGCAAACTGCTTTATTAGTCGTACACCTGCTGCTAGCTAAAGTTATGATGTCACAACCGAAGAATGATTAATATTGGGCCACGACATTGCAACAAACCAATCAACAATTCTCCTCATTCATCTAAATTTCCAAATTTTATAGCCGAAGAGTTGTTTAATGTGGAATGATGCAATAAACCCCAATTTTATACTTCTCATAATGACCCAATAAATGAAGCGCAATACCAAGAACAACGTGATAATCAAATCAATTACAATAATGATAACTGCAGTAAATATTTCCAAACTCTGGACGAATTTTATCACCCAATTGAACCGAGCCAGAATGAAATTGATGACGAAAATTTCCCATCAATTGCCTCGGAGATCAAATAGGATATATAGATTTCAACACCCACCAATCATACCTCTTACCGTATATTCACATCTTAGATATCGACAACAGACCGTTAAAATTTCTTATACATACAGGACTGTCCTTCATAAACCCAGATTTAGTAAATCCAAATATAGTGGAAGAAATAGTTCCAGTCAGAGTAAAAACAGCTTTCAATACTCACTCAATTAACAAGCAAATTAAATTAAATGGGTTCAGAAAATTAAAAACAAAGGAAAGATAGACATTTTTATTATTCAAATTCCACAATTATTTCGATGGGTTATTGGGGCTAGAATCAATGAAAAAATTTGGAATTACCTTAGATTTTATTAATTCTTTGCTAAAAACAAAAGCTGTATCCATACCAATAATATATAAAAACTATATGTCTAGATAGACAGTATACAGCACCACCTCGCAGTAAAATAATAGCCCACTTACCAGTAGATATAAAATCTGGAGATATTCACACGAAGCCGACAAAAATAAATTAGCAATTGATAGTACCAGAAGGTATGTTTAAGGCAAATGAGTGGTACTCCTACATGGAGGTGATTAATTTTTCAAATTCTCCCCAGAAATTTATAATCGAACAACCAATAAAAGTTGAACCACTTAGTGAAAACAAATTCTTAGATATTCATAATTTCTCAATTAACAATGTAGAAAATGATCGTCATACTTCAGATATGTCAAATTTAATTCGAGTTGATCACCTAAACTCTGAGGAAAAACATGCAGTCATAAAATTATGCAAACGTTTCGAAGATGTATTCTTCAAGGAAGGCCAAAACTTGAGTTTCACGAACCAGATTAAACATGATATGAAAACAAAAGATGATATTCCCATCTATACAAAATCGTATAGATACCCGGAAATAAACAAATACGAAGTTCAACAGCAATTAGATGCCAGTGGGAAACAATGGCGATTGGTCGTCGATTACAGAAAGTTAAATCAAAAGACAATAGATGATAGGTATCCCTTACCCAACATAACCGAAATCTTGGATAAGTTAGGAAAACGTCTTTACTTCAGTACACTCGATTTAGCATCCGGATATCGAAGTGAAACCCGAAGACATACCCAAGACAGCATTTGCTGTGGAAAATGGACATTACGAATTTGTACGAATGCCATTTGGGCTCAAAAATTCCAAAGAGTAATGGATAATGTTCTGCGTGAACTGCTAGGAAAAATTTGATAATTTTCTCGATGTCACTCCAAGAACATCTTGAAAATCTTGCTGTGGTATTCAAAAAATTAAGGGAAGCCAATTTAAAGATCCAACTTGATAAATCGGAATTCCTTCATAAGGAAATAGCTTTTCTGGGTCATATAGTCACACCAAATGCTGTTAAGCCAAATCCGGATAAAATAAAAGCAAAAGCAAAAATTTCCAATCCCAAAAACGCCCAAGCAGATCAAGTCTTTTTTGGGTTTGTTAGGTTACTACAGAAAATTCATTAAAGATTTCGCCAAACTCACGAAACTATTAAGCCAACGTTTGAGAAAAGAAAACCAAATAAGATTAGACTCCCGATACATACAATGCTTTAAAACATGTAAGAAGATTCTTTGCAACGAACCAATACTACGATACCCGGATTTCTCTAGAGAGTTTATTTTAACAACCGACGCAAGTAACGTCGCTATTGGTTCTATACTGTCACAAGGCCAAATAGGTTCTGATAGACCAGTTTGCTACGCTAGTAGAACGTTAAACAAATCCGAACAAAATTACAGCACTATCGAGAAGGAGCTTTTGGCCATCGTATGGGCCACCAAATACTTTAGGCCTTATTATTTGGGAGGAAGTCTAAGATCATAACCGATCATAAATCCCTAACTTGTCTTTTCTTACCTAACTCAAAACTAGTTCGTTTAGGGGTAAAGAGAACTCTAACGCAGATGCTCTATCTCGTGTCGAGATAAACGTTACAGAATCCCTACAAAATAACGTCGACGACACCGAAATTCTTACAGTACATGCCGCAGAAGAAAACTCAGAAGACGGAATACCTATATCAAAGCGTCATTTAAATGAATTCTCACACCAGTTAATCTTAAAGATCGAAAATTCATCTGAACATAAGAAATCCTTCAAAATATTATTCAAAAATAAACGCCGACACACAATCAAAGCGAGCAACCTAGATAATGAGAATAATGTAATAGATATTCTTAAAAATTATACGAACCCACAGAAATTAACTGCTATAATGACGGATAATGATACCTTTAAAATAATTCAACAAGTATATTCCAAATTCTTCAGCAATGGAAGATTGAGACTGATTCGATGTATGACCATGGTACAGGATGTTATCGAAATAGATAAGCAAGAATTTTTAATTAGAGATTATCATAAGAAATCAAATCACAGAGGAATTACTGAGACATTAGGTCACTTAAAAAGAAACTATTACTTCCCAAATATGAAGGACCTCATAACTCGTATAATTAATTGTTGTGAAATTTGTTTAGAAAACAAATACGAACGAAATAAGTAACCTATAAAATCCGAACTATCAGAAACACCATGCAAACCTTTACAAATAGTGCACATAGATATCTACTCAGTGCATAAAGAAAATTTTTTGACCATAATAGATAAATTTAGTAAATTCACCAGTGCTTATTTATTATCAAACAGGAATAACATAAGTGTAATCCAAAGTCTTAAACATTTCTTTTTACACCACTGAATCCCAAAGAAATTAATCTACGACAATGGTCTCGAATTTACTTCAACTCTATTTAATGAATATTTAAAGCTATACAATATCGAATCCCATCAGACCTCAGCAAAGAATTCGACAGGTAATTCACCGGTAGAAAGGTTGCATTCCAATCTAACCGAAATAATTAGGATCACACATAGTCAAAATAGCACAAAACCAATTAGTGAAATTATGGACGAAGCCATTCTCACATATAATAATTCCATTCACTCTAGAAGAAACCTAACTCCATTTGAAATAATATCAGATCACTATAGTACATCCCCATTATTCCCCACAAAATCAATTGTGCAGAAAAATCAAGACTATATAGAAAACCGTAAAAAAGAATACGAAAAACTAGCCAACTTAATTCACGAACGAAGCTTAAAAGTTAAACGAAATAGTATCAATATGTTAAATGAAAGTCGTAAGGACCCACCAACTTTTCAAGCAGATGAAATAATTTTCGAAGCAGAGAATAGACGAAATAAGTTAGCACCCAAATTTATGAAACACAAGGTCGTTAAAAATAATAAAATTACTGTCATTTAAAACAAAAGAAAGATTCACAAACAAAAAATTAAACCAAAACGTAACTTTTCAGGTTCATCAATGACTCTCAAGGGCAACGGTTAAATATTCAAGATTTGAGCAAAAATCAAGGATTACTATCTCTAAAATTAGAAAATGCCAGATTAATTGAAAACTATTCCAAAATGTTGCATATCATCAATATAACCGAATATCAGCTTAACGTGGATATTATTGGCAAGAATGTAGACAGTTTATTAGATCAAACAAAGAAACAAAAAGAATTTAATATTTAAACTAAGATATTGCAAAAGAAATATAACAAATTGTTGCAAAACCAAGATTTGATTGTACCAAAATATAAAGTAAAACGTGGGTTAATAAATGGATTAGGCACAGTAATTAAGGCAATAACTGGGAATCTAGATAATGATGACTATGTAGAAATCAATAAACATTTGGAATTATTACGAACTAATGAAATTAATATTGAAAACCAATTTAACAAACAAATAATAATAAATGAAAAAATGATAGAAAGATTTAATAACGTATCTAAACATATAAATGAGCAACAGAAGTACTCGAGACTTACATACAGGAGTACCAATCAAATATAGATAATAAAATTAAAAGGTTTAATACTGAGTTAGTACTTAACGAGTATTTTGAGCAATTAATGTATGATATCGAACTACTAAACGAACACATAAAAGATATTTCAGAGTCCATAATTCTAGCCAAGTTAAACATTATTTCAAAACATATCCTACATCCTGAAGAGATATTCTACATTCATGAACTATTGAAAGAACAAAATACTGATATCCCGTCGGATGATAACATTTACGAAATTATAAAATTGCAGGCTTTCTATAACGGCTCGGAATTGATATTTGTTATCCAAACTCCCATCCTATCGAAACATGATTTTTCCTTTTACCTTTTAAGAGAACTTCCCATCAATCGAAATTACACCATAAATTTAGAAGCACCTTTCCTATTGCACAACAAAAACATGTATCAATATATGGATAAGCCTTGTCAACAAATTGATAATACAAGATACTGTCCCAAAATTTCCCTAAAGGATATAGAAGCAGATTCATGTGTACCCAATATCATAAGTAACAGAAAAGCAGAGTGCAAATTAATCGAGAACGAGATGGAAGAAGGCATAAAAATGTTGCAGCCCAATCTACTACTAATTATCAGCCAGAATACAACATTAGATGAAACAACGTGCGACTCAGCTATACAGAATAAAGTATTAAAAGGAGTCACTCTCATCAATTACAACAACTGCATTATAAGAATTAACAACATTACGTATTCGAGTAAAACAGCAACGTACTGGGATTCAATTCAAGTCATACATACATTCTATAATGAAGTCAACAGCAGTTTTATTACCGGAAAATTAAGCCTGAGAAAACTAAATAATTGGACCATAGAGAATACGGAAGCAATCAAGATATTAGCTCAAGACACCAATTCGTCCGAAAGCCGATACTTAACCATAATCCTTTCCAGTCTATGCATAATGATCACTTATTGCAGCTATAAAGTCTACAAACAATTAAGGAAAGGATCCGAAGTACACAACCCTCACGTTATCCTCTATACCAGCGAAAGTGGACCAACCAGAAGATCGGTCAGATGGCCTTCGCTTCATTCTAAGGAGGGAGGAGTTACGTCCCCGACTGCACGTGCCACATAAAACCTTGGAAATTACCTTAAACTGCATAATTTCTACCTTATCCTAAATTACATTTCCCACGACAAATAAAATTTGTGCATAAACGTACTTTAGATGATAAAGCTTTTCATAAATGTACTTTAGATGTTAAAGCATTTCATAAATTCTAAAATGTTATTAAACACTTTTGTTTTTCTGTAAACGGCTAAGTGAATCGAACACTTGTTTTTCTGAAGTGAAACTTCTTTTCACACGTCTGAGTTATTTCCGCCAAAAGGCTAATTGAGTGAAATAATTAATTTAATAATACTCCGTATTAGAATCGGTTGTCGTTTTGGAAATAAAGTTCTTCTCAATAAAAAGATTGTTCTGTTTTTTAGTTATTGTTTATTTTTTCCCTACTTGGTTTATTAAGGATCATTACTAGTGCTTCGACGTGAAAAATAAACTCATCTACTGATAGCTCGGAGTTATTGCCAATATACGACAGGTTCCATCTCCTGATAGGACTCGATTGTTAGAATGTGGATATGTTGGAGGAACGAAAGGTGCTGCAGATGGAAAATAAGGTCTGTGGTGCCCAGCTGAGAACGAACGAGTGTCGATTGCGCGGGTCTCTCTGATTTCCCAAAACAATCTGGGCGATTGGACCCGTTCTCCAACAGGTGGTGGTGGTGGACGGGAAACGGCCGCCTGTTGAATCACAGCAGAGACTCGCTGTCTGACGTCGGTGATCTCATTACGTAGAGCATTCATGCTTTGGGTAATCTCTGCATGTACCAAAGTCTGTAGCTGAGTTCGAAGACCAGATATAATTAGGTCGGTGTCTATGAGGCCCTGCCCCGAAGGTACAGGTGACAGACTATTTCTTCTCCAGCTGTTATGCGATTGAGGGACTGAGAGTAGCCCACGAGACAAAGATTCGCGACCTGACGGTGGAATTGTCGGTTGAGGTACTTCAAGATGTACGGACTGTTGCGGAAAAGCTTCCTTCGCCTGACGAGTGTGGTACCTCTTCGGGATCGCACCGGTATAGGCAACGAAGTCTTGCTGTGTGATCGCGCATCGACAATTGGGGAAATTGGCTTGCTCTCCTATCCATGCTCGCAAACATGCTTTATGAAAGCCATGACACCAGATAGTAGTCACAGGCTTTCGTCTGGCGGACCAGTCTCCGTCTTGACAGATGGAGCACTGTTCTGGCATCTGTACTGGGACTTCAGTCGCAGAAGGTGGCGTTCACCTAGTAGCCATCTCGAAGAATACAACTCAACAGAACCGAAATAGTATTACGAAAACTTGAACTATAGCCCAAGCAAATCACGATAAGAATTCAGAATAGAAAATTTAACAGCGATCAATGTCTACAAACGTATAGCAGAAACAAGATCTTCAAAACTAAAATAAATGTAATTCACCGTATCGAAATTATGCTATAAACTACGACGGATTGGGTACTTACATAAAAATTTATGAGCTAAGCTCAAACTTTTCGGAAAAACGGAATACAAATTCAAAAAATTTTATTAGCTAAACTCCAACTTTTCGGAAAAACGAAATCAGAAATAAATTATCATAAAAATCTCCTCCCTCTCTCCAAGAGTTAATCCCAACACAAAATTCCTCCAGGCCCATCCCCTCCGCAAACAGATCAAAAATATGCGGCAAGGATAAGTAGTGTGAGTGTGTGCATGAAAAATCTTGAGTCCTCACAGAAATCTGGGAAGGGTCGGGTTGGAGAAGCTAGAGACTGAAAATTATACTAGAGATTTGCCAGCCAGGTATTTAGCAGTATGCCAACTCCTGATTACTGAAGGTCTCCAGCATCACTTCCATCCTCCAACAACTCTTTCCATCCTCTTCGCCTGATTACAATACTTAGCTAACCTTCCAGTTGGGCAGAGTCATGCATCTGGTCAACTAGTTAGCTAAAAGCCCGAAGGCATCTCACAGACTCACGACGACTCTGTCCAGCCAGTCGGCCAACAAAGACATGCCTCCGTGAGAACGCAATAAAAAAATTTGTGAGGCCACCTACAATTTCCAAAGCAGGAGGCCAGCGGGAAGGATCGATTCAAAAAAATTCAAAGAAACTCGACAATTGTTCCAACTTGAGGTTTGACCAAAGTCCAACCTAAAGTTGAACTGTAGAAAAAAACAATACCAAAAACTCTACGTTACTAAAATCACAATCCAAAAAAAACTAACTCACAATCGAAGAACTTTACTTTAATCATAATTCAAACACTCGCGAAACTTTAGCAAAATCTCGAAAATTTACTTTACTCAACTCAATTCAGATAACCAAAACCAGTCAAACTCAGGTCGGCAAGTAACCTCTAATGGATATGGGGCTTGACGGCAGTCAATTAGCAAACTGCCAAATGACCATCTCACAATAAGTCTCAGTCCCCAGCAAACGTCACAATTATACCACCGAAGTCTAACTGAGGTGGCCCCATGTTGGGCGCCAACTTTTGTCATGGAAGTATGTTGAGAGTGAATGGCTTGGACGTGAAGTCCCAACTGCCAGCATGAGCTGACAGATTACTCGGTGGACAGCGTTAACTGTAGGGTGGCACGCTAGCTCGCCTCTGCTATTGGCGGAGAGTGTGGGGGGGCCACGAAGACCTGCCGCTACCACCTGCCATAATCAAAAAAATTTCGTGCCTACTACCAACAAGCCGTAGCACACACTCCAGCCCTCAAGGGGCCTTGACACCACTTACCCTTACCTGTATGAAGGCACAGATGGATTGCCTTCTACTGCTTGCCCCATCCACCCAACAACACTTACGGCAGATTGTTTTCAGTGTCCCTTATTCTGACCTGAAAGAGAGGAGAGTAGCGGACCTAGACGACCTCCAAATCAAGAGGGGCCCAGGAGAGTGAGGAGAGAAACAAAGAAACTCTACGGTACCATTACGTTATAAAAAGAATTTTTATTATCTAATTATTTTTGAGATCCTGAGATCTAAATGGGATATCTTAATACTTTTCAACAAAAAAAAAAAGCTTTATATACTGATGGCAATGTGAACACATTCTAAATAAATCGCATGTGAAAGACTCTGAATGTGTAGTGAGAGCATAGTAACATAAATTCCGGTTTAAATTTAAAAACGTCCCGTCACTCCAATAGATGATCTATAAACATTCTTGTACAGAAAACTCAAGGCGGGCTTCCTTTCGGGTACTACAGGTTTTCGGAAAAACTTTTCACCATAATCCAGACTTCAGGTACGTGATGACTGGAAGTTCAAAATCGGTCATTCATCATCTTAAATTCGAATCCCAGATGAAGACGCAAAGTATTTTTTAAAACGATTACACGAACAGGGAATCTCGCAACTTGTGTACTCCTTACTTCCAAAAATTTTTATCCGGCAAATCTCGATGACAAAAATATATCTTGATTTTTCTTTTTCGTGCCTTCAAAAAATTACACTTGTTCACCAGAATCTTCTTCTTCCTCTTTTTCTCAGTCGCTTCTAGGAGTTGCCCGCCGTCAGCTGTCAAACGTGCAACCTGCCAGGATGGCAGCACATTCGCCATGCGGGTTTGTGTAGCATACTGTTGCTTACATTATGCTACGACCATAACACCAAATTATATATCTTGGCTTATCACGTCTTGCAGCAAAGATGCTGTCCATTGTGGAAACTTTCGTGCCAGCCGAATGTCTGTTCTCCAAGGCAGGCGAGACTATAACTCAAAGGAGAAACAGTTTGCAGGGAAAACGCATTTGCCAATTATTGTTTCTTCAGTCTGTAGATAGGAAGTTTTCAGACCTGTAATTTTTCATATTTATTTATTTCATTTATGCGTTATTTTTAGGAAACTTCTAATTTAAGAGGTAGGTACTTGTTTTTTTTTTTGTTTTTGTTATCTTTATTAAATTATTAATAAAGACGAGAGCAAAAAAATTCTAAACTGAAAAACACAGCATTTTTTCTATAATCTACCAGTCAGACATTTGTTCAGAGTGTTTAAAATTCATTAACATCGATGTGGTTTGTACATCGATGTTATATGATCGATATTATCGCCACATCGATGCTTGTTGGGCGATGTTGACATCGACGTTCCGTTCCGATGTCCCAGCACTAGTCCAGACTGAGAGCATGAGCTGACAGATCACTCGGTGGACAGCGTTGACTGCAGGGCGGTACGCTAGCTCGCCTCGGCTATTGGCGGAGAGTGTGGGGAGGTTCCACGAAAAAACTACCGCTGTGTCACCAGCCATATACAAAAAAAAGTCGTGCCTACTTAAAAGCCGTCGCCACACACCCGGTCCAGAAAGGACCTTCACACCGCTTACCATTACCTTGGTGAAGGCGCAGATGTTCTGCCTTCTACTGCCGTCGCCCCATCCACTCAATCGACACTGAGGGCACAGTAGTTCCAGTGTCCCTGATGATCTGAAATTGAATATATTAGCGGACCTCACTCAACCACTATCGGAGAAGCAACCAGGAGAGTGAAGAGTGAGAAGTGAAAAGCTCAATACATCTCTATTACGTTATAAAATTCATTTCCAAAAAAAAGATTCTTTACAAATTCGTTATACATTGCGCATCGTGCAAGATTGTATAGCTGGAACTACTGAACTAACGTTTTATGAGGTTAACTACAAGGTAAGTCTCTACTACATGTCACAACAAACAATGCGAAACAATCATTGACTCCAAGCCGTTTCCCCTTTTAGAATTTCATATACGGATTTCATTATATTTCATTATTAATTTTTCTTGTTGTTTCTTGATACACATATATACTTTTGCTTTTATTTGATTTCACAGGGTACTATTCTGACTATTGGGTCTACTTTTGCGTCACCGGGTGAAGAACCATCCAACGCTCTTAATCAACTTTCTTTCTTTGGACTTAGTCAAAAGAATTCACCATGTTTTTGTTTTTTTTCTTTCGGGAATATATACAATACGGGAGAAAAATTTTTGCAATACTCTGCAGAATTTACCATGTATGTACTACTAATAAAGATTCAATATGTACAACAGCAAAGATAAAATCACTTACATTTGGTATATGGTCCATCGTAGAGGCGCCTCCTTGAATGTTCCATTGTATCTGTGTTTAGAAATGCCAATTGTTATATATATGCAAGAATTAACAAGATAACCCGCTGTCCAACTAGTGATAAGAAAAATTTAGATACCGGGCTGCTTGGGCCAGCAATCTTATATACGTTGAGTCAGTGGACTCGAGAAAGTTTAAGTGTGTGCAACGTTACTAACCGCGAATCTATCTATGTAAATTTCTGGTGAGAACTATATTGCTAGTAATGTGTAAAAAAAATGAGCATTTACAAGGTTGTACAATATCAGATTTAACTTACATCTTAATTCAAGTCTAACCTAATGAATCTAATCTAACGATGCGGTTATTTTGATTAATCGATTGAACTATTTAAGCCTTTTCCAATAGGCATATTATATATACAGTATGTGATCATTAAATTAGACGCACGTTGCAAAAAACGAAATTTTCTAATAAAGGCGTGAATTCTAGAACTTAAAAGACTTTTTTAAAAGAAAACAATTTATTGTGCAATGGGGTATTTAGTTTACATTAACTTCAACGGCAAATTGTTCAATATTTCGTTACATTTCCTTTTGTTTGAATTACTTCCTTAATTCTTCGTGGCATACTATTTATACATGCATTTATCATTGCTCGCAAATTTTTATCATTGTGCCAAATATGAGTTATATTTTCCTTTAGTATTTTTATTGTAGGATTCGGACGGCTATAAACCTTTGACTTGAGGTATGCCCAGCAATTTTCAATCGGATTTAAATCCGGAGAATTGCCGGGCCATGGCAAAACCTCAATTTCTTCACGATTTAAGAAATCCTTAATTAATTTCGAGGTGTGACAAGGCGCTCCATCTTGCATAAATATAAAATTGCTTCTTGTGTATGAAAACGAATTTACATGTGGTAAAAGGACATCTGACAAAATCGTTTTATACTGGTCCTGGCGTAAAGTTCCCTCGACGAAATATATGGGACCGGGACCTTCTCCACTAATGCAGCTCCATATCATCTCCGAAGGTGGGTGTTTCACGGTTTGCTCTATACAGTCTGGATTGTACCGTTCCCCAGGACGCCTGCGCACAAAACGCACCGATTCCGTTACCGCCTCTAGACGGCACTCGTCACTAAAGATTACCTACAATATTTAAAAAATGCATTAATCTCATTTAATGTGTTGTAAGTTCGGTTATAACAATTTATGTATGACTAAATTTCACTTTACCTTTTTCCAATCTTCAACTGAAAAGTGTTGATGAAGTTTAGCCCATTGCACTCTTCTTTTTTTCATTAATACCGTTAATTTGGGCTTTTTTGCTGGCCGCCTGCATTTAAAATTTTGTTCGTACAGCCGTCGTCGTAATGTAACCAATGATATGTCCACTCCTTGCTCCTGAAATTGGAGGTGAATGGTCCTATATGGTGCCCGACGTTGTAGAAGTGCGCATCGAGTAATTTTTCGGTCTGTCCTCTTAGACGTTTTCCTCGGTTTTCCGCAATTTGCACGCTTACTAACAGGCAAAGAAGCATTTAATTTTAAAGATTTCGATATTCTGTCGACTGTTGATGCGGACACGTTTTCTTGGCGAGCAATTTGTCTATTTGAAAGATCTTGCGAATGCAATAATGTCATAATAACAGTTTTTTTCACTAGAAATGTCCTTTTCGTGCCCCATTTTCGTTAAAAATCAAAACACAGTGTGCCACTTCTTCTTCTTATTGTATAAGTGCACCAACAACCTCACGAACTTAGTTTATTTTAAAAACAAAACAAATAACTTCTGTATAACAACTAATCACTTTTAACTTCTTTCCTCGTATTCCTTTTTCCACATAAAATCCAACTTTCCCAATACATTAACACGACTAATGTGAGATAATAAAGGATCGAATTGCATTTATATACCTGAAAAACATAGTTTAGACTATTTATGACCTTTTCCTACCTCTGGAGGGTTGCAGACAAATACATACGTCTATGATAATTAGAAAAAAAATCTGTACAAAGAAAAACCATAAAATTAAAAGATGATTTTGGTGTGAGTTACTGAAATCGAGGAGTGCGTCTAATTTAATGATCACATACTGTACAGGTAAGCTACTATCTGACTCGAATGATGTGCTTCTGTTCCTCTAACCGAGTTTCTAGACAATTCTCCAGAGAACTCTTTGGATCGTCCAAACGGGTTTCCAGTGATTTCTTCTGCTCATCTAAACGAGATTCCAGAGAATTCTTTTTTTCATCCAAACGGGTTTCCAGAGATTTCTTTTGTTCCTCAAGAGCACTATTTTGATCGCCCAAACGGGCTTCCATAGATTTCTTGTGTTCCTCGACAGAATTCTTTTGTTCCTTGAGAGAATTCTTTTGTTCATCAAAACGGGATGAAATTTTACTCATTAAAGTACTTAAAAGGTGTTCTATATTCATCGCAGGCTCTTCTTCAGCTTCTGGTTCTTCGTCCAAAACGAATGTCTCAGGATTCTTTTCTTCCTCTATTAAAGCTTGTCTAAGTCGCTCGACAAGAACATTCTTTAGGCCTGTCGTTTGCATTGACTGCTTCCCCAACTCCACTTTCAATTCCTGTATGCGAAGCTCCTCTAGTTTGCGTCCCATTCTTGCGTCTTTTATTTACATATTAGTTTTCATAAATCAGTTATGCTTATATTAAATTATTATGTTATAATTTATTAAACCTTTTAGTACAAAATCTATATGAGCAACAGATGATTAAGTAATTAAAGATACATAGCTATTGTATGGTACAGTACATAGTAAAAAAATTTATGAACTCAATTCCTATTACTCTATCATCAACTTTTAGCAATATATTGGGTAGATATCGTTTTTTTATATTTACTTGCTTGTTTTTTTTTCGATAACTGTTTATTTTTGTTAGTTTGTTTTGTTTACTTTTTTGGCTGTTCCAAGCGTTCTCCCGTGGGGGTAGATTGGATGTCGTGTAATATCTAGTATATTCTAACTCTTGTAGTCACGTGCACTTGCGGTTAATATTTCCATAGGCCGTTAATTGCGGTTATCTTCATTATATTTAATCATTTATTGTATTCAATCTCTGCAGAGAGCTCTATCAATATATCCTTCCAATACTTCGAAATCCTGCTCTAGTGCGGGTTCTACTAATTGGGTATTATTTCATCATAGTGTTACGTGCCACAAAGTGAATCAAGCGACATCTGTTGGGAATGGAAGCAACTTTAGGTTAGTGTCGTCTTAGTAAACTTTGGGGTCGGAGAACGGAATATTCAGGAAGGTTCTAGGATAATTCGTAGAGTATAAATACGACGCTCTGACAGCTAGGAGGCGGAGTATTATTTCAGACAGCGAAGTGAATGAAGTAAACTATTTGGATTGCGATAATTAGAAGTACAGTACTAGCGATAAATAAAGAGTTGATTTGATAATTATTTGTGAATTTGTGAGAGTAAACAGTAAAGTTAAATAAAGAAAGAACTCTTGAATTATATCTGAAATATTGTGTTTTAAATAACGAATTAAGGCCACGCTCGTAAGAACTGGTGTCAGAAGTAAAATAAAATCGCGAAATAAAGTGGTGGCATTTGACTTTGAAATTCAAAGAGTGATTAATTTTGTGAAATCGTGTGTAAAAATTCCGAAAGATAATTTTGTATTAAACTGTGAGTGAATTACAAAAGACGCAAGAATGGGACGCAAGTTAAAGGAGCTTCGCATACAGGAATTGAAAGTGGAGTTGGGGAAGCGGTCATTACAAACGACTGGCCTAAAGAATGTTCTAGTCGAGCGACTCAGACAAGCTTTGATAGAGGAAGAAAAGAATCCTGAGACATTCGTTTTCGAGGAAGAACCAGAAATTGAGGAAGAGCCTGCAATGAACATAGAACTTCTTTTAAGTACTTTAATGAGCAAAATGGAAGCCCGTTTTGATGAACAAAAGAATTCACTCCAGGAACAAAAGAATTCTCTCGAGGAACACAAGAAATATATGGAAACCCGTTTGGACGAACAAAAGAATTCTCTCCAGGAACAAAAGAATTCTATGAAATCCCGTTTAGATGAGCAGAAGAATGCTTTGGTTGAACAAAAGAATTCTATGGAATCCCGTTTAGATGAACAGAAGAATGCTTTGGATGAACAAAAGAATTATATGGAATCCCGTTTAGATGAACAGAAGAAATCACTCGAAACGCGTTTGGATGAACAAAAGAGTTCTTTGAAGAATTGTCTAGAAAATCGCTTAGAGGAACAAAAGAATTTCTTGAAAAAATCGTTAGACGAACAAAATTTAAAAATTGAGGAAATCGAGCAGGAAGTGGCGGAAGTTCAACAAAAAGTCACAGAACAGCTTGACAACTTTATATCAGATTTGGAGAAGATGAAGCATCGACAACCATGGCACGAAGGAATTGAAATATCCAATGCAGGCAGAATGAAACCTCCAATATTTGATGGACAAAATTCGTGGCATATTTTCAAGAAACAATTCGAGGCTGCTTCCGAAGTAAACGGATGGAATGATGCAGACAAAGTTATAGCTCTGGTATTAGCACTTCGAGGTTCTGCATCAGAGCTATTACAATCTATACCGATAGAAAGGCAACGTTATTATACTTCCCTAGTACAGGCGATAGAATTACGTTATAGAGATGAACACATGCAGCAAGTATATCGCCTGCAGTTACGCAACAGGACTCAAAAGCATGGCGAGTCACTACAACAACTGCAGGCTGATGTGGAAAAATTAGCTTATCTTTCGTACTCTAGCGTAAATGCAGATTTCCTTAATGAAGTGGCAACAGAAGCATTTGTAAACGCTATTGCAGATCAAAATTTACAACAAGCGTTAAGGCTAGCAGGAAAGAAATCAACAGCAGAAGCACTAGTCTATGCACTAGCGTATGAATCTGACAGGCAAGCTTCTCGAAGTGCAGAACGAGTGAGAGAAATTTCGGTGGAGGAATGTACTTGTAACAGAATGCAGTCATCACAGAGCACTCCTTCACGCGGTATTTTGCGTTGCTGGAATTGTAATAGACTGGGACACATCCAAAGGGACTGCAGATAACGCCGACGAATGGAAGCGCTAGAAGAAGGGCAGAGATATCGAGCTGGGCAAAGATATCGAGCTGGGCAGCAGACTCACAGCAGAATACCGTCATCAGAGACCACTCCTTCGCGTGGTGTCATTCGATGCTGGAAATGTAGTAGACTGGGACACCTGCAAAACGACTATAGGAAACGAGGACGAATGCAAACAACAGAAGAAGAAAGGAGAAGATGGCGAGCTAGAGAGCAAGCTTTCCGTGGGGAGACTAGACTGCAACCTCATGACTTTGAAATCCCATATCGCAAAGGACGTATCCACGGAAATGCAGAAGCTTTTTCACAACGTCCATGCAATCCTGAATGGAAACATTGCGGACGGATGGAAGAAAAAGATGACGATGACTACAATGATGATAACGAAAGTCGAAAGAAGAAAGGAAAGAAATCCAAAGATGATGATGATAACGGTGATAAAAGTAAAAAGAAGAAACGAAAGAAATCCAAGAGCGAGGACAATGAAAGAAAGAAAAAGACGAAAAGTAATGGGTCTAAAGATGCTGATAATGACGATGATAAGGGTATAATGAAGATCGGAAAAGGTAAAGACAAAGGTTCTGACGATGATGAAAATAAGAAGCGCAAAGGCGGCAATGAAAAGGATGACAACGGCCATCAAAAGGGCAAGAAATTTGAGGACAAAGGAATCAAAGATAAAAAACGAAAGAAAAATCAAAGCATGGAAGAGCGTTTCAACAGAACATTAATCAAACATCTCAGGAAGGTCTTCAACTAAGATGACACTAACCTAAAGTTGCTTCCATTCCCAACAGATGTCGCTTGATTCACTTTGTGGCACGTAACAATATGTACCCCTTTATAAATTATTTTTAATATAGTGCTAGCGTTAAACCAATTCCTTCCAATGATTCAAATTTCGCTCTAGTGCGAATTCTACTAATTGGGTAATTTTTCTTCTATATACATCTTTTTTTTTTTGCTGGCGTGATTTCAATTCTTCCACGATCAACGTTGAATTTCGAATTCGGTAGTTTTATTACATCTGATGGTGCCGAGGCTTCAATGATATGCAGTTGATCAGACTGCACACTGTTATTGGCGTCTTCCTCTGTAACATTACATACTTTTTTTTTACTTCTTCTCCCCTCTTTGTGTTTTTTATTTTTTTTTTATTTGCCAAATGTTCATTTGTTATTACAAACTATTGTTTGATCTCTTTTGGATCCGATATATCAAGCTTTAATCTGGACGACGCATTAAGTCCAGGTTTTGCAGCATCTCTAGTATATTAGATTTCGAGATCAAACTCTTCCAGGTCTTATCACATTTAGGTTAATCGTGTATTTTATTATATACGATAGTGCTCTATCGTCCGTGCGTAATATGAATTTTCGGCCATAGACTTTCGGTTCATAATATTTTACAGGCCAATGTATGGCTGTTAGTTTCTTTCTTGTCATTCTTGTATTATAGTACTGCTGATGTAATAGTAACATGAATATGTACATACTTATATTAGCTCTTTAGTTTATGTTAAAAACAATTTTTTTAATATTTCTTCTTTATTCCAACTACCAATTAAATTTTATTTTTATTTGTTTTTACGTGTAGCTTGCCACATTTATCATGATTTCTTAATATTTAGGAATTTCATCATTTATGTGATTTATAAGAAAATGATCTCTTTCGTGGTCTATAGGCTCTGCGATATACAAGTTGTATACAAAGTCTAGGTTAGTAGGGGATATGTGTGTGAATAGGACCTGAATTGGTATAGGCATCCAAAACCTCGAAAAGTATCCTATACAAACCCTTCACAAGTTTTTACATTGCCTATAAAAGCCTGTTCCCGCATTTTTCAAAATACCTAAAACCCTAAAAACCTAAAATTGCATCAGCAATTTTCTTCACATTCCACATAAATTATAAAATTTTTTCCATAAAACGACTTGGGAAAAACAAAAGTTTCAATTTACAGGCCAAGTCGTTTTACTTAAAAATTTCGCCACTTAAACAACTTAATTAAAAAATACGATTTGCTGCGAAAAATACAATATGTTTGTACATACGTACATACATATTACGTAAAAAGCTTTCACAGTAAGAAACGCGCGCCGCACAAATGCATTGTATGTATATGCGCACCGCGATTTCAAACGAGGGAATGGTGGCTGTTGTTTTTTTAAGTGTAAGATTACATTTTTTGAAGCCACCGTCCGAAGCAAAAAAAAAAATAGTTAAAAGAAAGAAATAACCAAAAAGAAAAATTAATTTGTGTATTTTAAGAATAAGAAAATTAAGAATAGTTATGTCTTGTTTAAAATAAAGAATTAAAGAAGAGATAAAGAAAGACAACCTAGTGTTTTGTGAAACAAGAATGCCCAGCTCGATTATTAGTGAGCGGAAGTAACCAAGTTTACAAGGTGAGCGATAGATTTGATTATAAGAATTGGCGCAGCCGGTAGGATCAGAAGCTTGGTCAAGTATAAAGGTCGTAAACGCTTGAAAAGCCTTGGTCCTACACGAATCTACGGGGAACCTGTGAAACTAGCCAAACTATAAGGCTACGTCACCCCCAACGCTCGGGGTAGATATCATCTGTAGGCGCCTCTGCTCCAGGCGAGCAAGCGTTCACCCCATCAAGAGAGAAAACTAAATGAAGAAGGGACCTGCACCCACAAATCTAAGCTCCTGGTCAACACCATGAAAAAGGAAGCCAACCGGCATCTTCACATCTACACAAGGTCCAACCGACCACGGAAAACCAACTCCAGAAGGAAGATACCATCGTTCCTGGGTTGAAGGGTATTTCGAAGAAGGTTCCAAGTCCCCCTTTCAACCATATACAGGGGAAAATAAGTCAGCCTAGGGCCCCCCGATAGCAAACAGAATACCTAAAAGAAAAACTTTGTTCCTGGATTGAAAGGGATCTCGAAGTCAGAAAAAGCCCCCTTTCAATCTCCGCCAAGGGAATTAAGACGGCGGGAGCCCCCCCCCCCCTAGTAGCAACAAAAATCCAGAAGGGAATACTCTAAGAAGGCTAAAAGCCCCCCTTTTGGACAACGCGGGACGTACATACAAGAGGAAAACTCTACACCTTCATTCGACGCGGAGCAATCCGCACGTGACAATTCACAGCACCTCCGGGAAGGTACAGACAACGCCTCAGAAAACAACGCAGCACAATCAGGTAGCCAGGAGCGCCAGAATCCAGATCCATCGCAGGAAACAACAGGAGTTCGCCTTCCTGGTCCCCCAGTTGTATCTGAAGTAAGTCTAGATAAATTTTTAGATAAGTTATTAGAGAAGGCATGGGGATCCGATAAGCTCACGGTCACGCACTGCGACACTCTTGACCACAGATTAAGTCAACGCAGAGAGCAAAGGCGGACACAAATCGAGAAATTTAATTGACTATCAGAATCAGCTTAACACAAGCTCGCTGCATGGACACGTTTAATAAATAAACGTCTCAACAATACATGCGTTTCATCACTTAGTCGTTGTTAGTATTAGTATGTTACCCAAAACATAGACCAAACACCAGATGAAATGTCATGCAAAAAACTAAATTAAATTTAACAAAAGATTAAATATTATATAGACGTTTTTTTAAGACATGCTTAGAGTCGTCAACAACAAAATACTCAGTCAAATTATTAACATTAATGCACAAGCTATTAATAGGTTCATACATGCCAAAGTTTGACCTTGAGGAGTTGACATGCAACAGAGGTAGCCTTCTCAAATTGTGCCTATTATCAAGGAAAGAGATTTTGTCAAGTAATAATGGGGAATCAGCATTCGCGTTTAAGAGTTGGTGAACAAAAATTACATCGGCAACCATGCGACGTTTTTCAAGCGAGTGCATATTCAAGAGCTGCAAGCGATCTTCATAGGGTGGAAGAATTAATGAGTTATTCCAGGGTAGGTCCTTAAGAGCAAAGCGCAGGAAGTTTCGCTGAACAGACCCGATACGGACGATGTGTGTACTGTAAAAAGGAGACCAGACCTGGCTAACGTATTCAAGAAGTGGTCTCACAAAACAAGTATATAAACGTAATGTTATGGAGGGATTAGGGAACTCTCGGGACCAACGTTTTATAAAGCACAGCATAGAACTACTCTTGGATACCATGTGGTTTATGTGGGAGTTAAAATTCAATCTCTGGTCACATTTGACACCCAAGTCACAGACAGAACTAACGCGGCAAATCGGGGATGCCGAGAACCCATAGAAATAAGAGATAGGATTCAGATTCCTGTGGAAAGTCATTACCTCACATTTGTCGATATTGAGTACCAAATTATTGCTTTTGCACCAATCATAAAATTTGTGGAGGTCATCCTGTATCAGTTGACAATCATTAAAAGATTTAATCTGAGCGAAAAGTTTAATGTCATCAGCATAAATTAAGACTTTGCAGTGCTTCACTACGGAGACAATGTGGTCAATCGATAGAATAAATAGCAACGGGTCCAAATGACTCCGTTGAAGTACGCCAGACGAAGCTTTCAAGACTCTAGAAATGGAATGGCGGAAATAGATTTGGTATGTTCTGTTATCTAGATATGACTAAGTCCATTTTAGGAACGTTGTGGGAAACCCATACTTTTCCATTTTGAACAGTATCACGGAGTGAGATAGTTTGTCGAAAGCTTTACTAAAGTCTGTATAAATACAATTTGTCTGGTTGCCTTTTACAAACCCGTGAATGGTATCAGAGACAAATTCCAATAAGTTAGTGGTTGTAGACCGACCTGAAACAAACCCATGTTGGTTTGAAGAGAGCAAATTCTTGCAGATTATTGATAACGGAGAGTAGATGATAGATTCTGTAAAGATCTCAAAAATAGGATGGTAAACGAAAAACGGTTTTAATTTCTAGTAGACTTTTTATTTCTGCGTCTAGAACTCAACTACTTAATTTTATAATTTTAGTCTGCTCAATCGTCAAATCGACCTCAAAAATTATTTTGTTTTGTCATTTCAACAACTTTTAAACACTTCCGATTAGCAAATTAACTGACCCAGTTACTTGATTAATCGATCGCCTAAACTCAATTTACTGCAGTACGGAAATGTGTAAAAGTTATTGAGTAAACAAAACAATGACGATAATTTATGGCGCTTGCTTGGGTTGTTGGATTGTTGTGAAATCTGAAACCTACATTGAACTCATATTAGACTTCACAACATTTCTTCCCCCTTCGCAAGATTGTTTACATTTTTTTTTTTTTATTAAAGAATTTTATCAAAATACAAAAAAGGTTTATCTTAATAATGTCTTACGACTAAAAAGATAGATTGCTAAGTTTAATAAAATTAATTATATGGAAACGACACAATAAAGATTTTACTATCATCGACAAAAAATGCAAATAGGAAAAAAAATTCAAAAATCTAAGAAAGGCAGAAAAATTAGGATTGAAGACTTACTTTCATACAATACATAATTTTACATATTTGTAGTTTTCTAATAATGATATTTTTTATCGAGTTCTATTCTCTTATATCTCTAGTTTTTTAATTGACAATTAGGTTTTTTTTATATATAAAACTTTACATTATACTCCCGCGATATATTTATTAATGACCTCCGTTTAAGCTACATTTCAAGGTTGCATTAAAATACTTAGTCATGACATTTATACTAATTACATTTCGCCAATTAAAGATATTATATATCTATATGATATATTCGAATTTTAAGAAAGAACGTTATAAATCTATATATATATATATGTATATATATATATATATATATATTTTTTTTTTGTTTTTTGTTTTTTTTTTTTTTTTTTTTTAGCTTGATAATGGGTGGAAATTATTTACCAGATAAAAATATTTGCAGTGTCGCAAAAAAACTCAGATCAGAGAAAAGCACAGCTACTTAATACATAATTTAAAACTGCATGGATAAGTACTACATAATAATGATTTTTTTTTTTTTTTAAATTTTAATGCTGAATGATTTATTAAATCTGCGTTCTAATGGCGTGATATCGCTAGTTTTCTTTATGGTATCTTCTTTGAGAACCTTTTGGGTTTTAATAAGGTTTTGTGGTAAAGGTGGCGGAATTGGAATGATTGGATTAAGTGTAGAAGTGTCCCCTTTTAATTTCGAACTTGATGCAGAATTTTTCGGGGTTTCTAAGGGTTCTGGGTTGGCATTTGCGCGTTTGGAATCCTTATTTGTACTAGGTGGGCTAGTTTGAAAACGTGACTGTCTTCGAAAGAAACATATAAAAACAATTATTACTATTACACCTAGTAATACTAGAACACCACTGTGTATGTGAGTTTGAGTGTTATTGAGTTCGGCATCCCTACGTCTTTCTATTTGAGACAGTTCTGCTTCGAAATCTTCTAAAGTGTTGCTGTTCGCTCTTAAGACGTTATCATAACTGTGGTGCGTCTTAAGCAATGGTGCGGTCATATTTTGTTTGGTTATAAGCTTGTTAGAGAACAGCTTGTTGTTGAGAATTTTTTGAAGAAGTTTTGAATTCTCAATAGGTATTGGTTCCGGCTGATGAAAGGGTAAGGTAATTTCCTCATTACCTTCATAAGGGATTTCAACAGTTCCTAGGGTATATAGTTGCAATTTTGATTTAATAGTAATATTCCGGTGCCATTAATTTCCTTATGTGAGGAAATTTTTTCGCAATGAGATAACAGAGAGTGCGGACTTTGAAAACTGAACAACCAAGCATTCCTGCGCACTAGCTTTACCAGAAATTCCAGGGATCTTTCTATGATTCTGTAACCGCATGATTTGGGTACTTGTGGAGCGTTATGTAACAAATTGAAAAGACAATTTTCGCGTTCCGCACCAATAGACTTAACTTGCCTTTGGGCGCATATGTGTACGGTGGGGTATAGTTTAGAATTGCATTTAATACAGCCTTCACGAAACTCCTCATTGCGATGAGATGTGTTTCCTGTGTTCCATTTAAAAGAAAACTCGTTTCTAAATCTATAATTGCGTTATGTTCCAGGATGCGTGTTGGTAGTAAATGCACTTTATTTAGAATATATTCTTCTTCTTCTAAAAGGGGGAGCTTAATACGTATGAGCATGTCTCTATTATGCTGAACGAAATATACTTCAATGATTTGGTTCAGCAAGTGAAAATCAATGACGCTCAGATGAGAACCCTTAGTAATTTCTGCATACGCCTCAAGTAATTTCCTAGGAGAAATAATTAGAGGGTGCAGGCGATGTTGCTGTAATGAGTTAATGATGGTAAAGTATTCCGTAATATGGTTATTGACAGATTGTAGAGCAGTTAAAATATATATGAATAACTGATTAAGATCTGCCTGTAACTGTACTGCGCGTAAATCGAAATTAGTTTTGTTTAATTCGCTAATTAGTTTCTCTGAAAAGTCAGTCATCTTTATTTCTATTTGTTCTTGGTAATTAGACAAATTATGTAGCTGCTTACTATAGGTGTCGAAACTAGTTTTCATTATTGTTACCTGTTTCTGCATTAAATGAAGTGAATCTTTGTCGTGGTCCTCCAATCTTTGCAACCTTGAGTATACGTCTTTTGCGTCCTCACTATCCATGGTCCCAAATAAGTATTTTGAAATTTTTCCAACTGCATCAAATAGTTCCCTCTTTTCACGCACGCTTTGGAGATAAAAACCTATGCTTTCTAGTTGGGCTCTTATCTTGGATGTAATATGTTTTATTTCGTCGTACCAATGAAGGCAATATTTGGTGTCCTTTTCTTGAATTTTATACAATTTCTCCACGGCTTCCTCGCAATTTATTACGAACGCTAGGGTATCGTCTTCGTTCACGAATGGTATTTTTGTAAACATATTCCAATTGGACTGGTAAACGAAACTGGGACTTATTGGCTCAAAGAGGATCCCAGATGGATTGAGCCGGTTGATTGTGACCTGGCCACCAGTTGTCAATGCTTGTACGGCTATGATGAGCACCACTAATGCAAACATAATTCCTATATAGGGGAGAATTTATTCAAAATACGAAGACTTTTAAATTATTATATATATATATAGATTTTTAAGTTATTATATAGAGTAAGTTATAAAAAGAATTAATAAGAAAAAGGGATAGTTTTATAGTTTTTAAGTCTGTTGTTGTGTACTCTTTTAAGTGTTCTACCTATGTGAATAGTGCAGTTTACATCGCTGTCTACTCGTTTCACCTCAAATGGTCCTGTCCATATTGGGGAAAGTTTGTGCTTCTTCGCGGCATTCCGTAATAACACTTTATCTCCTATGTGAAATCTTTCTAATCTTAAGCTCTGATCGGAATATTTCTTCGCTGCCTTTTTACTGGAAATTAGATTTTCTTTTGCTTTTCGATGGATTCTTTGCATTTTACATTTAATGTATTCGCAATAGTCATCGAAGTTATAAACAGGCTCTGGATCTTTATTTAGATTGGTTGGTATAGGATTTTGAAATCCGTATAGAGCATAGATAGGGGTATATTTACTGCTCGTATGTAACGAATGGTTATGAGCATAGGCAGCTTCTGGCAACCAATCATCCCAACTAGAGGGGTTGTCATCTACTACGCTTCGTAAATATTCCACTAGAGGCCTATGAGCCCTCTCTAGAGATCCATTGGACTGAGGATGGTAAGCCGTCGTTTGTAGTTTCTTTATTCTCAGTAATTTGCACACTCGTCTAAAAAGATAACTTGTGAAGTTTGTCCCCTGGTCAGTAATCAGCTTCTTGGGAATTATACAATATTTGAGTATAATGTTTTTATAAAAACAGTTAGCAACCGTTGTGGCTTCGCTGTCAGCCAGAGGGAAACAATCTAGCATTTTTGTTAAATCATCGCGGAAAGTTAAAATATACTTATTCCCTTGGTGAGTGGTGGGAAGCGGTCCAACAATATCCAGATACACCTTATCAAAGGGTTTTTCGGCCGTGTCACTGATCACCATCGGCATCCTGGTGGACTTGCCCGTTTTATTCTGCTGACACTTAATGCACTTTTTAATATGTGTATTTATATCCTTTAGCATATTTTTCCACTTGTAAAAAGCCCGCAACCTTTTATAGGTTTTGTACACTCCCATGTGCCCTCCTAATGGTGAATCATGGTATTGTTTCAGCACCATTTCAATTTCCCCTGGTTTTGACAGAGTTTTGGCCTTCTGATTGTTGGTTAACTCATCGGACGCAATTGATTCTGTATCGGAGTCAGGTAAGCAAATATTACTGGGCATTGAAACGTCTGTACCATTGTCCAATTGACTTTTGGCAGGAAGAGTTTCTGTTCCCTGTGATTTCAAATATTCCTCTGCTTCTAATAGTTTGGGATAGGCAGAGTTTTTCCGTAATTCTTCTCTTGAACTATTTTGACTAATAGTTGACTGGAGAATTTCATCAGACTTTTGGGTAAGATTTTCTTTCCGGCGAGCCGCAGCTCGAGTTATTGGGAGACAGCAATTTTCAGTTATTTTCTTTTCTTGGGAATTTGGAGGAGAGTGAACTTGGACTTGTGTAGTGATAATGTGTGGTTGATCTTCACTACGTACCTAGCTTACAGCTTTTGGAATTCGACTTAGCGTGTCGGCATTTACATTGTACTTACCAGGCTTATACTCAATTTGGTAGTCAAAGTCTGATAATTTATGATGAAATCTTACAAGACGCGAAGTAGGATCTTTCAAATTGAATATTCCCTTCAGAGGTTTATGATCCGTATATACGGTAAATTTTCTTCAGTAGAGATAACATCGAAAATTGCGTGACGCCCATACAATTGCCAGCAGTTCCTTTTCAGTAGTTGAATAATTTCTTTCTGCTTTGTTAAGGGAACGGCTAGCATACGCCACTGGCTGCTCATTTCCAACCTCTCCTTGGGATAAAACTGCTCCCAGTGCTTCTCCACTTGCATCCGTTGTTAAAATAAATGGTTCCGAAAAGTCAGGATATTTTAGTAAGGGGGGAGTAGTTAGTGCCAATTTAAGCTGCTTGAAAGCTTCCTCGCATTGCATTGTCCACTTAAACTTAAAAGTTTTTCTTAAAAGCTTGTTAAGAGGTTCTGATATTTGTGAAAAATGTGGAATAAACTTTCTATAAAAATTCGCAAGCCCTAAAAATGATTGCAGCTGCCGAATTGTTCGTGGAATAGGAAAGTTTTGTACACATTCTATTTTTGTTGGATCGGGATGTACTCCTTCAAATATGGCCGGGGTATACAACTTCTTTCCTTAAGAATTGGCATTTTTCGGGTTGGAGTTTTAGGTTATTGTTTCGTAACCTAATGAGAACATTCAGGAGTTTGTCGTTGTGATCTTCTAGATTTTTTCCATATATTACTATATCATCTAGATAGACAAAACATTGGAGGCCTTGTAATCCCGTCAAAACATAATTCATAAGCCTTTGAAATGTTGCGGGTGCTCCAGTTAATCCAAAAGGCATACTTTTAAATTCATAATGACCTAAATTTGTGCTAAATGCTGTTTTTGCCCGATCTTCTGGAGATACCGGTATTTGGTGATATCAACTAGCTAAGTCTAATGTAGTGAAGTAGCGCGCATGTCCCAGCTGGTCTAGAATATCCTCAATGCGTGGTAATGGGAAGGCATCACCTATTGTTATTGCATTGAGTTTTCTAAAATCTACCACAATGCGCCATCGCTTTTCACCTTCGGGGCTAGGCTTTTTAGGGACAACCAATAGTGGAGAGTTCCATGGACTCTTGCTTTCTATTATTAGGTCATTTCGTAACATTTCCCGTACTTGCTTATGAATTATTACTTTGTGAGCGTCGGGTAATCGATACATTCTCTGATTTATTGGACTATGTTCTCTTGCTTAATGGGGATTGAGTGAGTTATAGCCGTTGTATGAGATAGTTTATCTCCTGGCAAGTGGAAAACATCATTAAAATCCTTGCAAATGTTTCTAATGGTATTACGCTCCTTCTCATTTAGGTAATCTGCTTGTCGAACTTGTGATTCCAGAGCTTTCAATCTATCGTTTAATTTTACATACGTTTGGCTTGATATACTGTTTACGCATCTTTCTTTCAACAGGGTTCTTGGAATCCCTTTGTTTTCTACTGCTTTAGGGATAGATTTCCAATGAATATCTGTTAGTTTAGCAACAATATAATCGCGAGTGAATCTGAGATTTATTTTAAAAGGTTTCAAGATTTGTTCTTTTTCATTAACGTTTAAAATTGCTATGGTTAGTTCATTATTGACGGGTTTTACTAGAGAGTTAGCTAAAAAGACTCCTGCACATATTTCTTGTGACATACACAGCATTTCTTCGTTTACATTACATTTTACCTTAATAAGTTTTTTAGTGCGACCTGGAATGATAATGTCTTCTGAAGTATAAATTGCATGTAATGCTGAAACGGAAGATGAGTTATTTGATGTCTCTTTAGCGCGGATATTTTTTTGGTTGGACCTTGGAGTTTCACTATAGGGCTTAAGGTTAATACTAGAGTATTTAGTCGCGTTTAGGCTACCTTTTTGTACTCTAAAGTCGGGCTTGACAGAATTGAAAGAATTTTTCTGTACCCTGACACTTTTGTTGTACTTGCTTCGTGAACACTCAGAGACTTTAGTTGTTAGGGCTGGTGAGCTGAGAGGAATAACATATTCTTTTTCATTTGGATTTGTTGGTTGGAATCTTACTAGTTGATTTGGGCCTTCGATATTGCAGTGACGAGAGAGAAAATCATACCCTAATATTCCATCATTATCAATAGTGGGTAAATCTTTTACTATGTGGAATTCACATTCTTTTTCGGAGGATAAGTTAATAATTCCAGAAGAGGTTCCACGGGTTTTTCCATTACCGAAAACTGTACTTATAGTCGTAATTTTAGTTGAGTTAATGGGTATATTTGGTTTTAATGATTTTTCCTTAAGAAGACTAATCTCGGCGCCAGTATCCAACAGTAAATTTGCTTTTCCATTCTTAGTTATATTTAAAGGTAGGTTAGCAGAACACTTATTTAATAAACTACTATATAATTGTTGTGCTGCTTGTTGGGGGAGAACGGTTTTATTGGGCTGACACTTAGACTGTTTTGTTGGGTCGAGGTGACAGCCCCGTCTTAGTTTTCCTGTAAACTAATATTTTCAGATGATTGAGTGGAACGTGCATCCTATCGCTGTTTGGCTCTACATTCTTCTATATAGTGGCCATTGCGTTGGCAAAACTCACATTTTTTCCTTGATGGGCTAACACCTATCATGTTTGCTTGGCGCCGTGAATTCATTGTTTGGCAATTTTGATTATTGTGTCCATAAACTTTACAATTAGTACAAAAGGGAGTAGATTTTCGTAATCTGCAATCAACGTAAGAGTGATTAGGCCGATTGCAGAAACCACATTTATTTTGAAAAGATTTATTAGTTATATGATGATACTGCGTGTGTTTAGGTACATTGTTATTATTATTAGATTGCCCGTAGCCTGTATGTGGAACCTGTTTAGGTATTGGTTGGGAGTTTTGGGTAAATAAGACAGATTGCGGTGTAATCATATTATTCAAATAAGGAAATTGAGAAAAATTTTGATTACCAGAGCTCTGATTTAAATGAGATGTATGCGAGTCTGGCTGTATGTTTTGGTGTGCCACCAACATGTGAAGCTCCGATTCTTCCAATTTCTCTGCCTTTTCGATTACCTTTTCAAGAAACTGTTCTGCATCATTTAAAAGAAAGAATCGGTGATGTGGATTAAGTATCCCAGATTTAAAGGTAAAGACCGCAGTCTCTTCCAAATCTGAGTTAATAGCTTCAATACCAGAACTATGCCTTTTGCTGACAAGAGCCTTACACCCTTTTAAAAGTTGTGTCACTCTTCTACCATAGAAAAATAGCGATTCGCCAGGGAATTGCCTACTATTTCTTAATTCATTTAATTGGACGTGATATGGCTTTGTGTTAAACAATTTAGTGAGAAAAATAGTTTTTAATTCATCTAACGTTTTGTATTCGACACCGTCTAAGACTAATGCAGCTCTTCCTCTGAACTTAGTTGGTATTAATTGTAAAAAGAGCTTCCGCTCTTCCTCTTTAGTGAGTTTACATGTTCACAGCACTTAATAAAAATCTCCACCTCATTTGCTAAATTTGGACCTAACTCTGCTGCTAGTAATGGTAAATTATTAATTACTATTTGGCTAATAAATGCCATGTCATTATTTTGCATGCTTACTATCTTAATTATATTATTTCTAGCAGATTTAAAATTCAGTTGGTTCTGCTCACCGTTTGTTCCTTTGTCTCCTACTGAGTATGACCTTCTTCTTAAATAGCAATTCCCTGATCTTAATTGTCGAATATACAGTGAATCTTCCTCTTCTGTTGGCAGATGTACTTCTTCTTCTCTGTTAATCACGCTATCACTCGTTGAATCGCTGTCTGTGCTATTGGCGCTACTCCAGATTGGGCTGGTATTGTCCAGACTGAAAGAATTTATCCTTTCCTCAAAGCGGCTGCTACTTGCTAGTATACTCCTCTCAATTGGGGTAGAGCAATTCTCAACATTCGACTGCTCTTCTGACATTAAAATTTGCAGATTTCAGATAACAGTATTCCACTTCAACTTCTTGAAATTTATTTTATTTATTTATTTCACTGTCAATGCCAAATATGCTAAAACTTCAATTGTTTCGCACTTGTTAATTATTTGGGGTTACGAATTTCACTGTTTTCTGCAGCAGTCACTACAATTTTTTTATTTTTTTTTTGTATATAGGTACTCAGTAATAAAACAAAATCACCACACAGATTCGCATAATTCAACGAAAACAAAACTTCACCGGCTGCGCCAAAAAATGTTAAGAACTCAAAAATAGGATGGTAAACGAAAAACGGTTTTAATTTCTAGTAGACTTTTTATTTCTGCGTCTAGAACTCAACTACTTAATTTTATATTTTTAGTCTGCTCAATCGTCAAATCGACCTCAAAAATTATTTTGTTTTGTCATTTCAACAACTTTTAAACACTTCCGATTAGCAAATTAACTGACCCTGTTACTTGATTAATCGATCGCCTAAACTCAATTTACTGCAGTACGGAAATGTGTAAAAGTTATTGAGTAAGCAAAACAATGACGATAATTTATGGCGCTTGCTTGGGTTGTTGGATTGTTGTGAAGTCTGAAACCTACATTGAACTCATATTAGACTTCACAACAATTCAACTAACTTGGGCATGCAAGATAATTTTGCAATAGGCCTATAGTTAGAGATTTCTTTTTTACTGCCTTTTTTGTAGACAGGTATGATAAAAGCATTTTTCCATAGCTGAGGAAAACAACCACTGGCGAGCGATTTTTGGAAAATATTTCTCAGCGGGGTTGCCAGGGAGAGGCAACATGACTTAAAAAAGGCTGGAGGGATCCCATCAGGACCCGTTGTAAAGTCATTTGGAAGCCTATTAATATGATCAAGAATATCCTCTTCTGAAATTGGAGGGATAGTGAATGAAACGTTATGAGAGTCGTTCATATGACTGAAGTTGCTACTTTGAGGTTGAAAATTTGACGAGACAAAGGCATTGTCAAAAAAAGAAGCAAACATATCGGATATCTCAGACGAATCATCACTAGCAGAATCCTTGTACCTCATGGTATTGGGGTAGTTGTCCGTTTTTTTCTTCATGTTAATAAACTTAAAAAAGTTACGTGGGTCACTAAATAATTTCGCACGCATACTTTGAATATATTCGTCATAGAGTGAAGAGGAAAGATCTTTGAACTCATTATATGATGTGAGGAAGTTGTTGTGACTTATAATGTCCTTGTCCCTCATATAACTTTTCAACAATTTATTCTTTTTATTTTTTAGACGCTTCAGTTCTTTATTGAACCATGTTGGAGACGTTTTAGAGAGCCGCTGACGCCCGCGGGGAATGTGAGAGGAAAACAAATCGAAAAGAATTATGTAAAATTTAGAAACGTCTTCGTCAACAATATTGCTAGCCAGTAATGTGTTAAAGTCAATAGATGTAAGTGTACTGGAAAGTTCCGAAAAGTTAGCCTTTCTAAAATTGAAAAAGTATTCTGTTTCGTCACAATTTGTAAAGTTTTCAGTTTCATAGCAATATGTAATTAGTAGTGGGGGTGATAATTGTCAAGAGTAGACATTATTACTGGCCTAGGTTCAACTAATAAGTTACCCATATTAGTAGAAAATACCTGATCTAACTGCCTACCCATGTCATTCTTAACATTACTGATTTGGCTGAGACCAAGAGATGAAATAGTGTCCAAAAAGAGTGATTCTCTAATTGTCAAGTTATTAAGTGGGAGATAGTCTTCGTTATCATCGTTTAATACCCATTGTATATTGGGTAAGTTAAAGTCACCAATAAGTAGTAATTCGTCAAGAGGCTCCATCTTACCATGGATAAAATTAGAAGTTGAAATGAGCAGGTCGTATAAATTTTGACCTTTGTCATCAACAATATTTATACAATCTGGAGGAATATAACAACAAAGCATATATAAGTCGTGTCTTAAGAGAGACAGCTTAAGAACTATAAGTTCGGTGTCAAGAGAGTTGGAAAAACTAGGAACCACAATTTGGGTGCAATTGAAATGGTTTTTACATGCGAGGAGTACGCCACCTCCTCGAGCTTTAGAGTCAATATATCTATTTTTCCTAAAAATTTGGTAAGAATTGTCTAAGATTTCGGCATCGCGAAAGCCATGATGCAACCAAGTTTCGGTGAAAGCAACTATACCAAAACAAGTTGCAGTAGAAGATTTGAAGATATTAACAGTTTTTGTCCGAATCCCCCTTACATTTTGATAGTAAAGGGAAATCGACTTCAGTTTTTTGGAATAACGTTGCTTTTATTGGATGTATTTCTGGGATGACGCTCAGAAGGCACAAATAATTTAGCAAAGGCTCCGGAGGGCCAAAATAAGGGATCCAACAACCGGTTTCGCAGATCAGCTGAAACAGTTAGGACAAAGGATGCAACCGGTTTAGAGGATTTACTAATCTTACGACACGAAACACTCTCCGCTGCAACATTTCTGGACCTTAGATATTTCAATATGTACTCACACAACGTTTCAGGAGAGAAACTGGTGACGAAAATACTCGAAGGTTTTGGTACTGTTCTCAAAGAGGGACCAATACCACTTCCAAACGAGGACACAGGTGAAGCAACATTCATAGCTGTGGAATTAGATGCAGGTGCAAGCGAGAATTGACGCACAGCGTTTCCTGAGGCGACATCAGTCGAGGTACTCGGTAGCCGAAAGTTGCAAATTAGGTCGCTTTCCATGGCGCGACTGGCGCTTGCGACGAGGCTTAGAAGCAGGACATCAGTTCCTCTATTTGGAGCAGAAGTCCTTATATCGGAGGCTGTATTCTTTAACAATTCAGCATTATTAGTTAGAGCATTATTATCATTGACATTATTAAGAGAGGTAGACGGCGAGTTATCATTAAGCACAATTATATCGTTAAGGGGCGAAACCGGCGAGTTACCAATAACCCATTATTTGGAGTAAGCACTGCATTGAGTTCAGTGCGTAAATCAGAGCAGCAAATGGTGGGAGGCGGTAGATTATATTGGGTAGCGGGCCGCACCTTTATTTCATCAGCTATGTCTCCAATTATAATTTTTGCAACAGATACCTCATCAGCAAGCTTTACAAGAATGGAAGTGTACTCGGATTTAGGAGCTGTATCCTGAACGATGTTTTCAATCGAATGTGGAACATCCTTGATGTATGTTTTTAAATCCGACAGATGATTATTTAGTGACGACGAGATCGCCTCATAATGTTTCGAATGTGTAGCACAATCCATGAATTTGCACGCAAGGGAATCGAAGAGCTTGCATATCTTCTCGTCAAGAGTTTGAGCATTTTGTGAAAAGTTGCTCTTGAGTTTATTGCTGAGGAAGTCAAGTTTGATCTCAATGCCTTCAAGCTTCCTACCGAGGGCGTCAATGTTGGTTACCTTGGCAGCGACGGAAGTAATCAACTCAGCTTTAGAAGACAGAACAGAGCGAGTCATTATGTAGGTAGGAAATAATCCCAAAAACAAAAACAGTGTCCTGGGTTACCGGATAGATTCAAGTTAATGCGGTTGGAGCAATTAATTCAAATTAATGTGATTAAACCCTGAGTCACAACCAAATGCGGTTGGAGCAATTGATTCAAAATAAATGTGTCTAATCCTGTGTCACTACTAGAGGTTGGAGCAATTGGAAGATTGTTCCGAAAAATGGTGTCCTCGATTTCCGGATAAATTGGGGATTGTTACACAGCTAATGTGTCTCCGAAATTCGAAATGGTAAGTGTACTAGGATAAAAATTAAAAAAATTATACCAAAAGAGGAGAACTGATGCAAATGACCAGTGGGGCTGCGATAGCATACAAATAAATCTAATCACATGGGCAAAATCTCCGCAGGTGCTCCGTGAAACACGTGTTAGCAGCTGTTAGTGGTGTCAGCGTGAGGAAAGAAAATCTTTTGTTTCTACATGAAGGCAGCCTTGGTGCAATCAATCAGCGTCAGCACAAACTCTCAGGCAGTGAGGTGATGTAGCGCTCCGGTAAACATATAATTTAAGATCTCCAGAAAAATTAAGAGCTTCAGCAGAGTATATGCTCCCAGAAGGAAATAAAGTTTTTTACCTTTCCGAAATATGATTCTGGAAGAGATTTCGGATTGTTGATGAAAGAGATGATCAGGAATCGACGTCTGACAGAATTGTCAGAAAGAAGCAGGTGAAAAGGGTTAAAACCCTTAATGCAGTCAATTTCCCGTGTGAACTTTAACAGATTAGCTGATATCAAACACTGAGGAGACTAACTTTAGTGTACGATCAGAACAAAAATAAAAATAACTCGGAAAACTCAAAAAAGTAGAAGACAGAAACAAAACAGACACAAACATCGACACTTCACAGAGCGATTCAAACAGGAGCTTGTCGAATTCGCTGTGCTTTCACGTTCACTAGGTTTAAATAAGAGCTTAGCCAGTGTAGTTGTAAGTGCTGAAAGTGATACTAGTGTCAGTGATATTAGTAGCGACCAAACAACCGCCGAAAACCTCCTTAGTGGCTGGTTAGAAGTATCCTTCACGGAATCAAGTCCGGAAACCAAGTCCTGAAACAAAAAAAGGCACCAGTAGACTACCCTACAGGCCTACAAATATAAAAATAATCACTATGGGAGATTATGCAAAGGTGGCCAAGCTCACGGCGCAACTCGTTGCTCTGTTTTCTGGAGAAAATGCCCCACAGTTAGGTCTTGAGCTTCAAACATTTATTGCCTGTTGCAAACAGGCCCTACACTGTTTAAGTGAGGAAAAAAAGCAGCCTTCCTACATATTTTGCCCACAAGGCCTCGTGGCGATGCCTATCAGCTCTTTGCTTCGGACGTTCCAACTACTTTTAGTGAGGTGGAGGAACGTCTGAACAGAACCCATTTACCACGAGAATCGTCCCAAGAATTGGTCAACAAACTGATCACAATGAGGCAAAACCCGTTGGAAACTCTCACTGCCTTCACAACAAGAGTGAAGCAGTTGTTGATGCTTTGCAATAAGGCAGCGGTACTGAAGTACGGAGCAACGGCAGCCCCAGCTGTGAAGACAATGCCCTCAAAAGTGGAGTGAACAATCCCCACCTATGCCAGTACCTCCTCACTCTGGTAGAAAATGCTCTAGAGCATCTGATACAAAAGGCTTTAGATATAGAAAAGCTACAAGCATGCACAGTTTTCGTCCAAACGCCATTAACGCAACAGCCATATCAAATGGCACCAATAGATCCCAGTCTTCGAGTTCGAGCTCTTAGCCTAACTCCTTACAATCAACCACCACAGCCACCCATGTACGCATCACCACGAGCACAAGAGACCCGACAGTTTAACAATCCACCCTATACACATGCTCAACCGCTACGCCCGCCATTTCCACGAAGGGATTCTAGACATCCCGATTCACAATATCTGGTACAAAACATCACGTGTAACTTCTGCAAGAAGCGGGGACACACCTACACGGAGTGTCTAAAACGCAAAAACACCACCTTCTGCGTTACCTGCAGAAGTTATGGACATGACATTCGCGACTGTCGAAATAGCCAAGCACAGTCTGCAACCCGTTTCACACGAGGACCGCCTAACAATCCGCAACAGTCAGACCCGAACAATGCAAAAGGCCCCAGAGTCTTTAATATAAGGCAAAAATGTGATTTTTGTGGGCGCCGCAAACACAAGATCGAGGAATGTCGACAAAAACAAAAATGGGAGGTTAAAAAGAAGGGAAACGACAAAAAGTCGACCCAAAACTCCCCGGATCGACTATAAAGCCTACCAGCAACAAACAAGGGTCTTCTCAGCCGCCCGACTTCAGTGTGCCTACCGCCAGACTTCCTCTGGACATAAGTCTAACTGGTCAGGCCCATTAATTGTGGACAGCGGCGCTGAGATCAATATAATTAAGAAAAAAGCTATAAAATCATGCGACTTAATAAATCCCAACAGGAAACTAACGCTTCAAAGCCCCTTTGGCACCGGAAAAACCCTAGGAAGTTGCCAAGGAAGTTTCATGCTAAAAAGCAACTTACCTTGCAACTTTCAGGTGGTAAAGAACATCCCAGGTATTTCCGACGACGGTTTATTAGGACATGATTTCCTGGCCCAAAACTGCAATGTTGGGGGACCCAACAAGGTTCTGCGATTTCCTCGCACGGAAGTGAGTCCAGAAGAGTTTGCTTTTCCATTAGGAACAGCATCGGAAAACCCGTGTTCATAAAACACAGTCAAAAAAGAGACACTGGTAGAAGATATTAAACCTGACGAGGATACAACTTCTACCCCAAGTCTTCTCAAAGCTCCTCAATCAGAAGAAGTCAGCTGTGACTTACAAGAACGCGATATGGGTGACTTGATTATCGAAGATCCGGCCAGTAAAACTGGACAGCATCAGGTGAATTTAAATGAACCTGTGTGCGTACCAGCAAGGTCCCAGATCGTAGCTGGGTTAAAAGCAGTCCCCATAGGAATTCTCAACACACGCAGTTCACAAGTAGTTCTAAACAGCGTGAACCTAATTCTGGTTCCCATTAAAGATACATTGTCGTCCCCATAAAATGAGAGCCAGACATAGATAGATAGAATTGAATGATTCGAAATGACGGCGATGGTGAGCATCAAAATAAAATTAAACCTAAAATTAAGAAGATAAGGCATAAAAGCCCCGGTCAACTAAGCCGGTTTGCCGTTAGCAACTCCCGGAGATCCATCTGGCCCAGCGCCTTTCATATATAAAACAAGTAGGTTAAAAGGTAAAGTACATTAGAATAGTACCAATATAAAATCATTAAATAAGACTAGATTTAAGAATAATAAAAACAGGGCAATAAGCGCCGATCAGACGGCCACCCTAATACATATACGATATCTGTTCCCAAACGATGTCGAACAAGAAGACACCAGTATTAAGCCCTGTTTTACCTGGTTATAACATGAACTCAATCTGGATGAAACCCTAAAAACTGAGGAAAAAACCTCAATAACAAATCTCTGTTACAAATGCGATGACATATTCTTTTTAAAAGGTGACAGGCTTACACATACCAATGCCATTACCCACGACATTCCTCTGGTGCAAGACCAAGCACCTATTAACCAAATGATGTACCGGTTACCAGAGACACAGCGAAACGTCATAAATGAGCAACTCCGAGAAATCCTGGACAACTGGAAAGTTACTCTGAAAGGATGTAAAGTTTATGTGGACTGAGAAATGCCAAGAGGCATGTCAAAGCATTAAAAACGCTTTATTTTCCCCTCCACTCTTAATATACCCAGATTTTTCGAAACCCTTTAACCTTATCACAGACGCCAGCAGCGAGGCTCTTGGAGCAGTCCTATCTCAAGGAGAGATAGGAAGTGACCAGCCCATTGCCTACACCAGACCTACCCTGAACAAAGCCGAACGTAACTATTCCACGATTGAAAAAGAGTTACGGACTATAGTTTGGGCGACTAAAAATTTCAGGTGTTATCTGTAAGGCCCAGACTTAACGGTCTATATAGATCACAAACCACTCAAAGGGGTCTTCAATGTTAAGGATCCTACTTCCCGTCTGGTGAGATTTCACCATAACCTTTCCGAGTTCAATTATAAATTTGAGTATAAGCCCGGAAAGTACAGCACGAATGCCGACGCTTTAAGCCGCATTCCACGGGATAATGGCAAGGACAAGGAAACTACAACCTTCACGGTAGAAGCTATAGTCCACCACCAAATGGACTCGGATATAGAGGAGGAAAAACACTCATCGGACCTTAAGGAGTGTCTGCAATGGAATGCAGTAACCAGAGCCCAGACACGAAACATCCAGGAAAGAGGATCAAGCGACGAAAGCCAAGCCGAACAGATAGAATAAAAGAAACATATTCATCAAACAGAAGAGGCCGGAGATCGCGAAGTCCCACCCAGTACCAATCTACAAATTATAGACGAAATTCGTCCCCCCTGAAGTAATTACGAGCCCAGAGGAGATTCAATTAATCTTAAAAGATTATCATGATTTTCTCTTTGCGGCCATCAGGGAGCGATAAAAGCCTATAAACGGATTCGAAGAAAGTACTGGTGGAGGCACATCCTTAGTGACATCAAAAAGCACATCAAGCGGTGTGCCAAACGTCAAACAATGAAGGCCTCACCGCAGTATAAAATTCCCATGGTGATTACAGACGTAGCAGGACAACCATTCGATAAAATCTATCTAGATATAGTCGGTCCACTAGAGGAGACTGCATCCGGAAACAAATATATACTATTGTTTCAGGATAACCTCACGAAGTTTGTAGATTGGTATGCCATACCGAATGGGGAAGCTATAATGGTAGAGCAAGTTTTCTTCGACGAAATCGTCACGCGTTACTGCATTCCCAAAAGAATAGTCACCGATCAGGGAAGTAATTTCCTGAGTGACCTATTCAAAAAGGTATGCAAACTCCTTAGGATAAATAAGCTGCAAACCTCAGATTATCACCCCCAATCAAATGGAGCACATGGACCATTGATTGAATATCTACGAACTATATTGGACGCAAATCCCAGGTCATGGGATAATTATCTGCGAACCACTGCTTTCGTGTACAATAACAGTGTATACGAAGGGATAAAATTAACTCCCATGGACTGCCTCTACGGCTTTACAGCGGATGTTCCGTCCAACTTAAAACGAGACCCCGAACCCGTGTATAATCATCTTCTCCGATATAAGCTTCTTACGCCATGGCACAGAAAAATCTTCTGATGAGTAAACAACGCGCGAAAAATTACTATGACAAAGCTGTACGTCCGCTGACATTTCACAGAGGAGACAAGGTTCTACTTAAGAGCGAGAGTCGTAAACATAAGCTCTCCCAGATTTGGGTAGGACCCTATACGGTAACCTGGGGTGCCGGTTCAGTAAACACAACAATTAAAATTCGCAAACGAGAGGTGACGGTACATAACAACCATCTAAAACCTTTCTCGAATAAAATGGTGTCCATAGAATCTAAATAGTGTTAAGGTACATACATACATTAAATTAAAGAACAATAGAACGTAAGCTACAAAGTCAACAGAAAACTCATTTTAATATCCTATCCTATCCTCTCCTAGATAACAATGCGGTCAATAATTTTCTATGGACTGTTCCTGATCACAATACGAGCCCTCGCGGATCAACCTTACTCTATAACGCCCGTAAATAATACGGGAGTGCTATTCGAGTATCTCGGAAGCTTATCGGTTTACCACGAAACTTGGAGCATCATCACTGAGTTGGACCTAGCTGAGTTAGAGAATCAGACGCGACTAGCAGAACGACCGGAACACTACATACACCAATTGTGTGGAAATGGGTCCTCTATACAGGACCTTTGTACGCTGCAGACAAAACATGTACACGCCCTGATGGAAAATATCAACGATGAAATAGGTAATGTGATGCACTATCTCCTTGGCACTATGGATAGCGGAAACGAGCAAGAGGTGTACAGCCGACTAAGGGAATTAGAGGTAAATACTCAAACTTTAGCTGATCTGGAAAAGCAACAGATCAGTGTAATAAGAACCACATTCGAGCAAATTCAGAAACCCGTATCTACCTGTCTGAACGACAGCGTCAGATAACCAATCAGATTAACCATCTACGGAACACAACAGACGAGTTGACAGCCCATCAAATAATTCAGGAAATCGTCTCTAGTCTGACCCTACAAATGATAGAGTTTAAATTTAGTTTTAAATAGTGTCCGAAATATTCAAATTCATCCCCTTTTAATTTCCCCAAATCATTGCTAGAGATTTATCACAAATCTCACTCCATTTGTCCCAATCTGCAGAACTGCTTATCAGTTCTGTATCAAACAGCAGAGATCAAGACACATTTGCTACAGGACATATTAGTTATCCGAATTAAACTCCCCATTTTTAATATCCCCAAGATGAAAATCCAACAGATTAATGTTTTCCCATACGGGTGGATTCAAACCACTCATTAATACCTGATATCGGATTTTCCCATGTGGCAAGTCAAATCAAGACCCAGGAGTTTCTACTCCTTAAGCCAGAAAACCTGAAATCATTCAAAAAGATTTCAAAAGGGGTCAATGAAGATATATGGTTTGGTAAGCTGACCATACCAATCACTAAAGCTACTAAATCAGATGAATGTACCATCAAACTTTTCCTTAACCCACTGAGCGAAAACCCACAGTGTAGCTTCAGGGTTCAAATTCCCCCAAGGGCACAATAATTAAGCTCAATAGACCAAATTCGTGGCTATACTCCTTAACCGAAACCACTGTAGTACATATAACTTGTACTAAACAGTTACTCACTCATCGTCTTACAGGACAAGGAATCATAATAGTCAACAAACCTTGCTCCTTGCATATAGGGCCTCATACACTTTATTATGAAGCAGAAAATCTGCATGAGCTAAAAATTTTCCAACCAACTTACCTCCCAGGCACAAACGAAACTCAGGATGAGTTGGCAGAATATATATCCAAGATATCCGCTCCTAAAAACCTTGAGAAACAACCAACGTTACTTCTCGGAGATGTTACAAACCAACGTATCCACCTATATACAAAATCTCTAGTCGAAATCCATACCAAAGTGAACAATATTCACTTAGGACCAAAGGCCAAGATTACTCATATACTCTCTATTACATCCCTATCAATGAAAGGACTCTTGTTACTAACGGTACCAGTGGTGGCAATAGCAAAATATGTTGTACCAGCATTCATGGCATGGGCTGCTAAACGCAAACAACAGCCCACAGCTAAAAACACCCCTATGGAACCGGTTTACGCAAAACCCTAAGAAAGGTTAAAACGTGCTCAAGGTCTCCCCAGAGCGAGATCTATGCAATTAGTATAATCAAAAAGATCTATACTCATTGGTTGGCCCCCGTCTCATTCTTTTGTTACTGGCGCAACACTCTATCCTTTCAATACACTGGTTTAGAAAATAAGTCGAAATAATAGTAATAAATAAGAGGTAAAGCGAGAACATAAACTTAATAATTCATAAGAATAAAATTCATTTAGTAGTAACTAAGAAAAAAATATTTGATAAACCTAAGTAGTACTTAGCAAAGCAATAATAATAAACTAAATAAGCTACAAAATAAGATAATAAATAAGATAACGAACGAAATAATATAATTAATCAACTTAGATAGATAAGAAATTAAAAAAAAATTGTTGCGACAAACGTAACATAAATAAACCTTAAAAAAACCACCAACTAACTTCTCAACAGAATAGATTAAAATATAGTAAATATATATAGTATATAGTAAAATTAAAACAAATAACCAATTAAACATAAAATGTAACCGAAATTTATTTACATAAAAATAATAATAATAAAAATAATAAGTAAATAATATTTAGTAACATTAATATAATAATATTTAGTAACATAGGAATAATTAGCTAACTAGTAAGACATAGACATAAAAACCTAAAATTATACTAAATAGAAATAGACTAGAAATGTATGTACTAAGATCATAAGTAGGAAATAGCGACTTAAATTAGTAGAAGAAATAAGAAAAGAATTTTCTTTAACGACATTAGATATAGCAGAAATTATATATATTCCCATAAGAAATAATATAGGCATACTCCTGTAAAAACTCAACCGAAAACCGACCAAAACCCAGCCACCAAAAACGCACCAACAACAACTTCCTCTGAGAATTATTCCTCTTCAAAGAATAATTCTCTTTTTCTTAGGGGAAGGAATGTTATATACAAAGTCTAGGTTAGTAGGGGATATGTGTGTGCATAGGACCTGAATTGGTATAGGCATCCAAAACCTCGAAAAGTATCGTATATACACAAACCCTTCACAAGTTTTTACATGGCCTATAAAAGCCTGTTTCCCGCCTTTTTCAAAATACCTAAAACCCTAAAAACCTCAAATTGGGCATTTAAAAAAAATCATAAATTATAAAATTCCAACAAACTAACCATGCACAGAACATGATAGTGTCGTGTCCCAAAGCAATAAAATAGCGGAAAATCGAATAATTAATCACGATCAATAAAAGTCTTTAATTAAAACACGCTCGGATTACTTTAACATATGTACTTCTTTATTTTACCGCAACAAACTCACCTATCTTAATATACACAATCTAAAACGAAACTTGACACTCTAAACAAAAGTAACGACGCGACTGAACACTGAACGGCACTCGCCAGACCAGTCATTGGTCTTTTATGCCCCGCTATTCGGAAGTACTTTCTTTGCTCACAACGCAGATGTAAACAAACGACAACAACCTTGTCGTTTGTTCTACCGGTTGCAGCACCTGAGTCGCTTAGTAGTAAACAATCGCTTTACATAACAATTACCATGCTAGGTTAATTGTTATCGTAATGGTCGATTGCTCCACCAAGCGCTCATCGTAGCCAGCTGTTGAGCTAATCAGCGAAATAACCGGCAGTTGCAGAACAGTACCATGCGAGGTTACTGTTTAGCAATTGCTAATTATTTCTCTAAAATGCGCCCTTGGCTGCATGAAGAATAGAAACTTCCTCATATTGGGCCATAACAATAGCTTATCTTCCAAAAAGGGTGAAGAAAATTGTATCAGCAATTTTCTTCACATTCCACATAATTTATAAAATTTTTCTCATAAATCGACTTGGGAAAAACAGAAGTTTCAGTTTACAACCCAAGTCGTTTTACTTAAAAATTTCGCCACTCAAACAATTTAATTAAAAAATATATCAAAAGGCAAATCGTAGCTTCAGTACGATTTGCCGCGAAAAATACAATATTGTGACGAAACCACCTAAAATAAAAATGAGGAAAATTAAAAACTGGTATAAAGGCTGACTACAGCAATACTCATCTTTATGTTCCTCACTTCCTTATGGTCATTATTGTTGGTTTCCATCTGGTCATGTTTGCTTGATGAAATTCGAATCTGAAAAATTGTAATTAACGTCATTAGAGTTAGAGTAGCGAAATAAAATTATAAATTTGTATCTGATTAGAAAAGAAATGAGTTGAAAAATAAGAGTAAATGTCACTAACTTTAAGAGTCTAATAAAATAACGACCGATCCCACTGGAATAGTCCTTCCGGCTATTCTTTTTCCCCGCCGAATGGTCAGATAGTCTGTTAGGAATTTGATATGGAGTAGACAAGTCGTGAATAGTGGATATAGTTATAAAATTTGAATTTTGGTCGAATAAATTGTTTATTTTTGCATTTAATTGATTTTATCCTTTCGTCGGTAAATCGAGTGCGTGAATTAATAAGTCGGCGAGTGTTATTGTTATCGCTGAGTGCAGACAATACGCCGCGATCAATAGTTTGTGGGCTCAAGAGGCTGCGGTGAGCAGGAAAAGATCTGATTTCGTGTTTTTTTTGTCTTTAAGGAAAGGTGCAAAACAAGGGCATTGAACTGCCGAACTTACGAAATTTTGCGGTAAGTACGTAAGGATTTTATACGCATTTGCTCTAAAATCAACGGTGCCAATCACTTCTAGTCTATCGACAAAAATTCGACAGGGGAAATTAAGCTTTTCGCGACAAAGCTCTATTTTCCCCTACGCAGCACGAAGTCACCGACGTCACATCACACTGACATAAAACACATATATAAAAAGGTCATATACTTACGATTGTAGCAGCTCCGCCATTTGCAAAGGAAAAGATATTATCCATCAAATCCAACGAAGATACTCCCTCAGGAAGTAAGTATATCCCTCGAAGTTTAGGCCGATTGACCACAAAGCACCGAGCGAGAAGCCAAAAGCAAAGGAAAATTAACCAAATCAAGTCTTTTCAACCCGGTGCCCCATAGCTTCACGGCGTCTCAGGTGTCTGCACAAAATCCACTAGCACTACTCACAATACGCTGTTGATGATTACACTACGATGCACTGTACTTAAATTTATTAATTTCTGGTCAACACCTTACACCACATATCACAGGATATTTCGCGGTAGACCGTAAAACGATACTCCAATTCTGGAAGAAATATTTCACGCGACGATTCCAACTTGGGGCTGTCAAATAACTTGAGCGTGACCTAGTTTCACACTTTGTTGCAGATTTACGTTTACGTTCCGTTTCTTATCAATATATGATGCCACACAGTGTTGCTGCTAAGAAATTGCAACATTGTTGAAGACAAATTTCCCTCTCGGTATAGCAGAACATCAAGTTGATAGAATTCCGATAAAACAGGACGGTAGATTTCGTAACATTAGTGTCAAGTGTGGGGTCCTCGAACGGATTTCGAAAGAATCCTACACCAAGAAAAGAATTTCGAAATGGAGAACACCCAACGAATTTCATCCAACGACAATAGGCGTGAATCTAATTCCAGACCCATACAGTCTCCACTTTCCCTAGACCAACTAGGAAATTTCCTATACCAACAAAGGCAGCAAATTCAAAATCTTAGCTCGCTTGTGCAATCCATAGCAGACAAAGTGCAGCATATGGAAATAAGTCAGGAAGAGGCAGTAAGGCGACACATCGACGAACTCGCTCTCTCTGAGACGCCGCCATCTAGGTGTGGTCCTATTCTGCAGCAAATAGCAGCCTCGCCAGTTGCAAATGACTTGATTAGTTTCGTGGAACAGGGATCCAACAGCATATCGGCTGAACCACAGGATAGCTCCGTTAGCTTCCAGTCACAGCCGCAAAGTTCAACTCTGGTCAACCAGACAGCAACAAATTATCCTCTACATCCTGCGGAACAACCAGCTGCTGCCCCATGTGACTTGAGCTGCTATACAGAGCAAGGGCCACGAAATAGGAAAGTTACTTTTAACCTACCACCCACTAATTTGTCACCCGATAGTCATGCCTATCCTTGTCCGAGCACTGTCGCAGTGTATCGTCCTCGTGGTCTAGCTTCATCAGAGAGAGGCCTTTTACTCCCAAGAAAGTGCTCTGATGGAATACAGAAGCCCCTGTGATTGCTCCAGCACGACCATGTATAGCCCCAAAAGACTATGATGGCAAAGAGCCCTGGTCTGTATATAGACGACACTTTGAAGGAGTGTCACGAACCAATGGCTGGAATGCTGGCGTCAAGGCTCTGTACCTCGTTCCTTATTTAAGGGGGACCGCCTTGAGCTACTATGAAACCCTCTCTGAGCAGATCAAGAACAACTATGAGGCATTAAGTCAAGCGATGCAAGAAAGATTCTCCGACGAATATCAAGCCGCCATAGCCAACATACAGCTACGTGGACGAATCCAGAGGTCAAATGAGAGCCTCACGGAGTTTGCTACAGATGTACAACGGTTGGTATATCTAAGTTTTAATGACGCTGCTGAACCAATCAGGAACAGAATCAGTCTGGGTCAATTTATGGATGGCATCGCTGATGCAGAGACACAACGTAGAGTACGTGACTCGATTCCGACTACTTCAGAAGCAGCACTAGCAATAGCTATTCGGGTTGAGGCCAGCCGAGATGCGATCCGGATTAGTCGTCAGAATATTAGACCCACAGGACCTACTATCCCTCACCGACGAGCAAATGGAGCTCGAAGGAATCAAAACCAGCAGTCGGGAAACTAATTTTGCCCAGTTTTAAGAAGCGAAAACCGGGCCCCAACCTATTTCAAGCTTCAAAAATAAACATTCGAAATTATTCCACTTACGCAAGCGTGTTACGAGCCGGAACAATGAATGGACTTTCACACAAGTCTCCTAACGGATCAACCCAGGCCACCAACATGTTGGAAACATCTATAAGATCCATACGAGAATCAGCCACGCTTGCAAGTAAACTTCAAAGCAAGAAGCAGAGGAATATAAGGCGTGATACGAAGAGTGTCACGGAACCTGTGACATTGTCTAAAGAGCATGCCATCGAGAAAGGCGCAGAAGGAAAGGTGAAGTGGTATAATGTCAAGGAGGGCTATGGATTTATACTCTGTGACAAGGACAACGAGGAAGTATTTGTACGCTGTTCAAAGATAACTGCGAGCAACCCTGATCACCGCATTGCATCCTTAGGAAACGATGAAAGTGTCCTTTTCGACATATCGCCCGGAAGTAAGAGCAGTAAATGTCACTGGACCAGGAGGTCAATCTGTACTGGGTAGCTATTTCGCACCCAAACGTAAGACATCAGGAAATAATGCTTCTTGTGCAAAGCTTCCTACCATCACTTCCAGTGGAAATAACCATGAAAATAGCGAAGACTTTCGCAAAAACGCTGCGCAAATGGTCGAAATTCTGCCCGCAACTGCCTGTATAGCTCCACCAGCTGCTTTTGCAGATGACTTCCAGCAGGATTTAAATTATCAACCACTAACTTGGGCGGGGCGGAGTTAGTGGGAAGTAGAGCTCTAAGCCCCGTGAAAATGTTAATAGGAGCTGCATAAGCCTTAAACAATCTGTGCATTGAAGGAAGAGTTGAGGGCGTGGACTGCCAGTTAATTATTGACACTGGGGCAAGCCAGACAATTATACATAGAAGCTTATTACTAAAAACTCACCGTGACATCAAGCTTCGTCCTTCCCCTGCCGTTATCCAGAGTGTAAGCGGTGAGATATTTCCTGTAGATGGAGTATCTGAAGTCCTCATTGAAGTGGCAGGCTTTTCCACCAAGCATTCTGTCTTTGTCGCCGAAATTTCGGATGACTGCCTTATCGGGGTAGATTTTTTAGTGCGATATGCCTGTAAGCTGGACCTGCAACTAGGCACGATTCGAATAGCTGACGAAACCATCCACCTAAAACAAATTATCAACAACCATATAGAAGCTAGAATAGTAAAGGAAGTAATCATACCACCAGGCGAAGATTGCCTTCTGCAACTTTCCTCCAACTTAGCTATTGATGATGATGTACTTGTTATGCCAAGCTCTGATACCCTCGCAGCTATTCACTGTCTGCCGACGATTTCTTCATCGAAAAATGGTCTCGTTTTGGTCCACATTACCAATTTATCCATAGATGATGTGGTGATTCCACCCTGCACTTTTATCGGACATGTAGAGTGCAAACCTAAAATTATAAAAAATAATAAGTCTACGATAATAACCACCTCTCAAGAGTTCGATAAATTACTAGTACGCAGCTCTCAACATTTAGATGAACAACAACGCATCGAACTCTCGGAATTACTGTCAAAATATCGTGACGTCTTCTCTCATTCCAAGCAAGATATTGGTCGCACATCTCTACTACGCCACAAGATCGATGTTGGACATGCTAAGCCCATCAAGCAGCTACCTAGGAGAATACCACTGTCTCGTAGAGCGGAGGCGGAGACAATGTTGGAGGAAATGATACAGCAAGGCATCGTGATGGCTTCCAAGAGTGCTTGGAGTAGCCCGGTAAGATTAGTGAAGAAAAAAGATGGATCACTTCGATTCTGTATTGACTACCGAAGGCTTAACGAGGCTACTCGTAAAGATTCCTATCCCCTCCCGCGCATAGACCTTACTCTAGACGCTTTAGGAGAATCTAGGTGGTTTACGACTTTGGACCTTCAATCAGGCTACTGGCAGGTCGAGATGGATCATGCTGATAGAGAGAAACAGCATTCAGCACAGTAGTGGGCTGTACGAATTCAATGTAATGCCTTTTGGGCTCACTAATGCACCAGCTACTTTTCAGCGATTGATGGAGTTAGTCCTCGAAGGTATTCCATACACCACCTCGTTTATTTAGACGACATAATTGTCCACGGCACGACTTTCACTAATATGCTAGGCCATCTCAAAACTGTGCTGGAAAGGCTGAAACATGCAGGATTAAAGGTATCGCCCGCCAAATGTCAAATATGCAAAGAAGAAGTGAAATTCCTTGGTCATGTTGTGTCCAACAAGGGACTTTCCACTGATCCTGAAAAAATTTTTGCTGTGCAAAATTGGCCGAGACCTTCTAACCGGACGGAGATACAGTCATTCCTAGGACTTTGTGCGTATTACAGACGGTTTGTGCAGGATTTTTCAAAAATAGCCAAGCCACTGACAGCCCTGACAGAAAAGCGAGCGAGATTTATTTGGACTCAAGATTGTGAAAATGCTTTCACTACCTTGAAAGAAAAACTAATTACTGCACCTATATTAGCTCAGCCGAATGAAGAAGGACTTTTTATCTTGGACACGGACGCAAGCCAATATGCATGGGGAGCTGTCCTGTCACAAGTCCAAGGCGACGAAGGAAAAGTAATAGAGTACCACAGCAAAACTCTCAGCCGCCCGGAGCGGAAATATTGCGTTACACGTAAAGAGCTCCTGGCAGTTGTTAAGTCAGTGAACCACTTCCAGCCCTATCTGCTAGGTCGACATTTTCTTTTATGGACTGACCATTCGTCGTTGAGGTGGCTAATGAATTTTAAGGAGCCCGAAGGACAGGCAGCCAGATGGCTGGAACGCCTCCAAAGCTTTGATTTTGAAATCCAACATCGGCCTGGAAGCAGGCATGCCGATGCTCTTTCACGACGCCCATGTGTAGATATGGACTGCAATTACTGTGAACGATTGGACACCCAGCAAGTACTTTTGGCACGAATAGCAGTCGTTTCTGATTCGATAGGAATGCACCATGATCAAGATCGACATCTCGGAATAGTAAAGGCCTGGCTTAATGCGGGCCACCGTCCACCGAGAGAGGAAATTACGGCCATGCACCTCACTGTCAAAGCATACTGGTCAATGTGGCCTTCTCTGTGTCTACAGAATAATGTCGCTTTCCGCATGTTTTCAAACACCAGCGCGATACACCACCAAATACTGCTCCCGGAATCCAAAACGGATGAAGTCCTGGAACAACTCCATAGTAGTGCTACTGGCGGACACTTAGGAGTAGAAAAAACGTCGGCCAAAGTAAAAGCTAGATATTACTGTTTAGGCTGCACTTACGATATCGAAAACTGGTGTCAAAAATGAACGCTATGTCAACAGAGAAAAGGCCCTATGCCACGAAAAAGAGCTCAGCTTCAAATTTATAATGTAGGAGCCCCATTTGAGAGAATAGGAGTCGATATCTTAGGGCCGTTACCTAGTACTACCCGTGGAAATAAATACATCCTCGTAGCAATGGACTACTTTGCGAAGTGGGCTGAGGCAATTGCGACACCAGACCAGACAGCGGAAACCGTGGCAGAAGCCCTCATCGAACATGTGTTCTCGCAATTCGGTGTACCTCTGCAGACACCTTCCGATCAAGGTAGGAATTTTGAATCGGGTATTTTCCGAGAAGTCTTGAAGAGATTCAAAATCGAAAAAAACACGAACGACGCCTCTCCACCCGCAATCGGATGGCATGGTCGAAAGATTCAATCGAACAATCTTAGACTACCTAGCTAAACATGTCTCGGAGAATCAGCGTGACTGGGATGACCACCTTCCTCTCCTACTATTATCATACAGGTCAGCAGTGCATGACACAACCAGACAAACACCGGCCATGCTGACATTCGGAAGAGAGCTCAGGCTCCCCGTAGATTTGTATATGAGGCTGCCACAAGCAGGAGAAAGTGCATTGAATATACCTGAATATCTCCAAAAGCTCAGAGTCCGACTCGCGACTGTTCATGAATTCAATCGAAGGCAACTCAACACCATGAGCAGAAAAATGAAAGACAGATATGATCTCACTAGCCGGGCTAATCCTTTCAAAGTAGGTGATTTTGTACTACTCTACTATCCAAAAAGGAGGAAAGGAAGATGTCCAAAGCTCCAACGAGACTGGGAGGGCCCTTACACGATACTAGAACAAATCATGGAAGTGGTATATAAAATAAAAAGAGACTCTAATAAAAAAACACTAGTTATACACCGCAACCGATTGGCACCTTATCAGCAGCCCACGTCGTAGCTCTCTCATTTCGGGCATCGCGTACTTAAACGGCAACGCGCGGAATTGCCTTTGTCAAGAGGCGAGTAGGAGGCGCCTATAAATAACCTCTTTGTTCCTGTGCTGGAATGAGCTGGCCGAAATCGACTTCTAATCGACGCGATCGCGGGCGGAAATGCCAACAGCTCTTCTCCAGCAATGAAATAAACTGAAACTAAGAAAGTAAACTTCCAGAAACAACAAAGCTCTATCGCACGCCTTTCTTCAGAGGCCAACATGGCAAATAGATCAAAGCTACAATCAAATAAAAGAAAATTAATTTAAGGACTTACTGGCGTAACTATTATTGTCCATTCCTTATTAGCTACCAGCTTTTTACTAATCCTTTTTTTTCTTTTGAGCCTGAATCAGCTTCTTAAACGGCTAGAAGCCCACCATCCTAGGCGCTTGGAGGACCACTATTTCTAGAAGTCAGAGCTGAGGACAGCTCTTTCAGTCGATGAGGAGCCGTGTGACGAAACCACCTAAAATAAAAATGAGGAAAATTAAAAACTGGTATAAAGGCTGACTACAGCAATACTCATCTTTATGTTCCTCACTTCCTTATGGTCATTATTGTTGGTTTCCATCTGGTCATGTTTGCTTGATGTAATTCGAATCTGAAAAATTGTAATTAACGTCATTAGAGTTAGAGTAGCGAAATAAAATTATAAATTTGTATCTGATTAGAAAAGAAATGAGTTGAAAAATAAGAGTAAATGTCACTAACTTTAAGAGTCTAATAAAATAACGACCGATCCCACTGGAATAGTCCTTCCGGCTATTCTTTTTCCCCGCCGAACGGTCAGATAGTCTGTTAGGAATTTGATATGGAGTAGACAAGTCGTGAATAGTGGATATAGTTATAAAATTTGAATTTTGGTCGAATAAATTGTTTATTTTTGCATTTAATTGATTTTATCCTTTCGTCGGTAAATCGAGTGCGTGAATTAATAGGTCCGGCGAGTGTTATTGTTATCGCTGAGTGCAGACAATACGCCGCGATCAATAGTTTGTGGGCTCAAGAGGCTGCGGTGAGCAGGAAAAGATCTAATTTCGTGTTTTTTTTGTCTTTAAGGAAAGGTGCAAAACAAGGGCATTGAACTGCCGAACTTTCGAAATTTTGCGGTAAGTGTTATGAATCCACTAAACCTACCATGCCTAACTACCTAATCTCGGATTCATAACGTAAATCACACAAATCTCAAACGCACGTCATGCGTCTAGCAAAATCACGTTTTTACCTTTTATCCCAAAAAAGGCATTTCAAATCTTCTAAAATTCAATAAACTTGTTGCATAATCCTAAAATTACGAATTCCTAACGTAAATGCAACAAAGTATACTTCCACAAACAATAAACAACAACCATCAGGTGTCAGATATTTTATCCCATTTGGCGCGTGCCTAAAATGATCATAAATTCTTCTACAAATGAAATGTAATATGATCCGGCGCTAGTATTTGCTCAACGTAATGATTCATTCATGAAAGCAGACGAAGAAAATCGTCACCAGGCAATTAAGCCCAAATACGTGACTACGTCACAGAACGATCTAAGACCGGCAAAATTACCCAACAGGTGCACCTTTGAATGGCTGCACTTCGTTGCATTGGTAAAGTGACATGAAGTTTCATGAATTAATGAATTATGATGACGCTGAAATTTTGTTATGCATAGAATCGATCACCGAACTTACAGAAAATTGTTTTTCGATTCGATTTTGTTTTGGAATTTGTTATTTCCGCTCAATTTCCTGATTTTGTTATTCAAAACAGAAAATTGAGCGATCATCAATTTTCCCTTAGAAAATTGCTGAATTTTAGAAATTTGTGGAGGGGAGTATCATCCCCGTGTAAATCAATAATATAAATATGATGCGGTTGAACTAGGGAAAGCAGAGAGTATTCAATAGCGAACTAGGAGAGTCCCCCTACCAAAGGTAAGGCCTCCTAAGTTACAAGCAAACAAATTAAGCTAGCAACAAGCTAAACATAGAAGAATTAGAAAAGTTGAAATGTTAATAACAAAGTAAACATAGAAGAATTAGAAAAGTTGAAGTGTTAATAACGAAGAAATCAAGCACTAGGCGGAAAAGAAAAGAATTTAAAGAAAAATTAAAGCTAACTTTTAAAGCATTACAGATCTTTTATTTTGTATATTCCGTTACCCTGAAAAAGGTAACAAATATAACAAAATTTTGGTGGCAGCGGTGAAGATTCTGTAAAGGTTTGTAAGACCTGCAAAAAACCACAAAACCCAGAGGAAGAAGCAAGGTTTAAAGCAACGCAAATCAAAGTAAAACCTGACGAATGTGCTGGCCTAGAGCAGAACCTCCACTACAAAGAGAGGAGCCAATTCTCTTCGACGATCTAGTGCTTGACCACTTCATCTACTCCTCGGACGACAGCCAGGACTTCGAAGCCTACCCAGAAAGCGAAGAAGATCTTCAACTGGAAAGCTATCTGGACCCTCAGGACTACCTTAACAATATCGCCACTCACAGGGAACATCCAGTGGACGACAGCTTGGTAGACCTACTAACAGACGTCCTAATTGACAACACGGAGCTGTCAGCTGAAGACATCTATGGTGAAATACATCGGGATCTCCTCGACCGGGAAGAAGACGATACGTGGGACTTTGATACCTACAACAAAGTGTGGACAAGACCCAACAACAGAAGTAATGTAAGTTAGATTAATTTTAATTTCAATAAATATATATATAAATTTTGATTTTAATAATTATATTTAAATCTAGGCTAGATAATAAGTTAATCAAAAAAAAAATCAAAATCCCATATGTAAGTAGACAATGTAATATATATATATATACATACACTCTACCTTTTTTTGTCTCAGACCCAGTCACAAATTTCTCTTCTCCTCTAGTCTAAATTTCTATAGGTAAAGGTACTCTCTCCGGTGTTAGAATTTTTTTTACAATTCTTTTAACATCGACAAACTCCTATATAATTTTTTCTTTTGAGAAATATCAAATAAATTCCTATCGAAGTGGAAGGTAGCAAAAAGGTTATAGTCACCAGATCGCAAAGAAGCGTTCGTGACACACTTCTATCGGGGTTAACTTCACACCGAAGGAAACCCACTAAGAAAACAGCACAACAAAAGCGATCAGGGGATAGCAAAATGGCTGAGCCAGAAACACTCACCCTTAATGACGCCAAGTCATTAATACCCGAATTCGACGGGAATTCTGAAAATTTGCATAGGTTTCTGAACCTATGCGAAATGTTTCAAAGAGAGGACTTAACAGAAGCCTCAAAAGCTCTTTATCTACAAGTGATAAAAGCTAAATTAGTCGGAAGGGCATACGACATTGTTAAATATGCCGATATTAACAATTGGAAGGAGCTTCAAAAGGCCCTCCAAGATCAATTCCTAGAATCACGTTCTCGTATCTCTATTCAGAACGAAATTCTATCTCTAAAGCAAGATTCTAAAGAAGAGACTAAAGAATATGCTTTCAGAGCACAAAAATTATTGGCTATTTATAACGACGCCACTTCTAGCCTCACAAACGAGCAAACATTAATAAATCTATTATTAGAAGAGAATAAGGAAATGGTACTTAGAGCTTTTGAAGACGGTTTAAAAGACGATTATATCCGTCTCCTCACTAAAGCCAAAAGCCATACAGAGCTAAAAGACTCTATGAAATTCGCTATGGAGCAGGCTGAAAGAAACAGCGCTTTCAGTGAACGCCTCAATAGCTGTTCTAAGTGTCATAAGAAAGGGCACACTGCTGATACTTGCTTTTCGTCCAAAGCAAGAACAGAAATCCCCAGACTCGTTTGCTCATACTGCAAAACCCCAAACCATCACGTTCTAGAATGCAGAAAGCGGCTATTCCAGCAACAACAGTACAGGCAACCTGCACACAATTCTGCGCCCAGACCGCAACAATATCCGCAACAGAATAGGGCTTTTCAATATCAGCAGCCGACTAGAGCTCCCCCGCGCCAAATTCCCTCTTATCCGCAAAACAATAGGCCTCCACAGCAATCTACATACTTACCACCTAACACGAATAATCCTAATAGAAATCCCAATATTAGGACCGCGAGCAATTGGAAAAATTCCAAAATGCAAAGACCAACAAACTCCAGAAATATGGAGAAATCGGAAAACGATCTTCGGCGAGACGAGTTAGCGGAGTCTCAGTCTCGCCTAAATCAAATGACTATCTCAGCAGATATTCATTCTCAACCAACAAATCTACCACAAAATTAAATCTCCCTTTAATAAGTGATCACCATTCGCTAGTAGTGACGATCGCTAATTCAATTACTGCATTTCATACTAGCACTTTTCTTATTGATACAGGAGCTGAAATATCAGTCCATAAAGCCACTAGAGCACTAGGTGATACCCTAGTAAACAAAAGAGAAAACATCACTGTATCCTCACTAGCAGGAAAACCCTTGTCTACGCTAGGAACAGCTGAATGTAATTTTAAAATAAATGGTGATATATTCACGCACCGTATTCACATGGTAGAGGGAAATTTTAAATTAAAATACGACGGTATACTAGGGCATGATTTTCTTGACAAATTTTCATGTATAATCGATTATAGCAACAAATCACTAATATTAAAATTACCCATTAATCAAAATGTGGATTCAAATAAGAGGATAGATACACTTATCGAGTATGGAGGTTTGAAAGACCCAAGCTCAGAGGTATCTCCTCAAATAAGAGCAGATAACAGGTATGGAGGTTTGAAAGACCCAAGCCTAAATAAACAGACCCCTTCAAAGAAAGGCGAGTCTCATCATATCCAAGCAAAAACAAATAAATTAAATAAACAGACCCCTTCAAAGAAAGGCGAGTCTCAAAATAATTCAACAAATAAAGAAAGTAGAGCAAATGAATGCAATGCCAGCAGTATTAAAGTACCGGCTCGCACTCAATTGGTAGCCAAAATAAGAATATCACAAAGAGGTAGTTTTCTTTGTGAACACCAAGAGTTGAAGTCAGGATTGTTACTTGGAAGTACACTCATAGAACCTGATCAAACAGGTCACGTGAAAATCCTCCTACTCAACTCTAATCAGCAAGAAGTTACAATAAGTGAAACAGAAATTCGACCACATTTGCATGAGTTAAGGAATTTTGATATTAATAAATTAAACTCGCAACAGGATCCTATTCAAGAGAGACTCACTAAACTCACATCTGAGTTAGAACTCTCACACTGTAACGCTGAAGAAAATCAGTCCATCCTAAATATTTGTCGTAGGTATAACGACATATTTTATTTAGACGGGGATTTTCTAACTTGTACCAGTGCAGTTAAGCACGAAATTCCTTTGCTACCAGGAAAACCTACCGTTAACGTTAGACCATATAGGTTGCCAGAAGCACAACGTAACGAGATTAATAAACAAATTAATAAAATGCTTGAAGATGAAATAATAAGCCCTAGTTCAAGCCCATGGAACTCACCATTATTGTTAGTTCCCAAAAAACCAGACGCAGCTGGTAATAAGAAATGGAGAGTAGTGATTGATTTTAGGCGTCTCAACGATATCACTGTAGGAGATGCATTCTTCCTCCCTAATATAACTGACATTTTGGACCAACTAGGGAAATCTAAGTACTTTAGTACCTTAGACCTAGCAAATGGTTTCCATCAGATTCCCATGAATGGAAACGATAAAGAAAAGACTGCGTTTAGTACACCTTACGGGCATTATCATTATAAACGAATGCCCTTTGGTCTAAAACGAGCTCCAGCCACAGCCACTTTTCAGAGGCTGATGAACAACGTGTTAGTAGGATTGCAAGGCATCGAGTGTTTTGTTTACATGGACGATATAATTGTTTATGGATATAATTTAACAGAACATAATTCTCGACTCCAGCATGTTTTTGAGCGGCTCAGGGAACATAACCTGAAGTTGCAGCCTGAGAAATGTCATTTTCTCAGCAGACAGATAGCATATCTTGGCCATTTAGTCACTGAAAACGGAGTTTTGCCAGATCCTTCTAAGCTCGAAGCAGTCGAACGTTATCCAGTACCTCGAAAAGAAAAGGACGTAAAATCTTTTCTAGGTTTTGTCGGTTATTATCGTCGATTTATCCCTAACTTTGCCAAATTGGCCAAACCTCTCACTACTTTGTTAAAAAAGGACATTCCTTTCAAATGGGATGCTTTTTGTGACGAAGCGTTCAAATTATTGAAGGAAAAATTAACTAATTCTCGTATTTTACAATTCCGACGTTTCGACGAAGAATTTATTGTAACGTCGGATGCAAGTGAATTCGCAATCGGCGCAGTACTATCGCAAGGAAAACAGAAGCAGAACTCTAAACCCTGCTGAGACTCGATACTCAACAATTGAGAAAGAGTTATTAGGAATAGTATTTGCGGTTGAACAATTTCGTCCTTTTTATATGGTCGCAAGTTTACTATAGTCACCGACCATAAGCCCCTCACGTGGCTCATGAATTTAAAAGATCCCACTTCCCGATTGATGAGGTGGAGAATCAAATTAGAAGAATATGACTACCAAATCATATATAAACCGGGCAAAGCAAATTCAAACGCCGACGCACTGAGTCGTGCTATACCTGAAACAAAAGCTATACAAGCTATTACTAGAAGTCAACAAAAGACTCAAGACATTAAACAAAGTCAAGATTCTACTCCGATTATCATAGAGGAAAACCCTCACAACCTACTGCAGACTAGAGGCATAAGAAATAAGTATTTCATTTTACCTATCAATAACAGTACTCAAGAAAATTTGTTAAGAACATATCTGCCCAAAGATCTAGTAATACCAGTCGGAGATATAGTAGAACATAAAACCAAGAATAATTCTTTTATAATCGGGCGTGTACCTATTCCTACTAGGACTGCAAGCGATAGAAATAAAGTCAGGAATATTTTCAAGAAATTTAAAGAACACATTCCTACTGATAAAACTGTGGCCATTTCAATACCCATTATTAATGCGCCGAGTTATCTCGACTTAAAATTACTATGCGCCGAGGAATTTTAAAATTCCAATAAGAAGCCTATCCTTTTTTCAACAAAATAATTCAATTGGAAGACCCCGTAATTATCAAACAAGTCATTTCAGATTATCATATCACTCCTTTAGGCGGTCACCAAGGAGAAACAAAAACCATCAATAAATTAAAGAAAATTTATTACTGGCAAGGTATGAATAAAGACATTAAGGAATTCATAAAAAAATGCTCTTCGTGCCAAGTGAACAAATTAAGACCCAACCAGAAAGTTCCTATGAAGATTACTACAACGAGCAGTAAACCCTTCGAAAAAATTTTCTTGGATATTGTAGGTCCCTTACCATCTAGTTACCTGAACAACAAGTATTTGCTCACGTTCCAAGACGATTTAACAAAATATTCGGAAGCTATTCCATTAAGTAACGCTGAAGCAAATACGGTAGCAGAAGCATTCGTTACACATATTGTCTGTAGACATGGCCTACCTGAAGCTATTCTGACCGACCAAGGTTCCAATTTTTTGAGCTCAGTGTTTACCGAAACTTGTAAATTATTAAAAATTCATAAGTTACAGACAACTCCTTACCATCCACAAATAGAGCGCTAGAAAGAAGCCATCGAACTCTAGCCGAATATCTTCGACACTATGTGTCAAAAGATCCTCTAACCTGGGACACTTGGATCCCCTATGCCATGTTCACCTATAATAATTCCACTCACTCAAGCACTGGCTATACGCCACATGAACTTGTGTACGGATTTCATGTAGAAATTCCTTCTTCCATACAAAAAGACCCCGAAGTCACATATAACTATGATAATTACGTAAATGAGCTAAAAGGTCGACTCCAAAATTCCCACAAAATGGCAAGAGAAAGGCTTATAAAGAACAAGGAAAATTCCAAGGCTACAAAGCAAAAAACAATCGTAATTGGTGATAAAGTATTGATCAAAAACCACACAAGAAAAAATAAGTTAGCGCCTCTATGGGAAGGCCCATACGAAGTAATAGATACCACTTCTGCAGAAAATTCTATTGTGAGAATCAAAAATAAAAATAAGAAAATTCACAATAACAATCTGAAACTATTCATTGACTAACTCCCAAAAATTCAATTCCTCCGCTCAGATCAAAATGAACTCACTCATCAACTCATTCGTTCGTGGACTTATTGTATTATTGGCTTTATGCGTCAGCCAAACTAGTGGAACTCAAGTTACACACTTCTCAGCAACACCCGGAATCTACTTTGAGGAATTCGGAAATGCACAGCTCTACAGCAATACATGGAAATTAGTTATGTATTACAATTTAGACAATTTTTATTTTGAACTAGAATTATTGCAAATGCAAGCAGAGCAAGCGGAAGACTTATGTCATAATATTACAAAATACTCAGGCAAAAATCACTGTGAAAACCAAATAAACACCCAAAGATTGATCTTAAATGAAATAGATCAGATCAACGAAATTTTGGAACCCAAAAATTTGAGAAGCATGCGAGCTCTTTTGAACGTCATTGGTAGTATTAGCAAATCTTTATTTGGGACGCTGGATGAAGAGGATGCTAAACACTATGATGAACAAATACACATACTAAGAGCTAACGAAGACCATCTCTTAGAACTACTGAAATCTCAAACCCTGATTGTCGACAAAACTGTCAAAACTGTCAAACTACTTGAGCCTCTCTTATCCACTATTCGGAAGAACCTTCCGTCGGGTACAACCTTACCTGTAGCCACTACGCAGAACCAACTCTTAGATCTATATAGAGTTAGCCGTACAAGTACCAATAAAATTAATAATTTAATCATAATAGAAATTAAAATACCCCTACCCTTAAATACAGAATTCCAAATGTATAAAGTAATCCCCTTACCTACCCTAATTAACGATTCATTCATTTATATAAAACCCATTACCGAATACTTGTTAGTCACACTAAATAGGGAAAAACACTATCCCTCTAGTAGTGAAGATATTACAAAATGTTTGCAAAAAACTCCTCATAATTACATTTGTCAAATAACGCATCCAATCCATAACTTAAATGCGAAGGACAACCAATGTGAAATGGAGTTATTAAGGCACTCTCAAACGCCTCCCCTATCATGTGGAATGAACATCTTAAACATTTCCACCTTATGGATACAATTATCCAACCCTAACATGTGGTTATTCAGTTTGAAATCTCCTCGAACTGTAGATAATATTTGCGGTAACAATATCGAACCAATTACGATAAAGGCAACCGGCATTCTAGAAATATCGCCCAATTGCTATATAAGAAGCGATGATCAAACGCTCTATGGACACTCCGAAAAAATTTCAATCGCTGAAAAATTCTATTTGCCATCGATCAATCTAACAAACATCACCCTCGATTATCATAAAATTAAGTATAATCCTCCAAATACAATCACTATAAAAAATAGTGAACATCAGGCACTTTTTGAACTAAGCCAAGATATAAAGACCTTAGAAAAGGCTGAAAACAAAAATCTAATTAACGTGACAGCACACGATATTCACCATTATTCCATTATCTATATAACGATAATGATCATTATAATCATATGCGCTATAAAAATAGCCCTACCCTATCTAAAAGCTAAAAGACTTAAAGCGACGGACATTCCACCTCCATCAATTCAAGAGAGTGATAACGAAAATGAAAATGAAAATAATAAAGAAACCACTAAAACTAATAGATTTCCTCTAACCAGAGCATTACCTTAAAAGAAGACAAGGTAGAAGAGAAAGAAAAATACAAATTTCCTTTTATTATTAAAAATGAGCATATATATATATATAACAATCAAAAAAAGAGAGAGGGCTAAAGCTAAGAATTATATTTACTCAAATACTATTAATTTGAAAACCTTTTGTAAAGCTAATAATTATATTTACTCAAATATTATTAACTCGAAAAATTTTATATATTATAAGAAACATAAATTTTGTTAATCTAAGAAATACATTTACTGAAATACTAGTAATTTAAAATATTTAACATTTATGTTGCTACATGAACATAATTATAAACTAAAATTTGTACTAGAATCTATCCTACATTAAGAAAATACGTGTTAACCAAAAACTTCTATAAGCACAACTATCTAAAATTATAAGTCAAAGAACCCAGATAATAAATTATAGATAGAATCTAGAATATAACCAATTACTAGCCTAAGTAAAATAAATTACCATGTAAACTGCAGATACCTAGTTCAACCAACCTAACCTACGTGTAATTTCGATTCTCTTCAAGAATACGAAATTCCTCCTTAGGGGGAAGGTGTTATGAATCCACTAAACCTACCATGCCTAACTACCTAATCTCGGATTCATAACGTAAATCACACAAATCTCAAACGCACGTCATGCGTCTAGCAAAATCACGTTTTTACCTTTTATCCCAAAAAAGGCATTTCAAATCTTCTAAAATTCAATAAACTTGTTGCATAATCCTAAAATTACGAATTCCTAACGTAAATGCAACAAAGTACACTTCTACAAACAATAAACAACAACCATCAGGTGTCAGATATTCTATCTCATTTGGCGCGTGCCTAAAATGATCATAAATTCTTCTACAAATGAAATGTAATATGATCCGGCGCTAGTATTTGCTCAACGTAATGATTCATTCATGAAAGCAGACGAAGAAAATCGTCACCAGGCAATTAAGCCCAAATACGTGACTACGTCACCGACCGATCTAAGACCGGCAAAATTACCCAACAGGTGCACCTTTGAATGGCTGCACTTCGTTGCATTGGTAAAGTGACATGAAGTTTCATGAATTAATGAATTATGATGACCCTGAAATTTTGTTATGCATAGAATCGATCACCGAACTTACAGAAAATTGTTTTTCGATTCGATTTTTTTTTGGAATTTGTTATTTCCGCTCAATTTCCTGATTTTGTTATTCAAAACAGAAAATTGAGCGATCATCAATTTTCCCTTAGAAAATTGCTGAATTTTAGAAATTTGTGGAGGGGAGTATCATCCCCGTGTAAATCAATAATATAAATATGATGCGGTTGAACTAGGGAAAGCAGAGAGTATTCAATAGCGAACTAGGAGAGTCCCCCTACCAAAGGTAAGGCCTCCTAAGTTACAAGCAAACAAATTAAGCTAGCAACAAGCTAAACATAGATGAATTGGAAAAGTTGAAATGTTAATAACGAAGTAAACATAGAAGAATTAGAAAAGTTGAAGTGTTAATAACGAAGAAATCAAGCACTAGGCGGAAAAGAAAAGAATTTAAAGAAAAATTAAAGCTAACTTTTAAAGCATTACAGATCTTTTATTTTGTATATTCCGTTACCCTGAAAAAGGTAACAAATATAAGTACGTAAGGTTTTTCAACGGTGCCAATCACTTCTTGTCTATCGACAAAAATTCGACAGGAGAAATTAAGTTTTTCGCGACAAAGCTCTATTTTCCCTTACACAGCACGAAGTCACCGACTTCACATCACACTGACATAAAACACATATATAAAAAGGTCATATACTTACGATTGTAGCAGGTCCGCCATTTGCAAAGGAAAAGAAATTATCCATCAAATCCAACGAAGATACTCCTTCAGGAATTAAGTATATCCCTCGAAGTTTAGGCCGATTGACCACAAAGCACCGAGTGAGAAGCCAAAAACAAAGGAAAATTAACCAAATCAAGTCTTCTCAACCCGGTGCCCCATAGCTTGACGGCGTCTCAGGTGTCTGCACAAAATCCACTAGCACTACTCACAACACGCTGTTGATGATTACACTACGATTCACTGTACTTAAATTTATTAATTCCTGGTCAACACCTTACACCACATATCACAGGATATTTCGCGGTAGACCGTAAAACGATACTCCACTTCTGGAAGAAATATTTCACGCGACGATTCCAACTTGGGGCTGTCAAATAACCAACCCGACCCATACGCAAGGAATACACACTGAATTACGAATTGCGAATTACATTCGCACAAAGCTGCAAACTGTCTCCATTCTACCCACGGCATTCCCCTTTTTAACAAAAGTTGTCTGTAGAGCGACAGTCTTACGCTCGACTTAACGAGAATTGCAGGCTCCAAACGCAATACACACACACACATCCCACAGCCTCCAAGTGGAACCCCTCGCAGCCAGACGAGAAGCCAGCTGATTCCCTTGAGCGTGACCTAGTTTCACACTTTGTTGCAGATTTACGTTTACGTTCCGTTTCTTATCAATATATGATGCCACACAGTGTTGCTGCTAAGAAATTGCAACATTGTTGAAGACAAATTTCCCTCTCGGTATAGCAGAACATCAAGTTGATAGAATTCCGATAAAACAGGACGGTAGATTTCGTAACAATATGTATGTACATACGTACATATTACGTAAAAAGCATTCACGGTAAGAAACGCGCGCCGCACAAATGCATTGTATGTATATGCGCGCCGCGATTTCAAACGACGGGATGGTGGCTGTTGTTTTTTAAAGTGTAAGATTACATTTTTTGAAGCCACCATCCGAAGCAAATAATTCTGGACATGTTTGAACAAGTCCAGAATTAATCGTAAAATTTTCTCAGGGTAAGAAAATGCAATTAAGCATTTTCTACCCAGAACAACGGCTCTTGATCACGATGAAGGTGATCAAGAGTTGAGTCGGTTTTTAAGAGTTGAGTCGGTCTCTTTGAAAAAAGTTGTTGGTTTCTTGGTTTGAGTCGGGTAGCATTCGAAAATAAAGATCGAAAAAAAAGGAAATTCGGTTGTGTAGTTAAAATAAAGAAATAACCAAAAAGAAAAATTAATTTGTGTATTTTAAGAATAAGAAAATTATAGAATAGTTATGTCTTGTTTAAAATAAAGAATTAAAGAAGAGATATAGAAAGACAACCTAGTGTTTTGTGAAACAAGAACCCTGAACCGGATTATTAGTGAGCGGAAGTGAACCAAGTTCACAAGGTGAGCGATAGATTTGATTATAACATACATGCATTTGCTACATTTATGCCCAGTTCTTTTCGTTAAGGTTGTAATTTTAGGACCAACGGGGATGGTCGAACATGAATTTTGTTGATTGTTATTTTCGTGATTAATTTTCACGAGTTCTTGAACTGATTCCATTGAGTCTGCTATGAACCGGCATTTCAGGCATTGCTGCATGTTTTTGCTTAATTTAAACCACTTTATACTATTTCTGTTATGTTTCTTAAGTGTGCGCTTTGGTTTGATTTGATGTGATCTGAATGTTCCTCTACTGCAGTGGCGGTTCGTGGGATTCAGCAGAAGGGAAGCAATACATTTTATGTAAATTATAGCTCCGCTTTTCAGACTATTTCATTGCTCCTATAAGTAAATATACATGTATCAAAGTCAATGATGTCAATAATACACAATATAAATATTCACATTTATTCTTGCTCTTGAAAGAGAAGGAAGCCATTATCATCGGTAAATAAATCAGCGATGCAATCATATCTTTCATTTAATCCATTCACAGCAAATACTGCCTGCCACATAACTAAACAAAAACAAAAATTTCACTCAATATCCCCTTTCACAACGTACGCAAGAAATCTAATCATCTAATTCATTCTTTTGAATTCAATTACCATTATTATTGTACTTAGGTAGGTATACTCGTTCGCCGGAATACTCAAATAAAAGCAAGAATTCTAAATTCTCTCGCAATTAAACAGAAACGTACGTAATATTATAGATAGTCATTATCTTATTTTTCCACAATATGAATAAAATATGTTAAAAAAATTTTAAAATAAAAAACATTCAAACATTTAAAGTCAAACGAGGTAATATAATTTTAAAATATTGTTATTGGATAGATTCAGTTTTACAAAGAAGTTTTTTTTTTGGAAAGAATAAATTATTTTTTACTTAGTACCTATAATTTATTTATGAAAGTTATTTATTTAAAAAGTTTTTTTAATATATTTTATTTTCTAATCATTACATTTTTGCTAAAAACTCATCAACTGGACATACAGTACGTTTACATGAATACTTGAGTACTTGACTTGAAATTCACTTGAAGCTCAGATGGGGCGGTCGATTGAATTAATTCCAATTATACCTACTTGACTTGAATTTTTCTTGAATTTAATTTTCCAATTATTGAAGTTGAAATTTACGCATTGAATGAGCGTTATCATGATACTTTGATTAATTCAATTATACTTCAAGTATACTTCAAGTATTCATGTAAACGTACTGATAATCTATCTAATATATGCATATTAACTGGCATCTACATTCTTTTGCGAATGTGTGATGTAATTTTTTACCTCTGCGATAAATATAGTTCAGAAGATTATCGCACTTTATTGTAAGTACTTCCATGTAAAAACGTTTTACACGAAAAACCTGGAAAATTTTATATCACATCAAAACCCATCGGGAAAACATATAAAATTTAAATGTTCACATGAAATATGTAAAACATTATGCTGAAGCGTTTAAAAGAAAAATCAGCCCCCGCAAGAACTTACAGGCACGTTTGTACACAAATTCGAAAATCACGCATTTTAAAGATATTCGGGTGAAAAAAGTCGGTTATAAACTTTCTTACAGAACAAAAGAAAATATGCCATTTAATAAATCTCAGCAAAAGCTTCAATTTGTTATTACACACGATAAAAATTGGGCAACGCCATGAGTGTTGTTACCACCCTCCCCCCAAAACCCCAAAAAACGTAAAAAATTAAGCCCACTGACTAATTCTAAAATAAAAAATCCCATGTAAATCCATCCTAAAACAATTCCTAAAATTTCACAACATTCGTCTCGAAGGTCGGATAAAAATTATTTAGAAAAAGCTACGAATTTGATAACATCTGGCAGCATTTAAATAAATCGTGAGCAAGACCGACACCCACCCGCACCGGCATATACTACAGAATTTATCAATGAAAGTTACTATCAGGGGGTGTAAATCAATTGCCAAACGTTACGCTTCGGCCAGCGTACCATAGCAATGTACACATGCAAACTCTTGAGTGAATATGAGTCTAAAGAGTTAAATGTATTTAACTTTTTACATTGGATTTGTTGTTGTAAATACGCTGTAGATATTTCAGCGCCCTGCGATTCCAGTGGCTACGGTGTTTGATTCTAATGCCGTTCCATCCATACCACGCGAATATTATGTAGCTTGCTTGACAAGACAAATCGTGGTGGATCTGGTGTTGGATGGAAGGATGGTGGGTGGGTCATACGCTACATTTTGGACAGCGTACCATACAGAATGTTAGTAGCGATATAATGACATTGGCTTGGGTGGTATGTTCTTCGTTTGTAGGAGAAAATTCGGCGTTACTTATAAAATATTTCAGGTTGTATCTAGTGATGCCAGAGGAGTAAACTTCTTTGAATTTTATACATTTTTTTAAATATTCTAAGAATATTTTAAAGCAAAATGTTATGTGTGGATTTTTTTTATTTTGTCAAGGGAAGCAGTGCTTCCTTTGCTTCCAATGAGGAACCGCCCCTGCTCTACTGTATTCGTAGTATCGTCAAGAAACAGCAGTCGTAATTACGATGCAGTGGGTCTTTCGAATGTTTTCTCATCTTTCTTTTTCTTAAGGGTTTTTTTTTCGTATAGCCCCTGTGGCACTTTCACATCAAAAACAAGAGCAGAAAAATGTGAACCGAAAAGCTCAATTTATTCCACTTTAAAACAAGATTTTTGTTCCAATGATTAATAACATCCAGAGAAATAGAATAAACTAAGAATTTTACTGAGAAAATAGTTAAATTTATTTCAGATTTTGAAGAAAAACACAACTTTTATGTTTTATCGGCCGAAAAACTTTTTCGGCGGAAAAATTCGTCCGATAAATCATAAAAGTTGTGTTTTCTTAAAAATTCTAAGATAAAAATACTATTTTATTAGTAAAATGATTAGTTTATCCTATTTCCCATGATTTTATTAATTATTGGAGCAAAAATCTTGTTTTAAAATGGAATAAATTGAGTTTTTTGGTTCACATTTTTTCGATTCTTGTGTTTGCTGTGAAAGTGGCTTTATGCTTTTATTGAAGTTTTTCTATAATTTTATTCTCGATTTCGTTTAATTGATCCAATTTTGTATATTCATCCGTTTAATCCACCCAAGCTTATTTCTGGATTGTGATTTGAGCCGGGCTGTTAAGGTATTTTTTCCTAAGCTCCTCCGCTGGTATCGGTACAGAGTGTACACTAATTCTATAACCTTCACAAGTGCTGTGATTGCCAAAAGAATAACAATCTGCTTATTCTCAATACTCACAGTATCTTCTATGATCAGGTTGTTCACGATCTCACCGTTATTGTCTGCTACTTTAGAATTTGTTTTCCCCATATTCCTAAAACGTTGTCGATATTTTACTAGCCTTAAAATTCCCTACTATATAATGGAGGTTTACCAATTGACAATCAAAATTTAAGTAAGATTCAACGCTTTCACTAAAAACATTCAAGATTCAAATATTAATTTTACTGGGAGTATTTAGTATTTAGTTCTTTAATCGGTTTCATTTAAAAAAATCTATTGTTACGATAACTTTATATTAATTATGCCTATTGCTTATTCTTGTACATATTACGTTTTTATTGTCTCTATTATTGTTTCTATTATTATATGTAATGTTGGTTAGTTGAATATATATATACATATATCTGGTGTAGATTACAATGCGCGTAACTGATAAGTAAAGTTTTTAATTTGATAAACTAACATTTATATCTCATAAATTTTTTTTTGTACGTATAGTTATGTGTAAAATCGGAACCACTTTATTCTACTATAGGCACCGTATTAAAAACGATTCAACTGTCGTCGGCTTTGTCATTAGATTATTTCCAATTACATTTCTTAACTTACTGCCATTATCAAGTAATTAAGCTCTAAGATCAGCTTAATTGTCACAATCTGATTGTCTTCTCATTGTCATCTGTAGTATATCTATAAATTGGTTGAATTGAGTCTGTTAACAACAACAACATCTGTAAATATAATAACAACGCTATACCCATCAGGTGTAATGTAATAATCGCACTTTTGTTATAATCGCTAAATCTCCATGTTACTGTGATTCACTACTGTGTCTATTTCTCTTGTTAAAAATCATTGTCTATACATCTCAGTTAGCCGTTTTCTTTAAATTTTGTCAATAGTTAGTTTTTAATGTCACTTCTTGTCGAGAGTTCAAATAGGAGATATTCGTTTTTAATAAAGTCATGTAAATTAAATAGAAGTTTTTGTGTATTTCTTCAATCGCTATATCCTTTTATACATTTCCTAACACGGAAAGAACAGAGTCGTTGTCGTTGCTAGTTATCCGAAGAATCTTCTTAACATTACATTCCGAAAATTGTTTTTTTTTTTCATCACGGTCCCTCTATTGTCAGTTTAATATCTTTAATATCTGAAGATTGCTGATTATTTTAATCGTTCAAAGATTAGAATTTCATTATCATGGTCCGAATATATCGTTCTTTTTAACGTCACCGTCTGAAGATTACAAGTTAATTATCACGGTCGCCATGTAATATTCTTATAAAAATGTTGTGGGTATTACAGTTGCCATGCAATAGTTTTTATATATATGCGTTGTATGTATATATATAAGCACGGTCACCATGTGGTAGTAAATGAAGATGAAGAAAGCTCGTTGGTATGTATCACTAAGTTGACCGTAGAGAAGATAGGAGAAGCTTTGTAAAAAGCAGACCTCCGCTAGTAAGACGGGTGCTGCTCGCTATAACAGATGTCCGTTAGTAGGTATGATGGGCGTAGCTGTAAACAGCAGATGCCAAGTGAAAGAAAAAGACTACTTGTTGTTTGTGGTTAACTAAATCAATTGATTGTTTAACCCAAACTGTTCCTTTATTCGAGTATCGGTACTTAATTCATACAATCGTCAATTTGCTGGGCTAAACTAAATTAATATTAATGTACATTAAACACGTTAAAACTAAACCCCTTATTTGCACTTATGTGCTTAACTCCGGCAGAAAGATGTGACGCAATATAATTGACCCGCATTACGCTGGTTGCAACAAGGTAAACAAACGCATGTAAACAAACAAATACAGTCACTTCTTAAGGTTGTGACATATATTTTGTTTAGCGTATGTTTTGCTTAATTGCCATTATGCAATCGATCACATTTATTGTGATTGATTAATTTTGGGTCGATTGAATATTGCAAGAATGCATATTATGCACTCTTGTATTTTTTATTGATTCGGAAATTGTTATGTAAATTCACATCACATTAGTACCTTGTTGTGTTGTAGAGGCCATACTACTGCAGAGCGGACGTAACCACCCAGTGACGGTGGTACCAAAGAATTACCAATAAAGTTTTAAAGACAAGGATTAAACTCGAATTGCCCATACTCAAAAGACTTCTGTCTTTAAGACATGTCTTTTATTGTGTTGTTTTATGTAAAAGCTAGATGTCGCTGACTAATTTTGCACTAAACATTTGTCTTCATAAATTTCTTTAAGACAAGTCTTCATGAATGTCCTTAAGACAAGTTTTCATGATTGTCTTTAAGACAAGTCTTCATATGAGTTTTTAAGAAAAGGTTTCGTATGTCTATTTAAAACTCAGCACATGCATCGATATAGTTTCATTCCCATGATTTTGCTTTTGCTTAATGCTAATAACAGCAGAAACGTACAGCGATGAGTGCACAACGTTCACTGTTATTACATTTTAAGACCTGAGTTACAGAAATTGCGTTCAGTAATTATAGGCTGAACTACAATAGAAGTGTACGTAAGTACATTTACTTACGTAAACGCGCCGTTTAATTTAACAGGCGTACACAAATTAACGTGTGAGGGGAACTTTCGTTAAGTTTAAATATCCAATTTTCCGTAAGGATAGTGCGCTAAGAATCGCTCATTCCGTAAGAACCCGATGTGTCCAAACAATTAAATTATTACTAAATGATTAAAAGTGCAATGTAAAAATTAAAATGGAATAAAAATGGTACTGCGAATTAATAGAAAGCACAAATCTTCAATTACATCAACTTCCATTTGTAAATTTTTTCACTTTTACCACTTTATAAAATTGAAAACATTAAATACCAAGATAATAATGTGGAATGTGATATATATTTAGACTAAAAATATCAATTTTTCGTAAGTAAACCTGAGTCCCTCAGTCTCGTTTAATTTCGTAGAGCTATTACTTCTATTGTAGTTCAGCCTTATGCCTCATTTTCATCATTAATATCGATTTCCATTGATATTTTAAGAAAAGTGCATGTCAATCAATGAAAAACGAATTCAATGGAACAACTTTTGACGCGATGAGAATGGGATAGTAGCTCATATCCGTGTAATTTGTCAGATTGAAATTTTCTGGGAACAATAACATCACGAATAAAGTCAAAATTATGAAAATTGTAATTTAAAAGATTTTGGCGTGATTGCGGATGAATTTGGTAGAGTAGTAGTTGAAGATTGATATGTGATGCTCAATGACATTCAGTTATGACATTGTGCGTATTCCGGTGTAACACCGCCGATTTTTCGAGTATAGCACCACAGGCGGTTTGACGTACACCATTTCTAGCAGTGCAGGTCAAGGGAACAATTTTGGTGTAACACTACAAGAAAAGTGTAACACTTCTGCTAAAAATCGTGATCAATGGAAATCGGTATAAGTTAATTCATTTGACTAATTTTCCTGTTAATTTTGTCGTTCTAAATACTAATTTGGTTTTCTATGAAAGAAAAGGTGGGTTATATAAGAAATATTTTTAAATATTGACTTTTAGCAAATTTATTGCAAATTCCTTTATCTTAGTCACTTTAAGAAAATGAATAAATATATATTTTCGCCGCACGTGTCGCTATGTGTTAATTTTAAATGAAAAGTTTGGCCGTGTCAAATATTTGGCTTTGTAAGTGCGGTATTCTTGTGGGTTAAGTGAACAAAATTTGAGATGTGCGAGGGAGAAAAATTAAAGGAACTGTTGCAAGAATTGGAAAAAGATGGAGATATTTTCCAATTATTCAAATGAATTAACTTAATGCCTCATTTTCATCGTTAAGTTAATTCATTTGATTAATTTTCCTGTTAATTTTGTCGTTCTAAATACTAATTTGAATTTCTATGAAAGAAAAGTGGGTTATAAAATAAATATTTTGAAATATTGACTTTTAGCAAAATTATTGTAAAATTCCTTTATCCTAGTCACTTTAGATGGAGATATTTTTCAATTAGTCAAATGAATTATCTTAACAATGAAAATGATGGATAACGATGAAAATGAGCACAGAATTTTAAGAGGGATATAGGGTTGGTTATCCTATAATCGAGGCGGTGAATTGGAGGTAAGCAAAGGCTTTCTCTTCGTGTGTATTCATGGCTTTATAAATCGGACAAAACTCCCGAATCTTTTTGATTAGTTCGATAAACGGGATCCTGAGTAAATTATTGGCTTCCTTTAGAAGCTGGTCAAGTTCATTGCCACTACTGGGATCGTTGCTCCTAGTGTGTCTCTGACTAATGTTCCCTTTCAGGATATCCGCAAAAGTTTTGGATGGATCTACGATGGACACTACCTGATTTTTGACCGTGTCAAATCTGTTATTAGCTTTCTCTTTGATCTTGGCTTTTATCGAGATGTAGGTGGAGGAGTCATGTTTGTCTCCACAAAAGACACATCTGGGGTCATAGGCGCAGAAGTCGCCGGTGTGGCCAAATCTCTGCCACCTGAAACATCTTATGATATTCTTCTGTGCCCTTTTTCTCCCAAGGTACTCGGTTTAAAAGAATATACCTTATTGTGATAAGTTTTTCGATGTCCTCATCTGATTCAGTTAGGACGGTGAAAATGTTCAGGGGGATTTCCGACTTTCTAGATAGAGGAGTCGAAAATGGAACTATGTTTGTGATTTTGATGTTATGAATTTATTCTTTTATATCTTGAAGTATATCCACAACTGGCGTATCGCCGTCTAGGCCTTTAATTAATATGGAGCACTTCGTTGACTCTTTGGGAGTGAATGAGAATGCGTCTATCGCGGAGTCTCTGAAGGTGCAGACCAGCTCTCTATGTAGTCCGACATGGTTTACAAAAACTTTTGTTTTGAAGTACTCTAGGTTAATGAATTTCAGCTTGAAATCAGTGGCGTTAATTGTTTGAGCCTTGGCTTTTATAATTTGGGTGAGTAATTTTGTATTAACACCGAAAACAAAAATGGGTGGGCAGAAATTTATCTTTTTAGTAAGCTTATTTGATGTTAGGTTGATTACTGTCTATATGATTCACATTAGATCTATGGCTAATGTTAGTATGGAAATCATCTTCTGCTTCCGTTTCCTTTTCCTGGTCATCGGCTAGTATGGCAAACCTGTTTGAGTTGCTATCGGTGGCTTGCGCTTTAGACAGCCGGGATCCGTAGGGCTGTTATTTCTGCCCTTATTATTTCTGCGGGCAACATGTGTAAATCCGTCTGCAACCTTCTGAAGATAGTTTTTGACGATAGATTCTGTATTATTAGAGCTGACACTATCACCTTTGGCATCTATGGTGGCAGATGCGTTCATTCCACAGTGATGGGTACTATAAAGTCCTGTCGGAACCGTGATTCCTGAACCGGTGTCTGGCTTGTGATTTGACCAGCATGCCTGAAAAGTATGTGAATATGAGTTTTGCCCCTTTTGGCTGTTGCTGGGGAGTACATCGGTATCAGTGAGTCCGCGTGTGTAGTTATCGCCAGCTATGGTGGCACTAACAGCTGTCAGATTTTTGACGTAATAATCCTCAAAATTCATGTTGAGGGAAGTAATTTTCTCTTGCTGGAGGAGGTTGGATGGCAATATGATGCAATAAAGGTGGTCATTTCGAATCTTAACTGGATTTCATTTTTATTGAAGCAAGAAAGAAAACCCTAAGAACTATACGACAGATTTGTTTGTTAGTGGTCATCATCATCATCATCATCATCATCATCATCATCATCATCATCATCAACTTTCTTTAATCCCTCGGGGGACTTAGGGCTCTCCATCGGGGCCTGTTTCCTGCGACAGCTTTTAGTTCACCCTATGATCTTCGATTGATGCTGCTGCTGTGAGAATAGTTCTTCTCTATGTGGTTCTTGGCTCCACCCAAGACACTGCCTTGTATGTGGCCAATCCAATTCCTCTTTCTTCGTCGACGAAGACACTCTTGATAAATGTTTGCAATCGGCGTGTTACGAATTGGGTACCCTTCCACGACTCGCAACCATATATGAGAATTTCGTTGGTCGATGGCTTGGATATGCAATATAATCTCCCGCTATTTATTGCAAGACATCAGGAATCGGTTTGCATGCAGTTGTACATACATGTTGCGAAAAATCTACTGAAAAAAACTTTTTCGGTGAAGACCATATATAGTTTCAGTCTTCACCGCGTAAAATTTAATGTCCGGTATCTAGATATGCACATAATATACATACGTAATACATATTTTATTTTAATGATAAATCTTATTGGAGATAAGATATGCCGTGTTGGTTTGTTTTATTTTACAACGACTTCGTATGTAACTTATGTAGATCTATTGTTTTTCCCAAGTTGTTTTGTGAGAAAAGTTTTATATTTACTGTCGAGAAGTTCTTAGCAAGATTAGCTTATATATGAAAATTTATTGCAATTAGTAATGAATAATTTATTTTAAAGAAGTTTAGGTATATAATAAATGTCATCGGCATAATCTAAATCGCTGAGACGGTCAATCGATCCCATATATATGCCATACGGGTTGTTATCGAGTGGATTTGCAAGGATGTCGTTGATAACATTGAGAAATTGGAGTAGCGTAATTATACATCCTTGACAAACTCGGGAATTTACATTGAAGACGTCGGATAGAGTTTGCCATTGTGAAGAATTCTGCACTTCGAATTGGGGTAGGCACCATATATCTTGTCTACTATTTTTAAGGGGAGTCCGTGTCTATGTACCACCTTCCATATGTGTGCTTTGTCAGCAAGTCGAAGGCCTTTTCATAATTCACATAAGCCAGGTAGAGAAGAAAACAGTATTCAGTACTTCGCTCCACTATGATTTGCAAGGTTTTAATGTGATATACAGAGGAGTGTCCATTTATAACCCGGCTTATTGTCTTCTGATCGTTTGATGGACTGTAGATCAAATTCTATCCAGGATTTTATCCACTGTGGACAGTGTCATAGTTACATACTGTTCCTACTAGGCTCAATGGAAAAGGGACAGGACCTTTATACACATCCAGCTAAATACCGGGTACAAATCGTACTAAGCGCATGAATCAGCAAGAGCACAATACTCTTCCAATATAGCGCAGAAATCTTGGTACTACCGGTCTATGATGTCTGGTAGAAGTTTTTTGTACACTTGTTACATGAAGTCAACGCTGCGAATAACCGATAAAACTTGAGTGAAATGTCGTGTATAAATACTCTATCAATTTTTATCTCGAAAGTGTATAATTACTGCTGCAGTAAAAATTATTGTGAGTATATACATACATATATAAATATACTTGTTTAATGCAAACAGCTCTAAATGTAAATGTGTAAGCTTCTAGAAGATATCAAGAAACGATACTGCTAAGCTAGAGACTGTGGCTTCTTCAATTACCTCAATTGTAATGTGCAAAATTATTACAATGATCAACGGTCATGACAGAGTTTTCTTGGTTTTGTATTCTTTTACAATTATGTAAATTCTTATTCTTATCAAAGTAAATTATTGAAAAAAGAAATTAATTCCAGCCCATTTTAGGAAAGTCAACCAAAAATATTTTTTTAAAGTAGAACATAAGAAATAGCTCAATGGACATAACAATGTATGGTCGTATGGCTCCAGAGCAAGGTACACAAGAACGCAACTTGTATCTCACATCTTGTTTTGAACGACGATTATAAATATTATTGGGTAGGTAAGTTGCTCTCTCGGAATGAAGAGATTAATGAAATAGCTGTAAGTAAGGGCACTTGTAAAGGAGTAAGTGGAGTTAAATCTATTGGAGGTCATATAAATCCTAATTCAATATTAGGAGATAATCTGATATGAAAAAAAGTCCCGGAAAATGATATAATTAATAGAATCATTCCTCATCGTAATTCTACAGTTACAGCATATGTATGAAAACTTGACCAAACGCAATTTAGTTTTAAATCGGAGCAAATTTGTTGCGGTTGATCTTCCTTTCGTAAAGCCATGATGATTAGGAATAATAATTCTTTTAAAGTGGAAATTCAAAAACTCACACGCAATGGCTTCAAACAGTTTCGGGATACATGACAACTTAGCAATTGGTTGATAATTAGTGGCAAACTCCCTTTTTCGGGGCTTAAAAAGTGAAACTATAAATGATCACGGTTTTTCTCCAACCGAAATTTCATAATAATATATTAATTATAATAAAGTTATAGGATAGACAAAACAAAACACGTCTAGCTTGTATATAACGAACTAGGAGAAAGAGGGACAGTCATTCTGATTAATAACAAATTGAAATGTCATTTAAGTCTGACCAGTACTCAGTATAATACAAAAATATAATATAGACACTTTATATAGACCATCAGAGCACCCGGATGACATCTTCTGTAATATGATGAACCTCATCCTACACAGATACAGATACAGATACTATTGCGACTCAAGTGTCCAATGCCCCGAATCATAACCATAGGGTCAGTTCATCAATATATTCAAGTATCACAGATATAACCGTGAACAGAAAATTAAATCATTTCATTCAAACTTCATATTCCCTTATTATAATAAAAGGAAATTAAGCATAAATTGCATATTATTATCAGGCACACATTTCATTTTCAGATATGCATACATAGTGTCTTCTTCTTCTTTTGCGTATGCATACCGTACATACGTATAACTCAATTCCTCAATTCTAATTGCAAGGAAAAAACAAACCACCTCTATCGCCACCGGATCTCATTTACATGCTCATCAAATCATAATCCAGACATCGGCCCAGGAAATATGGCTCCGGCTAATAGTACAGAATCTTTCATTAAAAGCCATCTCCGGAAGGCCGTAGACGGAACTACCCATACTGCCCGCAGAAGAAATAAGCGCAGGAACAACAGCCCAGCAGATCTCCGGCTGTCTAAATTGCAAGCTACCGATAGGAACCCAAATAGATATGCCATACTAGCTGATGTCCAGGAAAAAAAAAGGTGGTACTCAGACTAACATTAATTATAGATCTAACATGAATTATATAAGTAGGAGCCAACCTAGTATTACTGGGAGAAGCCCAACCCTGTAAAATAAGCCTACAAACAAAATAAATAAATTTCCACCTATTTTTGTATTTGGTGTAAGCACAAAGTTACTTACCCAGATTATAAAAGCCAAGGCTCACCTAATTGACGCCACTGATTTTTAGATCAAATTCGTAAATCTATAGTTGAAGCCAAACATTTTCTTAAACAATATCGGACTGCACAGATATCTGGTCGAAACCTTCAGAGACCCTGCAATAGATGGCATTTACTCCCAAAGTGTCGAGAAAGCCCTCAATATTAAACAAAGGTCTGGGCGGCGATACACCAGTCGAGGATGTCCTTCGGGATAAAGACCAAAAGACCAAATTCCTGTTATTAAAATTACAAACATAGTTCGCTTTTGGACTCTAGCTCTTGGAAGTCGGAAATCTCCGTTAACATCTGCATCGTCCTAACGGAAACAGAGAACATAAAAAAACTAACTGTAATTAGGAATATTCTTCTAACCAGAATCTGTTGGGAAAAAAAGACGGCACAAAAGAAAATTAGAATTTGCATTAGGCGTCAGAGATTTGGTCACATCGGCGATTTCTGCGCCTATTATGCCAGATTTGTCCTTTGTGGAGACAAACATGACTCAACCTGCATCTCGAAAGTGAAACCTAACAGGCCATCTCCTAAATGCGCAAATTGCCAGTCAACCGAGCATCCTGCTAGCTATGCAGTCCGCCCGGAATTTCAAACGTACAAAGCAAAAAAAGCCGATTAGTCCAACACCCCCTATAAAATTGTGTGCTTTAAATCCCCAAATATGCATTCAAATGGCGCTATGCGGTCAGACTCGGTAGTAAACATCAAGATTGTCATAACGTACAAGAGATAACCTCTCGCACCTTAGTTGATAAGCTAAATCACCAACTGAGCCAAACTTGAATAACCTCTGTTAAGTAAATATGTTTTACTTTACTTCATTTCAAATTTTTATTTACATGTACTTACAAGTTCAAGAAAAATTATATACATACATTATGTATTGGGCCCGATTGGGTTCTTGTTACGTTTTTAATAATAATAAAAAAAATGAATTGTTATTTAGTTCCTAAGTTTGTAGGTTAAAGCCATTACAGGCAAAGTTTATTATACACCGGGTGCAAGTGTATTCGAGAATTTTTAGTGATATTGTGATATCAAACTGCAAAGCAAAAGTACAATAGTACACCTCTTTTTAAATTGTATAACAGCAATTTACCCTTAGTCTAAGTAGCCAGACATACTTTAAAGTCGGCCAAGTTAATTTGTTAACTATGCTTTTGTTTTTCGTAATCTTAAGTACATTGGATTTTGTAGTCTCAATAAATGAAATGAAATATATTATTAAAGAATTCATAAAAAAAAAGAATAATAAAAAAAATAGAAGCTTTTTCTTCATTTCAAGTTTGTCCTGTAGTTTCAACAACAACTCCAGCGATTTCATTTGGATCCAAAGCAATAAGTTCGGCTGGAATATTCTCCAACAAGTCATGAACGTTGTTTCTTCGATTGTATGGGATTGGCCTCAAGAGCATCGTAATTAGGCTCATCGGAGCCTGGCACCAAACCGTATGTGAAACCGTGTTCTGGACACACAAAACATGTTCAAACGGGTGTTATGGTCGTAGCGTATTGCATATAGCAATATGCTACATTGATAAATACTGCAGCGTGTATGCCGGCTGCTGTCAAACAGAATATCCGAATGCACCCAGACCGAGAGAAGTGCGTTTCCTCGAATGCGGTGGGGCATGCTGGTTATGATGGAGAAGAAGAAGACAATCGTCTCTGTTGTGTCAAATCTTCTCAGTTTAACACTTCGAGGAATTAGCCCAAAAAAATTTTCTGGAAACATCGGCAAGGGAATACATCCTGTAAGTAATTTTAGAATATTTTTCAGTTCTAGCACTAACTTATTTCCAATTAGCGAAATTATTTTTCAACAACCCCTCACCAGGAGAGAATCGATCAACTTTCCTTTGATTTCAGTCTGCAAGATTCGATTCTAGATAATAGTACAAAAAGTGATAAAAATATTTGTGGGCGATCTAATGTAGCTGGCGATAAACCAAGATTATTCAATTTTTTTTCAACGAATAAAAAACGAAAAAATTAAAACTGGTTGGCCCACAAAGAAGCGGGTGGTGACTAGACAGCAGTTCCCAAATTTGCGATAACACCTCCTGAAACCACAGACGCGGAAGAAAAATTCCGAAATAGCGTCAAATAACTAAACCTCGGATACCGTACCTTATGCGGACAGCCAAATGAAATCAAAGGATCAACAAGAAGTAATCGCAAGTAGTTAGTAAAAGTAATATAAACCTAAATAATATTAATCGTTCTGATAAGAGAGTGGGGAAAAATTATATATAAGAGGAAATATAATAATAATCGTCGGCCAACGATAAAAGGAGTTATAGGAAATATTCGGAAACACGATTCAACAATGTGATAAGCTATTTTTTCTGGGCAAACTCACCAAAGTGGTAGTAATTAATGCCGGTGTGGAGATAACTTGAGAGATTATCAACTATATCACCGGAATTCGTGCACTGATCTTTCCATTTGGATGTTACAAGAAGTCTCATCAAGTTATTATAAAGTGGTCTTATAAGGAATTTATTGAAAACTGAAGGAATTATATTCACAAGAGCTGAAGTTACCAGCAATGTGCTGTAGTTCGAGATCATTAGATGACTTTGTAAAAAGTATGTAAATGTGGCATGTAGATAGAGTATAATACTTCGCATAAATTTAAATTTCCTTTCTTCTGCGCTAGTCAATTTCACAAAATAAAAATCGAATCCGGTGACATGGTGAAACCTCTTGGGGCGCCTCAGCGAGGGAGCATCACCAACAAAAACTGTGAGTGCTGTTACCTAATCATTGTATATAATCAAATTTTCTTATTGCACTTACTAAACAAGTGAATTTAAAACTTTAATAATATCTACTAGAGATATATTTTGGTCATATTTTCATCTTCGTATCATATTTATGTTGATAACTGAAATTAAAAACTTTAATAATACTTACTAGAGATATAGTTTGGTCATAATTTTTCGACTTTTTACTATATTTATGTTGACAGCTAATAATTACGATTCTTATTATACAGTCTACATGTACGTCATTTGCTTTTAGTACTGCATTGCCTACACGAATGAATTTAAAACTTTAATCTTACATGCTAGATATAGTTTTAGCCTATTTTTTTTTATCATGTTTATGTTGATAAGTGAATTTAAAACTTTAATAATACATACTAGAGATATTTTTGGTCATATCCTTTTCTTATTATGTTTATATTGATAGGCAATAATTTAGCTTACTATCATACCATTTGAATTTATATAGTCAGATTATAAGACTACATTACTCGAACAGATGAACTCAGAATTTTTATAGTATGTACTCGATATAGATGATTGTAACGCTTCGCTCATCATATTTAGACCTATTGGCATTGGTTAAGCTTACTATCATACATTCCGATCGAGTAGTCGTTTCGTAATGGCACATTGCTTGAACTGAACAAATACAACGTAGTCATAAATTGGTAATTATTTGTTCTAGAACTCCCATATACTGCAGAGATCAAATTGTTCTGTCGATTGAAGCGAACATTTGTGTTATTCACTTCATGTAAATCTTCTATGAAAATGTATGAGACGTTCTTTTGTGTATGTTTTGTTCTGCGGACACAAAAGAACACATCTAATGTACCGAACTTTAACTTACATTCCCCCAGTTCACCTTATTGACCACAATGTACGCTAGAGTATACTTCTAGCCCTCATTTCCGAGGCACTCTGCGCTTTGGTGGTCTTGTTCGGAATCGTATGCGAGGTGGCTTCCAGTTCCTAGTTTGTGGTTTCTAATTTTTAATTTTTATCCAATTTTTAATTTTTATTTTAAGTTAAGGTTTATTTTAGTATCTAGTATTTAGTATTTCATATTTGTACTTTGAATTTCTTACTTCACATTTTTATATGTGATGATCACATTATAATATTGTACCGCTGTATATTCATTTACTCTTACTACTGATCTTGTATCTGATATTGTATGCTATTTCCTTTTTAGCTTTGAATAACGCTTTCATGGTTTTATTACTCTGATTATTATTATTATTATTGTGTTTATTTTCTTTCATTATCTTTATCTATAGTGTCAATATGACGTATGGGCTCTCTACTGCTTGAAGTCATTAACTTAATGTATAATACTAATATTAAATTCTACTGCAATGAGTTTGTTCGTGCTCCTTTGTTAGTTTCCTTATAAAATTTGATTCTATCGCTTATACCAACTATCTATTACTCACTCGATGTACCTAACGTTGTAACGTAGCGTAAGCTGACGTTATTCAATAAATGCTTTTCTATTCTATTCTATTAAGTTCTGGCATCTTGGATCTAGTGCTAATGCAGTTATTGGTGCTCCATTGCAGAGCATTATTACTGATGGTTTTCGAACTGTTGGAGCCCATAGCGATACAACACATCTCACACCATTTCTTGGATTTTGTCGCATTATCCAAATACCACCAAGTTTTGAATAATAATGACCAACTAATTCTCCAATAGAAACATCGAACCAAGATAAATAGTGTTTCCAGCTGCTAGCAAAGTGATATGATATGGCTAAAACTTCAACTTATTTGCACGATATAAAGGTTTAACACAATAAATTTCCACGCCCTGTCTGTCATAGAAGTAAACGCAACTTTTTTAAGCCGAAGGAAACATTGCCTCAGCATGCAACCACGACATATCTTGAATTTTTTCAACAAAATTCATTACAGTTCAGCTTTTTCATGATCCAATCAAATGACTTTTCCACCCAAAAGTAAATGGCTGCCAATTTTTGTATAGCAATGTTTATATGGTCCAAAATTTAATTTTAGATCGAAATGTTTTATTGCTGCTGTAATCTCAACCTAGAAGGATTTGATATATTAGAATATCTTATTTTAAAATTAATATTAAGAAAAAATACATGTTTGGTTATGGCGTATATCAACAATTTTTTCATCATCAGGTACACCTACTCTGAAAGATATTGTATTTATTTAGGATATATTGGATGAGTTGTATATTGTAATACCCTGTAATACTTTTTCTGATATTTTCTCGACTTTTCGGCTCGTTCTCGTTCTGAAAGCGTGGCAACGATACCACAATGCTGATTTCTGGACTTCTTGTTGTTGTGCTTGTGCTGCTAATTGCTAGTGCTAAGTCTAAGTTACTTTCTTTTCTTTCTTTGTTTAAAACAATTGCTGCAAAAGTGCAAATTGTAATAATATCAACTTCAAAACGTGGGACGGAGAAATCACTTTCGCACCGGTAAACAATTTTGCAAAAGCAAATATAGTTGTAGTTGAATTTTATTTTACCGTCAAGAAATGCGGAATAAATATATCAAACTAAGCTCTTTTTACGACTTAGTCAATGTTTTCAAATACAATATAGATCGGGCAACAGTAAAGGTAATATATGAATCAGTTCTAGAGTCTTAAATCGCATAATGTACCGTTATCTAATGTAATTGGTTTTGGATCAGATGGGTATAATTCCATGATGGGACAACATAACTCTGTCCTGTCTCGTTTTAAGTAGGATTGTCCTGCAATACATATCTCGAAGTGCATATACTATCCTTTGCATTTATGCGCAAGCGAAGCAACCAAAAAATTACCGGGAAGGTGTGAGAACTTAGCTCATGATATTTATGCTTTTTTTTTAAAAACATTGCAAAAAGAAAAGCTATATTTTTACAGTTTCAAGATTTTTTTGAAGTAAAGTTTCACAAATTGTTAGCCCCATTATAAACACGTTGGCTTTCGCTACACGCAGTAGTCAATCAGTTGTTAGAACAATGGAGTGCACTTCGACTTTTTTTTGTTCATATGAAATTTTCTCAAAATAAAATTCTGCTAGTGTTGTGAGAGTTTTACGAAATCTGAACGATCCTCAAGTTTAATATTTTTACTTATTTCTGTATTGAATTCTGCCAAAATTTAATTCGATATATGGACATTTTCAATCGGACACTTGTGTGATCACAAGCACTCATGGCCGCATGCGCACCATGTACAAAGGCGTATTAAGATCATTATAAGGTATTGAATACATACAAAGAGCCGCTACAGACCAATTGAACTCAAGATTTCAATTAAATGACAATCAAATATATTTAAGATCAAAAGTTTAGATTGAAGTCCATGAATCAGAAACAAATAAATGATATGATTTTTATTTTAAAAACAGATGCCGCAATTTTTTGCACGCATCTTGTTTGGAAATAACAAAAAGGTATAACTTCTCGAACGAAGTTATGATTTACCTGAATTACCTCAATATTAAACTTACATCAATCTTGTTAACTCATACCAATGTTCCTTCTCTTATTAAACTAAACCAATTACTTCCACAATGCTTACGATCGATGCCAACTCAAAGTTTGGAGGATGAATAAAAAAATATCTTCTTAAATAAATTGCCCGAAGTCATTTCTAATGAAAGCCAAGCAGACATTCTTTGGCATAAGCTACTTAATTTAAAAAATGATGATGGCGTTGCTCTTTTTCCTAATTTATCCAGATTTGTTTTAAATAATATTGTCTTTGCCTCATTCGAACGCGGAATGCGAAAGAATATTTAGTGCTGTTACTTAATAAAGACCAAGCTAAGAAAGAGGTTGAATATTCATAGTGTAGCTAGTGTACTTTTACCCAAGCAATGTGTCCGATAATCAGGAAGTTGTGTCCAGTTTTCACCGACTTAAGAAATGATTGGTCGATGTAATAGAAGTATAATAGTATTAAATTGAAAGTACAGTTGTAAAAACATAGAGTCGGAAGCCACTGCAATGATGACAATCTGTTAAAAAAATATACCTATGTACCTACTTAAAGCTAATTGAAATGTTACTTTTTTTTTTTTAAAAAACATCCTTCAGGTTGAAATAAGGCTTTATTTTGTTTTATAATATAATAATTTAATAAAATACTATTTATAAAAACATAAATTCTGAAACTGTATCGATACATTGATTTTAAGAGTATTTGATTTGTATTTAAATACTTAGTTCCAATAAAAAAAGATTACATATAATGTAGTTTCAAATAATACAAAACTATTAGGTTTCGTTTTGAAACAAAACAAATGTCTTAATTCGAACCTTTTTGTTTAAAATCAAAGCCTTTTGTGCAAAAAGCATATTAAACTGAAAGAGATTTTTCAATAAACTAAACTTGTTTAGGATTATATTCAAAAACTGAAAAAGGTTTATTACGAAATTCTTGAACCTTTAGAATGACTACTAGTTACGACTAGTAAATTTTCTGGTAAGGTTTAGTTTTATACTGCCCTTAAGTTTTGAACTAAAACTGCACTACTCAATACGTTATTCGTACAGATAAGAATAATAGTATCAATTATAAACACATTAAAATCCAAAATTAATAATTAAAAACACATTTGTTCAATATTTTTTATTAAGGTATTCTTTTTAACATGAAAGTTTTTGATAGTTATTTTAAAAGTGTTAAAATTTATATTTTCTTTTTTTTTTTGGTTTTTTGTAAGGTCATAGTTTTAATAGGCTAATTAATTGAATAACATAAAACGCACTGTACACTTTTAAAAAAGAGGCCATTAAATAAATAAATAATTTTGTTTTTAGTTTTCTTGAAGGAACTTCGCGATTCACTTTTCTTTCCAGTTGCAGTCGCTGGTAATAATTTAATTAAAGCAAGAAAGACCGACGTACGTTTATTCCACTTTATTAAATAAAAGAAAAATCCATGCAACTTATAGCTCATGTACTTTAATAAAGTGATAATTATACTTTGCATTCATGTGTGTGTGCTCCCGATTCTTTAAAAACGTTAAAAACTTTGACTTCTTCAAAAAATGATCAGGATGTGCAGAATATTGTATTTGCAGTTCATACAAAATCTGAAAGTTGCAAAATTTATTTATTTATTTTATTTGAGGGTATCAAAAGGACTATAAGATCCTTCACTGGATATGAGTTCTATAGAAAAATTGTCTGCATAAAAAAAAATACACAAAGAAAACTGTTCTTAGAGAGCCCACCGCAGAATTGAATTTGAAATGCTTTATCATAAGCCCAAGTGCACTTCCACTGCACCATAATCGTATACTTGAGGGAAGGGCTGGTAATGAATAAAAACGCACTGATTACAATTTAATTAATTCACAATTTCTCGATTACAAACAGTTAGAACAATAAGCACTATAGTTCAAATTGAAAATATGTAGACAGAGTTCAATAATAATGCAATGGGATTCAAATTTAAAATGCAAAAAGTTCAATGGTATCACAATGATACACTTTGTTTTAGATTTAAAATATGTAGACAGAGTTCAATAGCATCACAATGATACACTTTTTTAGATTTCTCCGATTCCGAAAAAAGGTCACGACCGTCGCGTACCAGAATTAATCTTCGATTCGACTCTAGCTTATTTCTCCTTCATGAACATTAATTTTGTAGAAGGTTTCCGTTTTTTAACGGATATTAGAAAAGGGGGAATTACTTTAAGTATTTCATTTTTTCTGAAAAATATCATTATCTCTTTCATCGATACAATATGCATCTCACTTGAGGCAGAATTCACCTCTTCGATGTAAATTATGTTCTATAAAGCATTCCAACCCACTATTTTAAAGTAAAGTTCTAGAATTCGCTTAACGAAGAAGGAGAAATGGCAGAGTCGAGAAGGGAAAGATCGAAATGTCAAATCGTTTGTATGTTAAGTGAATGTGATCATTGTGATACAACATCGCTCCGTCCGGAATCAAATCTAACGTAAGTAAATTAAGATTATTTGTTATAATAAGAGTTTGATAATTAAGTCGTGCGTTATAATGTCTAGTGTTACATATATTTCAATTTCCTATGTTAATTATTCTAACTTGCACGTATGTTTACCTAACTATAACCTAACCGTATTATTTAGTATATTCATGAAAATTTCAATGTTTTAAGAAGCTGTAGTAATAACAATAACATAGAAGTTTATGAATTAGGATAATAAATAATCTAGCCCTAATCCAATATTAATTAGGTTTTGTTTCTATTCTAGTTGCATATACGTACACACAGGCAGGCATGTCGAGTAGAAGCCAGAGCAATTATAAACATTGGATGGAATCAGCGCAGTCAGATAAGTATTCTGATGGTTTCACGATGCTTTGTGTGAAAATTATTCTTTCTTTCAGTGCTTACAGGAACGGAAGTCTAGCCGGATCCCAAACATACTCCGGGCCTTGGAATATCTGAGGTTCCAAAGAATTTGTTGCATGTTGATGTCAAATGTATGGAAGAAGCGCCAGTTATTTCTTGCGTCTGCAACTATATAAGAAGACTGGAGGGTTGTGATTGGACAGTAATGGAAACGTGAAAGATGAAGGAGCTTGGATAATCATGTAAAGGATATTGGGGGTTTGATTTATTAGCTTTAGTATTACTAGGCATTTTAGTTAATGTTTTCTTTGTTGAATGAGTCTAAGAGTCTGGTTTACATGCGATTCGAACCGATTAATTGTTATCACGATTTTGTGTTCCGACTTCTAAGTGAATTTCGCGCGACTGGTCTATGCTATTTTCAATTGGGAGCAAGCAAATTTTAGTGATCGGACGTTTTAATATCGAATCTTTGGTTTTAATCGTTACGACGCGAACGAGTTGATCTGATCCCGGATGAGTTTCCGTTATGCGTCCCAGCATCCATCTCGACGGAGGTAGATTATCCTCCTTTATTAAGACTAGATCTCCAACCTTTACGTTTTCGCATTTTCTTGTCCATTTCGGTCTTTGCTGTAGACGACATAAATATTTTGTATTCCAACGTTTCCAGAATGACTGATATACCCGTTGCAGATATTGCCATCTATCAAGTCGATGCACATTAATGTCCAATAATGAAGGTTCTGGAGGAGTTTTACGCCTTCGGTTTCAAGGCTGGCAGCAATCTCAGCATTCATTCCCGAGACCATTTGATGGCTTTGTCGAGTAAGAATTCTATTCGCTCCTACGAAATTGGAGCCACAATCACAATAAACATCGCTGCAGGAACCTCTTCTGGATACAAAACGACGATATGCTGCTATGATGCCCTGAGCGCTGAGATCAGTGACTAGTTCAATGTGCATGGCTTTGGTTGCCATGCATACGAAGATTGCTATGTATCCCTTATATTTCTTAGCTCCTCTTCCTTTATGATTTCTTAATTCGAATGGACCACAGTAATCTACTCCCGTATGGCTAAAAGGTCTGGACATTCTTACTCGAGCAATAGGTAAATCTCCCATCAATTGCTGTCGTGTAGTTGCCTTTTGTTTAAAACAAGATATGCATTTATCTATCTGTTGACGAATTGCGTTCCGTGCATTCAATAGCCAATATTTCCTTTCGTAGACACTCATCATCAGTTGGGGACCCCGATGTAGCGTTTCTCGGTGAGTTCTGTCAATAAATAACCTCGTGAAATGGCTTTTATCTGGTAGGATTATAGGATGTTTCTCACTGAAACAAAGATTTGAGTGTCTTAGTCTACCGCCCACCCTCAGGAGTCCATCATTATCTAGACATGGTGTTAACCTTACCAAACGACTGTTTCGACTGATGTCACGCGCCTTCTTTAAATTTTCTATTTCGTCTGAGAAACTTTTCATTTGAACATCTCTTAGCAAAATTCGTAATGCGTCCTGTAGCTCCGTATTTTTTAGATGACATTTGTTTTATCTTTGACGGATTTTGACTGTTTTCTAAGAATCGTTTGCAATATGCGACTACTTTGATTAACTTCGTGAGAGATGAAAATCGTTCGATGATTTCATTTTCTACAATCACTTGAGTATAGCAAGCTTGCAACTTTCGCATTTCGATCTGGGTCGCTGGGTTCTTACAGGGAGGCCAAAGGCTTTGCGGTCTCTGTAGCCAGTCGGGTCCTTGCCACCATAAAGTATAATTCCTTAACTCATCTGGCAGAAGACCTCTTGTAGCGCAGTCGGCTGGGTTCTGCTTGGATGGTACATGTCTCCATATGGCATCTTCTAAATAATCATGGATCAATGAAACTCTATTGGCTATGAACGTTTTCCATTTTGTGGGATGACCTCTTAACCAAGCGATGACGATTTCGGAGTCTGTCCAAGCATATGTAGGAACATTGTCATAGAATTTCAGAGCTTGTTTTACATATTTTACTAATTTTGTCAGAAGCACTGCTCCACATAGCTCAAGTAGAGGTAGCGACACTGTCTTTATAGGTGCTACTTTTGTTTTGGCAGTAAGCAGGGATATCTTTCGTTGTCCATATTGCATACTACAGAGGTAAACTACAGCTGCGTAAGCTTGATTTGACGCATCACAAAATCCATGAATCTCTATACCGCTGCTTGAATTGGAGAGATTTATCCATCGTGGTATAAAAATCTGATCGACCTTGGTGATTTCTTGTTGATAATTTACCCATTCAGAGGACAGTTCTCCTGGTACAGATTTATCTCAATCAATCTTCGCCAGCCACAGCCTTTGGATCATGATCTTTGCGATAATGATAATTGGAGAAAGCCATCCCAAAGGGTCAAATAACTTGGCCACCTCTGATAAAATCGATCTCTTCGTTATGTTGGTTAAGTCTGCCTTTTGATTTTATTGTGTGGGAAAAGGTATCATTTTGTGGGTTCCAGTACATTCCAAGGGTTTTCACATTTTCATGCGCGTTAACATGAAATGGCAGATCAATCTCTCTTAATTCTTTTGGAAGATGTTCTAGGAAAGTTGCGGAATTCGATACCCACTTACGTAGGGAAAAACCTCCTGCCTTCATCAAATTTAAAAACTGAGCTTGCTTTTCCAAGTCTGATTCTACATTGGGGGCACCCGACATCAAATCGTCTACGTAAAAGTCTGTCAAAGTCGCATCTGAGGCCAGTGGAAATTTATCACGATCATCAGTAGCTAACTGTTTTATTACTCTGGTGGCGAAATAGGCGGCGCTTTTGGTTCCAAAGGTAACTGTTAACAGTTTATAGTCCCTTACAGGTGCCTCAGCTGACTCACGCCAGACTATTCTTTGATAATCGGCATGCGGCTTTGTGACTAATATCTGCCGATACATTTTTTCGACATCAGCTGTAAAGGCGATCTTATATCTACGCCATCTTAAAAGAATAGAAGCTAGTTCATCTTGCTGAGTAGGACCATTTAATAAAATTTGGTTCAGTGACACACCATTACTTGTGGGAGCGGATGCATTGAAGACAACGCGAAGTTTAGTGGTAGTACTATCTTCCTTCATAACTGAGTGATGTGGTAAGTAGCAGCAGGAATATGATGTATTCTTATCATTCTCGATTCTATGTTCTTCTTCTTTACTGCTTGTAGGTTCCATGTGTCCTAAGGAAGCATATTCGTTGAGACATGCAGCGTACTGAGCTTTCAAGGTTGGATTTATTTTTAACCTACGAGATAAAGCAATCCCTGTAGATAAACCCAAATTAGAAGTATTCTCTTCGGAGAATGGGAGTTCGACTTCATAACGTCCATCAGTTCGACGTTTATGTGTTCTTTGAAAGTGTTCTTCACATTGCTGCTCTTCCTTGGTAAGGGGTCTCTCTATATTAATTTCTTCAAGCTCCCAAAATTGTCTTATTTGTTGATGTAATTCTGTTGTGATGTGAAAACTATTTATCTTTGCAGGTGCTATGCTTTCCTCTAGCCTACCACATAGTATCCATCCGAAAACGGTATCTTGTGCCACTGGTGTACCCGGATACCCATGTATGAGACCTTTCAGAATGATTTGGCCAAAAACGTCAGCCCCTAACAAAATGTCTATCTTGGAAAGGCGATGGTATAGAGGATCAGCTAATTTGAGGCCTTGAATATGCTCCCAGTCTTTTCTAAGTATTTCTCTGGTTGGAAGAAAATGAGACAGCTTAGTAAGAACTAATGCGTCCATATCCACGGAAAAGTCATCATGGTATAGCGATTTCAGCGTAAGATGGACCTTGGTATTTACTTGTCCCGCATGCGTTTGACCTATGCCTGTTATATTAGCTCTAATGCATTCTCTTTTTAGCTTTAAACTCTGAACGACTGACTCAGTTACCAATGAAACTTGCGATCCCTGATCTATCAAAGCTCGGAATGTGTTTTCTCGACCAGCTGGAGATCTTAGCTTGACTAGGGCAGTGGCTAACAATGTCTGAGCCTTTTGAGAATTTGCATCTACAAGCAGTGAATTCAAATTGCATGAAGCTGTGCTTTCACGTTGAGGTACAAAACTAGATGCCGAAGGAGACAAATTTGCTTGCAAATTAGAATTTGATGTAGAGGGTATTGATGTCGTTAGTGCTTGCATTTGATGTTCATTAGCCGAAGACATTGTTCTATTGGGAGCTCTGAGCTCTGAGCTGAAGGTGTTTGGTCTATCAGTCGACCACCGATGGAGAAGCGTATGATGACGTTGCCTACAGTGATTATACCTTTGTTGGCTTGGGCAGTTTGCAATTATATGCCCTTGACCTAAACAGTTTATGCATAGACCCTTTGATTTCACAAAATCAAGCTTTTGATGCGTTGGCAAAGAGGAAACTTCTGACACTGGCGGATGTTATGACTATGCGAGCAGAGACTACATGTTGCTTTGTCTGATAAGTGGAAAGATTGTGGAGAAAATTTTGATCTAGGCGGAATAGTACGGCTGTCTTTAAACGAACTAATATTCTTTTGAGAGACAGCTTCTAACGTTCTGAATCTTGAGTCCAAGAAATCTTTTAACCTCGCCCAGGATGGAATGTCCTTATCTTTGCTGATACCCTGTTCCCACAACTGATGCGTTTCGGTGGGAAGTTTTTGCACTATGATGTAAACTATAAATGCATCCCAGGTCGTAGTATCTATAGACAAATTATTCAACGCTTGAAGAGATTCATTTGTGATGTCCAAAAGACTTTTCATTCCCTGTGCGGTTTCAATTGACAAAGAATTTTGTGACAGTAGAAGCTTCAATTGGGCATTAACTAATACTCTTTTATTGTCGTATCTATCGTTAAGGAGGGTCCAAGCAGACTCATAGTTGTCATCCGTAACTTGTACACGTCTCAAAAGATTTTCTGCCTCCCCTCCCAAATGGAGCTTTAAATATTGTCGCTTTTGGACTCTAGATAGACTAGCATTATTATGAATAAGACTTTGAAAGAGATCATGAAAAGTTGTCCATTTTCTATAATCTCCAGAGAATTTCTCCAAAGCAATTTTCGGTAACTTAATCAAATTATCATGCCCAGGTTTTTGTTCTACCCCAATAGCTACTTTATCTTCCTTAGAAGTACTAACGATTTTCGACGATGGAAAATCCCGTTCGAATCTTTCTTCAATGAAAGGATAATTTGCATAAAAGAACTCCTCCATTTCAGAGTATAAATCAGGCTTAAGGTAAGTATGTTCCAGAAGAGCCGATTTATCGGGTTCCGAACTTTTCGCGACAAGAATTTGAGTATGATTTCCCTGTATTGTGTCGAATAACTTTTGAAAATCTTGAAGGCGCTTCTTATAATAGGATATGGTACGCCTGTCTAGGGGATCTTTCCTGAAATTCTCGATGAAGCGCTTTAGTACATCAAATCTAGCTACTTGGGTGGCCATTAAGCTCTCCATTTTAGGGATTTCGAGAAATATATTTTGTATAGAAGTGCTCAAAATAAACGGACTTACCAGTGATTTCCTTTGATGATTCTAGATTTATCCAATGAATTCTTATACAGGATAACAGATCAAATACGAACGGATCACGATACCGTTACCGAACTCACTTATGATTGCAATGTATAGAATGTTCGTTTTCACCACAGATTTCTTTGTTCACGTGTTTTAATATTATAATAAGTGATAATTATACTTTGCATTCATGTGTGTGTGCGTTAAAAACTTTGGCTTCTTCAAAAAATGATCAGTATGTGCAGAATATTGTATTTGCAGTTCATACAAATTCTGAAAGTTGCAAAATTTGTTACTTTTAAAATGAGTGTACTGATTCATCTATGCGTAATTGTAAATATTAAGCTGAGCATATGGAGTAAACTTCCCAAGAGGGTTTGACACGACGACAATGTAGGACTAGAGAAAATGATCTGAAAAATTTTAATCAAGAACAACCTGCCGGACTAAAATTGCGAATAGGTTTGAATTAATGTTGAATTAATACCTAGTATATATTTCCTGTAGAAGCAATAGTAACAGGGGAATATTTTTGTATTATTTTGCTCCCCGTCGTTCAGAATATTTAAAAATATTTGTTTAGGTGCTTCCGAGCACGTCATGTGGCCTATGTTGGCGCTTATATCTATATGTACATAGGAATAAAAGGAGCATAAAAGATTAGCTCAAAATAAACGGTCAATGAAAGTGAGTGTTTCGACTAACTAGATTTATTAGAATAAGTATCCAGTCAGAATTTAAAGTAGCTTTGTTAATGAAAAGTTAATGCTTTAGAGTTGCCATGCTGTTCATCAATGTTCAAAACATTTGTTTATGGTCTCCGGAAAAACCAGAAGTAGGACGCAGAAACCGCGAGCCGAGGAAGAGGCTTACTGGAAAGAAAGAAGGAAGGAAAGATAAACTTTTCATGTCTGTGGAAAGGGTAAGATAAATAGGTAAAAAAAGGAAGAATCAAAAGAGAGATAGAAGGAAGATAATAAAGAGTATAGGTAAAAAAAAGAGGAAGAATTAAAAAAAAAGATGGAGGGAAGATAATAAAGAGTATAGGTTAAAAAGAAGAAGAAAAGTATAAATAAATAAATAAATAAGGGAGAAAAATTTGAGAAGCAAGGTTTTTTTAAATCTACTATAAGTATAGGAAGATTACCCTTTTAAAATAGGTTAGTTAAGTATACGGAAGTGCAGCAGAGTGAAGGCGATCGCGATAGTGTTGGTAGTCATGGTAGTAGGCTCCGCGGTAGGCGTAGAACAGAGCGGCTATAGTATGAAGGAGATAGCAGAGCCTGGAGTTCTCTTCGAATACCTGGGAAATACATACACCCGGCATTGGACTATTCTGTCTACGTTGCAGATGCCAGGTGTATCAGATTATTTGAAGTTCACCGTCAATTGCAGCAGCCTGGTGGCAGGTCTTTGTACCGAAAATATAAATACTGGAGTAAAAGCCAGATGTACGGTAGCAGTAAGGAAAATTGACGGTTGGGTCAGTCAAATTACTCAGTAGGAGGAGGCTGGAGCTTCCTCAAGAAGAAAACGATCCTTTTTCGATGGAGTAGGTGCTGTATCCAAATCACTTTTTGGAACGATGGATCATGAGGATTCCAAAAAAATCTACGCTGCACTCGATGATCTCAATGAGAAAGAGAATCGTACCTTCAGCCTTCTAGAAGACCATATTACCCTTGTGAAGTCAACGTTCGACCTGTTTAACTCATCACGGGTAAGGACAGATTCGGAGCGAGAACAAATTCTGACCCGGATCTGTGGGCTTATCCCCGCGCAGTATTGCAGCGCAGAGTTGAATTAAATGAGGTCCTGGTACTACTGACCCTCCAGCTACGCAAGTTAAGCGACACATTGAAGACCATTTCGAACATTATGGTTTCGCTGAGCGTCGGGAAGTTACACCCTCTAATAGTCCACGCTCGGGAATTGACTGAGATTATAAGGAATGCCACGAAAGAACTGGACTCAAACGAGGAGTTTCAGGATTTCCAGTTATTAGTTCAGATTGCTAAAGTGAAGGCCATCTTTACTAACCAACGCATCCTGGTCAGAGTAGGCATTCCCCAACCCCAGAGAACTTTGTTGGACACCCACTAGATCTACACCATCCCCGCAGCAGTAGATGAAGCCGGCTACCATATGTATGACCTAGACGCGGAATTTATTTCAGCCAACAACCACGAGAGGCAATATGTCTTACTAGATGACCACCAGTACCAGAGGTGTCAGCAGCTGATTACCATGACGATTCATACCCATTTACTGTGCCCACATTTGATCCCGATAATTACAGCCATTGGCGATAACTGCGTGTTAATCCTGTTTCGCAGTTTCAATGTCAAGACTAAGGCTTGTAAGGAGAAAGTCATCCCGAAATGGAGCTCTCTAATGCGAATGATGACCAGAAATCACTGGCTGTTTGTGATGGCCGAAAAAACAAAGCTGGGGGTCAACTGCCGCAATTCACCGACCAAAATAGGAGAGCTCTCATCGATAGGAGTATTGGACATAAAGGAACGCTGTCATCTGCAGATTGGAGATTTTCTTACAACCTCTGAAGACGACGCTCATAGCAATTTAACTCTCTTTCAGCCCGCACCTTCAGAACTACCTAAATGGGAAAACATAGTGACACCAACAGGTCGAAGGAATCCCGAACATCCAAAGGAACAAACAGGAGAACCAAAACTTCTAGCGGCAGGTAATTTCAATCAAGCCTGGAAAGATCATGCTGAGAAGATAGCCAAGGTTCAGAGCGCCATCAAGACTGAATAAGTTCACAGGTAGCAGAATCATCCGCACCAGATCTATTTAGCAGCCACGTCTTTGACCGGGCTGATAACCATCGTCAGCTTGACTCTAGCAGCAGTAATGATGTTCCACGTAAGACGCTGGAAACGTCAGCAAGGACGAGGAAATACTGGCAGAGTATCTATACTACCTACTATCCAGACATCCAGTAAATATCCCAGGGCAACCTCAATAGAGCCGAACACAGAAGGGATTGACAGTATAGAGTTAGTCATGCCAACAGCAGCAAACTTGCCAACTGGAAGCTTGCCGACCGTCGTGGGAAAACATCTCGTCTGGTTTGAGTAGCTATAATGTATTTTAATCCACTTAATTTAATTGATAACTGGGTAGGCACGGGCAACTGATACATAAAGAGAAGAGGGTTTTAGGGCTAATAAGAATATTTTTCAAAATTAATTCATTTGATA